>JAANYP010000657.1:271589-553314 GCA_020465985.1 Centrapalus pauciflorus | reverse complement strand
GGGATTGGGGGCCTGATTCCAAAAGACAGTTAAGATAGAGGGTGTCTCTCGGGACTACCCCAAAAAGTAAAGGCCAGAAGGCCAAGAAGGATACAGAGATTGACACGCTTACCTTACGCTGATGTGAACAGGGCGACTACCTCCATTGGAATAAAAGGGGTTGATCTAGTCTGCCTAAAGAATATAGTGAGTGGCAAGATTATTGAAGAACCTGAGCTGGGGGCATTTTTTTGTAGATCCCCTAACTCAGAAGAATGCTTCCAAAGAGCCTCAGAGCTGTACAAAGTTGACCTGAGACAACTTGCCGCCTTCAGACTGCAGTTTCTTTCAGGCCAGTCTAGCAAATGGAGAGCAGCCATCTGGGATCAGCTTAGAGGCTTCTATGAAAGAGGAGAGCTCAATGATCCCAAGTTCAGTGATCATCAGACAGTGATTTGAGGAACTTGAGGATACAAGGAGAACTGCGAAAAGTATGGTTCAGGATCCTTTCTCATCAATATGAGTCCATCTACCGGTCTGGGGGTGAAGATGGGAGCTGCCTGTCATCAGTTGGGACAGGCTTACCGTTTTCTCTGCCTCCCAACTCAAACACGTCCTAATCTTGCTACATAGTTGTACATCTTGATACATTAGTGTACATTATTACATAAGATGTTAATTTTAGCTTTTACATTAGTGTCAAACTACATTAGTACATTAGTTGTCCTCTTGTAAGAACATGTGTGTTTTCTATGTAATCAAGAATCATTGTATATTAAAACTGATCTTTTACTTTACTGTAATGTTGTAATTTCATTTCAGTCCAAAATGTACTGTAAAAATTATATTGTATCTGATAAGGCCAGCTTGGACTGGTTATTGCAAATGGGGGCGTTGTTAGGCACAAAAGGCCTCAGTCAAACCTGTTCTACATCTGAGGGGGGATTTATAATCAAACCTGTTGATGCATGAAGGTTGAATTTAAGGCCTGTTATATGCCTTATGTGAACACCTGAAATGATTTGCAATATCAGATCTAAGCTGTGCTATATGTTGCATGTGTTGCAACTAAGCTTTGTCCAGCTGCTCTGTCTGCTGAACAGGCTTGGACATAAACTATCTCGCTGCTCCTACACCTGTTTTGAGCAAGGCTTGGCATTTTTAAAGTGTTCTGTTCTTTGTGAACAGAAACTGTTCTTTGTGAACAGGCTAAACACTTTATGGAATATGTTTCCAAGTCATCATGTATTGTTTTTGACTACAAGATCAGTTTACAAAGTCGAAGACAAAGTGGAAAACAGAACTGCTCAGCCTGCCCACGATGTTCTGTAACATGAAGACAAAAGGTTATTTGAAAAAGGGTGACAGACCTTTTTCTTATATCAAAATAGGCCTTTACAAGGAAGAAAGGCGCAAAGTTGACATTCCTAAATTAGTTAAAGGCAATGCAACAGTAGACAAAGTAAAAAGACAAAATTTCTGCACATATGAAGACAAGTCTGCTTTTCAGAAAAGTGCAGAAAAGGTTATGTTGTCTTTTCAACAAGACTTTTCCTTTTCATTTCGTCCAATGAAGATGTTTCTCTTAGATCCTCTGATTGAGTATAAAAGGAAGCTTCTAAGGACAGAAAGAAGTGTGAAGAAAGCTAAGTGCTGAAACCCAAGAGTGAACGTGCAAGTGTGATATTCATACATGCAAGCCTTCTGTGTAAACCAGTATCTGTGCGTCTAAGCTGATTTACATAAGCTGTTCCCTTAAGTCTTGTAAACACAGTGAGTGCTTCTTAGTGAGTGTATTCATTGTATTCTAGTTTGAGTTTGTCTTAGACTAGTAAACATACTGTTGTATCTGTCATCTCAGCTTGAACTATTCCGCATTCAAGCTTGTTTGTAATTAACAAATTGTTGATAATACATACAAACATTGAGAAAAGAGTGTGTAGTTTTTAAATTGCTGTATTCACCCCCCCTTCTACAGCTTATAACTATATACTTTGGGAACCTCTCGGGACCTACACTTAGTCATTGAGAAGTTACATATAGCTATGAATACCTGTACATGTTGTACTCTAAACTATCAACGCAAGACAGGTGAGATAATCCATAGTGATTATCTATCTTCTAATCCGATCAAGAAACTGGTTTAATAGACCTGATGTAACAAATAAGAAATTCCACTACAGAAGTTGACATAAGTCTAAATGATGAATGAATGATGATCATTGTATCATGGAAGTTTCGGTACACCCTGTGTTATGACAATAGTCTAGTTTTTGTAATAGATAATCATTTATAATAGATAACGCTTTATTAATACAAGTCATGTTTGTTTGTTCATATGTATGGATTAAGTTCATGATTGTGTATACTGTTTACGTTTGCATGTTAAGTTCATGATTGTTAGATAAGTCTATGAGACTATGAACTTATGAGACTATGAACTTATGAGAATAGGTTCTTAAGGCATAGGCCACGAAGTTAGGTCACCTAAGTTCGTACTTGCATGGGATTGAACTTGTAAGTTCGTGGGCTTGGGTCATGCACGAACTTAGAGGTTATAACATGAACTTGTTTATGTTATTTCCATAGACTTTGAGATTTACACTAGGAGAGCTTCGTGAGTGCGCACAGACGAACTAGAGAGTATTTCAGAGTGTTTAGGAGCAATACATCATGTAGGGTCGGTATTCTATCGGCTAGCATTGTGTTCGGCTCTGTGTTCCCGTGTGATCGATCCGTAAACGTCTAATGGGGATTCCGCACCCATTTGACATCGTTCACGCCTTGATGGATCTGTGGTGTGTGGTCCTTACAAAACGTTTAACGAGAATTTCAAGTTTGCACAACTTTTTGGAAATGGATCACAAAGAAGGCAAATCAAATTCACCAACCAAGATGATGAAGATTGAAGACTACTACTGGTGGAAAGATAGGTTTGCGGACTTCGCTAGATTCAATGATATGCATATGTGGATATATATAGATGAAGGTTACGTTCCCTCAACACAAGAGCTCGAGGGCAGATTGAAAGTTCCGTCCTATCATCTCCCATCGCACTCATCTCAAACTTGGACTACATAACCTTCTCGAAATCTTTGCACATTTGTTCATTTGACGACCCGAAGATGATGTCGTCCACATAAACTTGTACCAGTATGAAATCATCATCTTTCCTTTTAATGAACAATGTACTGTCTATTCTCCCTCTCTCGAACCCATTGTCCAAGAGATGAGTAGACAGTGTCTTGTACCACGCCCTAGGTGCCTGATGTAATCCATACGGAGCCTTATCCAATATATACTCTGCCTGGATACTTGGGATCAGTAAACCCTGACGGTTGCTCGACATACACCAACTCCTTTACTTTTTCGTACAAGAAGGCACTTTTGACGTCTAGCAGATATACTTTGAAACCTTTGAAGGATGCGAATGCTAGAAACAATCGAATAGCCTCAAGCCTCGCTACTGGTGTAAACACTCATTATAATCAATTCCTTCTTCTTGGTTGAACCCCTTTACTACGAGTCTTGCCTTGTATCGTCTAATGATGCCTTGATCATCCCTTTTGCACTTAAAGACCCACTTGGTCCCTATAGCAACATCTCCTCGAGGCAAAGGCACTAAATCCCAGACTTCTAGCTTTTTGAACTGTGAAAGTTCCTCCTGCATAGATTCAACCCAAGAATTATCCTTCAGAGCCATTTGTACATTCTTCGGCTCGACTTGTGAGATGAAACAAGAGTACAGACATGTGTGAAATGCCTCGGAGTCATTGATCATCGATAACAACACTGTGTTATTATTCACACTACTCCTAGTTCTCACACCAGCATTCGGATTCCCAATGATGTCTTCAATCGAATGATCCTTATTTTTACCCTCGATGTTTCGATTGCATCGACTTGGAGATTGTCTCCCAAATTCTATCCTATTTCGCCTAATGGGGGTGTGACTTCAGACGGAACAACATCCTCCTGGTGATCACTGTCTTCTGAGGCTGAATTGTTTATCTGATTCTCATCCGTAGGCAACAAAGGTTCTTCATTTGTTGGGGACCCGTCTTCTGTCGATATATTTTTAGATGTTATGGGAATGCTCGAATTTGAAAAGACCCTATCTTCGTCATTAAGATTTAAGATTGAAAAGTCGTTTTCCACATTTCCTGCATCACCACTAAAAGGAATGTTAAATGATTCAAACACTGAGTCATAATCAAATAACCATTCTGGACCAATTTGGGGTTCATGTGAATAACTTGTTACATCAATGTTAAACACGATTTCTACTGTACCAGTAGTTTTATTAAAAACCCTCTTGTTTGGTGACTTCGGGACATAACCTAGGAAGTATCCTTCGTCAGCCTTTCACCAAACTTAGGTCGATGTTTCGTTTTTAACAAGGTACATGGCACCCCAAATGGTTCAAAGCCTGTTATAAGAAAAATGATGTACCTGTTAGTACAGTCAGGCAAACAAATGTAATCCTGCAGATATAAAAATAAAACATTTTACTAGAAATTAGAAAAAAAATTTGTTTTACTGTTTAAAGCATCGGGATTCCAGACAATAATATTAAAATATTATTGTTAGGATTCCAAAGTCAATCATTGAGAGACCAATGTTAGAAAAACACAGATTTTAAAAATTTCTTTAAAAACGTGAAATTTTTCTGAAAAATTAAAGAATCCACCATATTTAGACAAATTTTGAAAAATGTTATATGAAACTCGATTGAAGCATGAAATTTATCGGGTTACATAGAGAACAACTCGAATGACATGTGAAGCAAACTCGAATTGACTATATGATTTCTCGAATGACATAGGAATCAACTCGAATAACACTTAAGGATTCTCGAATAAACATGAATCAACTCGATTAGATAAAGATGTTTCCCGAAAGACTCAGGAATCGAGTTTAATCAATTGAAAAATATTTCAAGTCCTGGACTGCTCAACTCGAATAAAGAAGAATATTCTCGATCAATATATTAATCCAACTCGACTGTAATTGGACTTTCCTCGAACAATGTGATGATCGAGAATGAAGTTTAAAAAATTTCTAAGTCCCTCAAAATGTCCAACTCGAATACCAAACACAGAATTCTCGAATTAAGACATGACCAACTCGAACTAACCTAAGGCTTTCTCAAACGGTTCTTTATACAACTCGATCAACAATAAGTTTTTCTCGAATTATATTTTGATCGAGTTACCACTTTTAAAACTTTTCTAAGTCTGAAATGCCACTAAAATTATGAAAAGTCATTTCAGGGACATTTTTGCCTATTTATTTATCGTTTCCTACACGAAATTGAATTTTAAACAACTTTTGTTAACTGAACTTTGTCCAGAAACACATCCAGATTTCAGAATTTTAAAAACTCAAAAATTTTGAAACTTTAATCCCAAAATTAATTTTGTGTGCGCTGAAATGGAACTTGAAATTTGTTTTACAAGTCAATATGATCAATACAAAACCTCACACACCATTAATTTCACATATAAACCAGAGAATCAACAAATCTCAAATACACACAGTCGACACATCAAGAACACACACAGATTCATATATGTTTAAAACTCCAAAAAAAATACTGAAAAATAGCAAAGAATAACAAAAACAGTAAAATCACTTACAATTTGAACTCGGAATTTGAACAATCTTGATCAGAAATACGGTTTTCTTCGTGTGTAAGAAATGTTTGAGAATGGGTATTTGGAGAAGGAGGTGAACAGTGACCGAGGAATTGAAAAAGTGATTTTGAAATTCAAAATTCAAATTTATACTTCAAAGTTTGAATTTTGAAATACCCGGCCCACTAAATACGTGGCCCATTCTGTTTTTCAAAAACTTTCAAGCCTAATTTATTAAAAAAAAAAACATTTTGCACACACACACAAAAATAAAAATAAAACAAATAACAACTAACAAAACAAAAACATAAAAAAATTTAAAACAACTAAAAAAATTTAAAATGAACAAACAACAAAACACAAAAAAATAGTAACAAAGAATATTAAAAGATAAAAAAAATGTTGCTCCCCCTTTAATTTTGTATACTAGCTCCCCCTCAGATGTATACCTCTTTAAATGACAGTTCCCCCTACAAAAATCAGATAAAAATTTATCAGATTGTTTAAAATCAGATAAAAAGTTTTGTCTGCTCCCCCTGCAAATGACAATCCGAATCTGTTAAATTCAGAAAGATTAAACTTCAATATCACATGAGATTATTTACAAATTTAATCAAATAAAAAATTTAAATTTAAAATTATATTTTGTAACTACTGAAATTTTAAATCTAACGATTCAACATTCCCAATTTGTATACCAAAAAATTAAATCGTTTTTCATTTAAGGCTTTGGTAAACAAATCAGCTAGTTGATATTTAGTGGGAACAAAATATAACTCTACATTACCATTTTCTACACGATCTTTTATAAAGTGATACCGGATGTCAATGTGTTTGGTTTTTGAATGTTGCACCGGATTTGAAGCTATTGCTATGGCACTTTGTGAATCACAGTAAGTGGGAATCTTTTGTGGTGTAAACCCGTAATCATTGAGTTGGCTCTTCATCCACAACACTTGTGAGCAGCACGACGATACTGCTATGTATTCAGCTTCTGCTGTTGACAACGATACACAATGTTGCTTTTTGGATGACCAGCATACAGGTTTGTCACCCAGGAATTGTGCTGATCCTGATGCACTTTTCCGATCCATTTTGTCACCTGCATTATCAGCATTAGAGAATGCAGTTAATGTACATGAGGATTCCCTGGGATACCACAAACCTAAGTTTGGTGTTCCCTTCGTATATCTTAAAATGCGTTTGGCAGCAGCCAAATGTGATTCTTTAGGATGTGCCTGATATCTAGCACAGACACAAGTAGCAAACATAATATCCGGTCTACTAGCAGTTAAATACATTAATGATCCAATTATCCCTCGATAATGAGTTACATCTACAGGTTTCCTTGAAATGTCCTTGTCGAGTTTAGATTTAGAATCCGGAGTCATGGGAGTTTTCATGGGTGAATTGTTGACCATGTTAAAATTCTTTAACATGTCTTGGATATATTTAGACTGATTGATGAAAATACCATCACTTAGTTGTTTTACTTGTAAACCCAAGAAAAAAATAATTTCTCCCATCATGCTCATTTCAAACTTTTGGGACATTAAAAATGCAAATTTCTTGCAAAACTCAGGATTTGTAGACCCAAATTTCATATCGTCAACATATATCTGAATGACTATGATATCAGGACCCTGACTTTTTATAAATAGGGTTATATCCACTGCACCTTTGTTAAATCCACATTTCAAAAGCTATATTGAAAGTGCATCATACCAAGCTCGAGGTGCTTGTTTAAGGCCATACAGTGATTTGTCCAAAATATGTACATGATCAGGTTTCGATGGATTGGTAAACCCGACGGGCTGATATGTACATACTTCGTCAGTTAATTCCCCATTTAAAAAAGCAGTTTTCACATCCATTTGATATACAGTGAAGTTTTTATGTGCGGCAAATGCTAAAAACATTCGAATGGCTTCAATCCTAGCAACTGGGGCAAATGTTTTGTCGTAATCAATTCCCTCTTGCTGGTTGTATCCTTTGGCAACGAGGTGAGCTTTGTTTCGAATGATGACACTGTGTTCATCTTTCTTATTCTTGAAGATCTACTTTGTGCCAATGATAGATTTGTCCTTTGGTCGCTCCACCAATCGCCAGACCTTCAACCTTTCAAATTGATTTAACTCTTCTTAGATAGCAACTATCCAGTCAGCATCCAGAAGAGCTTCTTTCACAGTCTTTTGCTCAATCTTACTCAAAAAATTTGAGAAGAGACACTCGTTCATTGTAGCTCTTATGGTTTTAACTGAGGCAGAAGGATCACCAATTATATTTTCAGGTGGGTGATTCCTTGTCCATTTGAATGTATGTGGGTAAGATTGAAGTTGGTCTTGATTGGGGTTCAAGTCCAGGTATGGAATTCGGGGATTTACTTCAAAAGTTGATGGGATATCTATTGAGGTGGGGGTTTCTGAGTTTTCAGAATTCAGGGGGGTTTCAAAAGATTCTGGGGCTTGAATTGTTTGTACACTATCAACGGGTAAGTGTACATCTGTTGTTGAAACCTCTCCAGTATCTTCTGAAATTGGTTGATGCGAATGATCTGAGACTACAATTGGATCTTCAGTAATCCTGTCAGGAACCAAGTTTGAAACAGTAGGTTTGGTCTTTTCAAAGTAGTCTTCATAAAAATTCTCAAACAATTTATTTAGATCATTCGTTTCAGCATTTTGCTCAGATGACTTCATAGAAGTCGACTTTTTAAGTTCGGGTCCTGAACTTGTGTGTTCAGAAGCCATTACAACTCCTTCGTCGAATTTACCATTTACGCTCTCGTTAACACCCTTCATCCTTTTGTTGTAGACTCAAAAAGCTACAGACTCTTTAGAATAGCCAATGAACATGCCTTCATCCGCTTTCGGATTAAACTTTCCAAAGTTGTCTTTGTCATTCAGGATAAAGCACCTGCATCCAAAGACATGAAAAAATTTCACATTAAGGACTCGTTTATTTATCAGTTTATATGGAGTCTTTCCGAATCTCTTGTTAATGATTGATCTGTTCTGAGTAAAACAAGTCGTTGCTACAGCTTCAGCCGAAAGGAATAACGAAAGATTTGAGTAAACCAGCATCATCCTAGCAGATTCCAGAAGAGTGTGATTTTGTCATTCAACTACACTGTTCTGTTGTGGAGTACGAACTGCTGAGTATTGATGAGTTATTCCAACAGAACTTAGAAATGTCTCGAGTGACTTATTCTTAGATTCTGTACGATTATCAGATCTAATGGTTTGAACTGATAGTTGCAACTTGACTTGAATTTTGCAAATGAAGTCAATAATGATCTCGGTAGCATCGGCTTTGGATCGCAGGAAGAATACTCATGTGTATCTTGAATAGTCGTCGACTATAACCAACACATATCTTTTCTTGTTAATGCTCTGTACTCGCATAGGCCTGCACAAGTCCATATGTAGAAGTTCTAAAGCTCTAGTTGAAGAGTGTTCAACCTTTGACTTGTGAGAAGCTCGCACCATCTTTGCTTTTTCACAGGCTGCACACAACTGCTCCTTCTGAAAACTGAGAGTTGGTAGCCCTTTGACTAACCCACCTTATGCAAGATTGGTTAATTCTTTGAAGTTCAGATGTGAAAGACGGCGATGCCATAACCATGATACTTTAGATGTTGCTTTGGACAATAAGCAAACATCTTTCTAGATTGATATTGGCTAGATCTATAGAGTACAGATTTGTTTTCTTATTCCCTGCAAGAATCTCCTTCCCTTCCCCAGATCTAATGCTACATCGATTAGCTTTAAAATTGACTTCTAATCATTTGTCGCACAGTTGCCTAATACAGAACAGATTATGACCTAGACCGTTAACATAGAAGACCTTTTGAATTGAAATTTTTCATACTCAAGACTCCCATATCCTTTGATCGGACAGAATAGATCATTTTAATACCGAACCGTCCCACAGAATTTGTAAACAAAATTTGTGAGGGTTTCGCTATGTCCGATCATATGCTTTGAGCTCCCGGAATTAAGGTACCACGCATGATTTACCTATAAGACGAAAAAAGACGTGAGGTACCTACTTATAGTTAGGTACTTTTGAATTTGGTAAATCATCTGGTGAGTGTTTAGACTTCTCATTAGATAATGTCTTCGACTTAGGAACCCACTTTTTAATAGTATGTTTAGGTATCCATTTTTGTACAGTTCGTTGTGGAACTGATTTTGAAATTTCCTTCTTTGGAACCTTTTCCTGTTTAAAAGTAGGAACCTTTTTCTTCGGTAACCATACAAGCTTATCAGATTTATGTAAAGATTTAGCATGCAACACATGACAATGGGCAGAATTTAAAGAAAGTAAATAAGTACGAGAGTATTTAGCACAATGTTTATCAGAAAGTTTATTACAGACAGAATTATCTAAGTGACTAATCCTATCAGTAATAGAATTTTCCAGTAATTCTCCACTCTTGTCTTAATCTCTTGTTTTCGTAACTTGTTGCTTCTTTCTCCAATCTTTCTTCCGTGAACTTTTCACAATACAATCTGACATAATAGAAACACGAGAATTTGTCATTTTATAATTATGTTTATTCTGCAAAATTCTATTACCTTGGTAAGCATATGCCTTCTTTGCTGTGGAATCCTTTGATGAAGAGGATTCACCTTTTTCAAATTTTGGAGTTACAAAAGTAACTTTTGTTTTCTCTTTGTTCTTTTGGAAAACAGGTGAATTTACTGTTTTAACCTTAGATTCTGTAGATATTATTTTCAGAACACTTACAGGTTCTTTAGGTTTATCAGCTTGTTTGTCATATAACGGTTTAACAAATTCATCAATTTTTACAAACATCTCTTCTAATGAGTTAAAGTCAGAGTTCATATACAGATCGAATTCTTGTTAAGAATTGATAGAATCAGGTTTAATTAAATGTTTCTGATCTGGTTGAGTTTTGTATTCAGGCTTTGTTTTCAGTTTTAATTTCAAAGTTTGTATTTCAGCCTGAAGTTTTTCATTTTCAATCTCAAGTTTTAATTTTCAATTCATTTAAGATCAGAATTTAGCTTTTCAAGAACTGAATTTGGTATATATGGCTTTTGAGAATAAGTAGTATTTTCAGATAAAGCCTTTTCAGAATAAGTCTGAATATACTCTTCTGAAATGCAAGTATTTTGATAACTATCTTTTAATCTGTTATAATCTACAGTATTTTGCATTTTATCTGTTCTCAACCTTTTTAAATCTTCACCTGATTCTATTTCATCCGAAGCTTTCATAAAAAACCATTTGTAATCCTAAATTCATATATCTGACATCATATATAGTTAGTGAACTTGAAATTGCTTTTGTCAGATATTTAGGATTTGTCCAACCTATACCTGATTTTGAATTATAAAATTCGGTATCTTTAGGTTGATTCAAATATATAGTTTGATCTGTTTGACCTCGTTTAATAAACTCATCTTCCAAAGATTTAATTTTCTCATAAAGCTTTGTTCTTTCATCAAATATAAAATGGTATTTCACAGAATAACTTGATGATTCTAATTCGACTAAATTCAGTTTTTCTTTTAGGTAAGATATATTGTTGTTCAGTTTCTGAATTTCACTTTGCAGTTCATTGGATTTATCTTGTAAATATGATACTGCTCTTAATGTTAATGCCTTATCCTTGGAAAATTCTAACACTAAGGCATGTTCATGATTCTATTTGTTTTCCAAGGAATGGACATTTTTCTTTTCGGCTTTTAAGGATTTTTCAAATCTTTTTTACATATAAGCCATTTGAGTCAGTTTTTGTTCAAGCATACAGGAGTTATCATCATTAGAATCCGAATTAGATTGTACCTATGGTGTCTCTAAACTTTCTGAGGCATCTAAATCTGATTCATCATCTTCCTTTTCCTTACTGCATCCCGCATCTCCTGTTGCCATCAGTGCCATCTCTTCTGTCAGTTCATTATCAGAATCAGACTGCTTTTGTTCTTCAGTTTCCTAATCTGTCATACCTACCCAGACCTCATCCTCAGCAATCATAGAAGTCACATTGAGTTCAAAATCATTGAACACTTTAGATTTCAGACAGATATGGGCATCTTCGTCTAGAATACCTTCATCTTCGGATAGTTGGAGCCAGTGATCATCTTCAGCCATCAAAGCCTTACCGGCCTCTTTTTCCTTTGCTAGCTGTGCCTTTCGAGTGTAATATTCAGAATTCTTTACAATAGGAGATCTACATTCTCTGGCAAAGTGGCCTGGCTTGCCACAGTTATAGCATTTTTGCTCAGAATCCTTCTTGGTAGGCTTATCAGTTTTCTCATATTTATCAGCCTTCTTGCCACTGCTCTCTCCCGATTTTTCATATCTGTCTTTCTTCTCAAACTTCTGTGAGCCTGTCTTATACCTCATCTTATTGTTGATTGGTTTGCGGTAGAACTTCTTCTGAAATGCCTTCGTCAGCAAGACCATCTGTTTCTTCATCTCTTCAATCTCAGAATAAGTTGAATCTGAATCTGATGAACTACTGCTCAACACAACCCGCTTTTCCTTCTTTAACTTGTATTTATACTTCTTGTCATCCAAGAGAGCTAAAGGATCAACGGTTGTCTTTTCAGCCTGTTTCTTTCCTGACATTTTCCTTAAAACAACTTCTTGGTAGTTGTTAAGGTTCTCAAAAACCATATGGAAGTCCATGTCGTCAATCTCTTCTGTTTGCTGAATTATCATTGTATACTTATCCCACTCCTGATTCAGCACTATCAGGAATTTGACATTTATATCCAAATTTGATTTTGTCACTCCATTCCTTTTCATCTCACTTACCAAATTGACGAACCTCTGATAAGTACTTTCCAGCAATTCTCCTTCTCTCGCTTTGAAGTTTTCAAAGGTCATTAGATGGTTTCAAGCTCTGTTTGTTGTTGCTTTGTCTGAACCTCGCATTTATTTACACACATCATCCCCGATGGATTAGGCTTTTTTTTGTATTGGTTAGACGGATATATATATATATATATATATATATATATATATATATATATATATATATATATATATATATATATATATATATGTCATTTAGTATTGAAATCAGCAAGAGCTTTCTGGCAGTCTTGTCTCCCAGTTTTCTTCATTTTTGTGCTTCAGTAAGATTTGTGACGTCTACTGTTCTTTCCGGGATAGGAGGGTTGCCGGTTGGTACAGTCGATATGGTTTCAAGGAATACAGCTGGTCCCTAATTTAAGGATTTCAGCATTTCTTCAGAGAGGTAATGAAAACTGATAAATTCTTTGAACCTTTCCTTCCATTGAACGTATTCACCTCTGTATAGAATTGAAGGTTTGTTTCCGACCCCATGGCTAGTGCATCTTTTGACATTTTGATTGATTAAAATGTATCTTCCAAGATCTTTTAAATGGAATTTGATTGAATTTGAATTGAATATTAAAAATTGATCAAACTTGTGATAAGTTGATCAAACTCGAATGAAAATGGAGTGAAACTCGATATGAATGGGATCAAACTCGAACAAAGAGAGGTAAAACTCGATCAACGAATTGAATCAACTCGAATTGAAAAGAATGAAACTCGAATAAAAAAAGAATCAATCAAAGGATTAGTAATGAAACTCGAATGACATAGCAGTAAAACTCGAATGAAGAGTTAACTAACTCGAATTATGTGTCAATAAAATCGAATGAACTTGACTTATGATTGATTAGACTCGAATGAATCGTGTTCAAAACTCGAATTAAATTGAATTTCACTTGTCTGATGTTTAATCAAACTCGAATGATGTTTGAATCAAGCTCGAATGAGTTTTGAAAATCAACTTGATTATGATTAAACAAACTCGAAATTAATGTTCAATTCAACTTGATATGAACTAATTTCAACTCGAATGAATCTAATTATCAACTCGATTAAAATTACCTTCCAGCTCGATTGGAATAATGTCCAACTCGATTGGAACAAGGTCCAACTTGATTAAAACAACTTTCCAACACGATTGAAACACTTTTCAACTCGAATACAATACCTTTTCAACTCGATTAAAGAACCATTCAACTCGATTAACACATGAATTTCAACTAAATTCGAGTTTTATGATTTTTGAAAAAATTCAAGTCCAGATTTCAATATTTTCAATGAAATTGCATGAAATGATCCCAAATTGAAATCGAAGATGTGTTTTTCACTAACAAACACTTTTTATGAAAGCACTTTGGTTATTTTCAGATCAAACACCCTGTTTTAATCAAAAACAGTCAAGAACAACTGTTTTTTCCAAAAAATCCGTACAATCAACCAATCTTTTTATGTGTTTGAATTACAGACTGAAATTAGATTCAATCTATTCATTTTTCAAATCGATCTTCCATCCAATCTATACAATCAACCTCACACTGAATCAAAAACCCTAAGGGTTTTTCAAATTTTCAATAATTTCGATGAAACAGTGATAAAAAAATTTCAAAATCATTCAATATTATACATTTCTGTGCTCTGATACCAATTGTGAATTCAGATAAATCAATCACAATAATAAACACAATCAATTATGAACACAAGAAACACTAACCGAATGATTAATTGCACCAAAATGAGAATTACAAAGAGATGAAAAAAGTCCTGCAACTGTATCCCTAACTGCTATGAATTTCATGCAAAATCACAATCAGATTCCGTACCATTTACAAAGAAACTATTACTATTTATACAAAAATACCTATCTATGAGATGATTACAAAACAGCCCTTAGACTTATTATGTTCATCAGTTAAAATAGATTCTAACAGTAATTTAGTAAATTAAATGTAATCTTAAATACAAATTAGCAATGTGATCTTGTATTAACTTAATAAAAGCTATTATAAAGTTATATGTATTATTTACGCTGTAAGTAAAGTTAATTGACATGGAATATAAAAAAGAAAAGTTAATGGGTATCAAATGTTAAATGATCAAACTTAATGAAATAAAAACTAAAGTTATCTCCTCATTACAAAATAAAAAATGTTTAGAGAGCTTTTCACTCTAAAACCCTCTCTTTCTCTTTAAAATCTTGCATCAATTTACCACAAAAGTCAAGAATTAAACGCTGGAAATCATCAAATATCAAGTACTAACAAGATTCCAAGGTAATTTCGCCATCAAAAATCATATTCTTGTGCTCATATACATGCTACGGTTTCCGGAAAATTATCTATGTTCAAGATTCTTCAAACCTTCAAATTGATCATCCAAAATTGTTTGAAATCAGAATTAAACCACATGCATGTTCTAGATTAGTGTGTAATTTATGATTTTTGTAAGGTCTTGCAATACACAGATCTATCTAGATGCGACACACACCAACGAGTGCGGAATCCTCGTTAGCGGCTTGACGGAAATAACACACGAAACACGGAGACTACCACAACGTTGTACGGTCGACTACGAACGAACCTACGCGATGATTCTCTCCAAACGAACACAATATCAGCCGATAAACTCGAGATCCCCTTTTGCTAATTGCTCACACTAATTCTGCAAAAGTCTGCTAATGATTCGAGTTAATCACTAATTATAGAGACCAATTCCAGTTTGTCATGGGACAAACTCGAAACAGGCCCAAGGCCCATTCGAATTTGTCCTCTTGACAAATTCGAATCTGCCTCATTCGAATTTGTACCAAGTTCGAATCTGCATTATGTGCAAATTCGAATGTGCACTAAATTCGAATTTCACAAGTCAAACTTTTATTTGAACATATGTGTAACTTATGTTTGAATTAATCTTTGGACATTATGTTTGAACTTCTTGTAATACATTACATCAAGTTCAAACATACAATCAATAAATATCAAACACACAAAATCACATATATCAAACACTAGTTAGTTTTCAATACTTTGTAACATGACTTAGACAAAATGCTAATACGACTTAGACTGCTATCGTCACACAGGGTGTACCAACAGACTCCCCCTTGATGATAGCTTCTAACTATTTACATTTTGATTAAGTACTAGGTTTATTTAAACTGCTGCCTGCATACAATCCTTGCTCAACACATACTTTAATTACATTCTGATACTTTGTAGCCTCATATTCCATATGTGCATCACTTGAGATTTGATGAGTGTAAAGCACTTGCTGGTCATCCTTGGAAAGATTCACTAAGGGCAGCGGATCGTACACTCTAAGAATTACTTTTTCTTCAAAGTTCTCCATCACTGCTTCACCTGTTTCACTTTCCACGTATCACCAATTGAGATTTTTCAAAACGTTCTGTGGCATTGGCTTGAGAGGAACTTTCTTCAGACATCTAACTGGTTTATATTGAATTTTCATCCACGGTCTACCAGTTAGAGGATCAATTCGAGTATTGTCCATCACTCGTTTACCAACTCTTGGATTGAGCCTTTCAAATTTTCTCGACCTCCCTTCTTTTCTGATGATCTTAGCTATGACTTCAGCATAAGGGTCGTCGCCGATATTAATGAGCTCCTTCCATGCTAACGCCTTTATCTCAACCTTCGGCCAGGAGTTGAAATCTTTCAGTCTTCTTCTGAGATACTAGGCCATCCTTTCGCTTAATAATGAATAGCTGCAGTTCTCGATCAAAGAATCAGCTTAAAATATTTCCTGATAGCTCTCCAGCACCAGGCACGCGCATCTTTTTCTTCAGCTCTAAATCCTTTTTCTCTGCCCTGAACCACAGCTTCCTTTTTTCTTCATTTGTAAGCTCTCTGGCAGGCTCTTCAATTGATGATTCAGCATTTAAAGCAGCTTTGACTACTTCTATGTCAATCATATTATTTCCTTCCGACACATATGTATCTGTGATAGGGTTTTGTTTAACAATGATCTCATTCACCTCATCTTCTTCATCAACATAGACCTCATCATCAGAATTCCAGTCTGCTATGTCTTCAGGCACAAACTCCCCCTCTTCAAGGTCTTCAATTTCATCCTCAAAATCAAAACCAAAGTCTAACGGCTCTTCCTCGATATCCATCAGAGCTTCAATGATTTCATTCATATCGCTCTCGACCACCTTCGAGGAACTTGCCTCTCCTCCTTCGGCTTCACCTTGACTAGGCTCCCCCTGAATTTCAGTATATAGAGCAGCAGGAAAATCTACTGGCTCATTCTCTTTCTGTGCATTGGGATCATCGCCATCATCGTCATTTCCCCATCTTGGCTCCTCACTATCCTTGCAACTAGTCTCCCCCTGAGCCTTTAGAGTTTTCAATAACTGCTCGATAAGGGACCTCATTGAACGGATTTCGGCATCTTGATCTGCCACAAAAGATTTTAGCTCTAGATGTTCTTCCTCCATCTTTCCAACAGCTTTCTTCAACTCAGCATTTTCTTTGTCAATATTTGCGTTATGAGTCTGTATCTCACCAACGGCTTTTGTCAATTGAAAGATTTGGACTTGCTGGAAGTCAACCTTGCTCCTCAGCTCAGAAAACCTTTGATTGTCCATGAAGGTTGATGATGTGGATGGTATGGATTGGATTGGAGTGGGGATGATTGGTGGAGGAACGGAATCTTGAACAGGTGGTGATTGTGGAATGGATTCTGATGGTTGGGCGGTAGGTATATCTGGCTCTGGAGCAGAGGCTGATGAAGCTCCCTACATGAAGCGATGTCGCTTTGCTCGCTGCCTCGGTATCAGAGGAACTACTTCTTCTTCCTCAAAATCTGAGTCATCGTCATCAGAAGTTCTCGATGCTCTTTTCCTTGCAGCCTCTTCATTAATGACTAATAAACGAGATCCATAGGTATTTATTTGGATAGCTGGACTATCTGCCTCTCTGTCAATCTCAATCTCCTCTGCAGACTCTGAATCAGAAGTTGACTCTGCTTCACCTTCTGGCTCAGGAAGATACTCATCTATCTGTTTAAAAATATCAACTTCTCCTTCTAGAGGCTCCAAGAGATCTCCAACGAGTTAAGTAGTAATCTCCTCATTTGCATTAGGCCCGGCTGCCCAAATTTCCTCCAAAGTCTGAAGTCTCGGATCAGATACAGGTGGTACAGTTGAAGGTCCACCCTAATCCGTTTCTTGCACTTGACTTGTGGAAGGCCTAGCGGCCTGAGTTTGTCTCGCAGATGGTTTTTGTCTCCTCCTCTGTTGCTGAGGCCTAGGTTGTGGCGGCTATTGTTGCTGCGGTTGCTGTGGAACCTATAAATTCCCTGCCCAGTTGGCATCTTCCCCTACTTGGAAATCTGGGTTAATTACTACCCCAAACAGTGGTGCCTCCACTGGCCTCGCTAATCGTCCTCGATGAGCTTGACAATCTGCAAAGATGCGTTTATCAATCACCGCAACACTTTGAATTTCATTTTGCTGTGGCAGATTCGGTAGAAAATCTCTAATCAGCATCATCACGAACCACGGATATAGCAGGAATCTTTCTCTGTCTGGAGCTGTTATTTGTTGAACAAACTTAGAAAAGAACATCTCTGAGAAGCTAACCCTTTGATTGTACACTAATGCTATCATCCCTGACTGAATCTTTGACACAATGTAATCAAAGCCTGCTTTCTTGGCGGCAAAGCACACCATAAAAACATGTGCAAGATATCGCCACTGTCCTATCAGCCCGCTCTTCATGAAAGAAGACATAGCCACGTCCAGGCTATACCCCATTCTAACAAAAGCCACCTGCCTGATTGATAACGGGAAGTCAATCGGCCCATTCTCTTGTTCTTGAGATCCCAGCTGCAAAACTTGACGTAACATATCCGCTAAAAACACTAGAGGGTGTCCAGCGACCCTCGTCCTTAATACTGTCGGAGTAACAGTACAGTCCACTTGTAAATGATCCCAAAATTGACGAACGTAAGGGATGATTATCTGAATATTATGGGATAGAGCATATGCTATCCTTGATCCAATCAGAAAATCCACCATCTGGCGATAGGCTTGAGCCTCTGGAATCGCATGATCCGGAGATATGACCATATTATGCTTAGGCACGAAGATTCTATCTGCCATATCTGCACAAAAAGCATATAAAATTTTAGAATTATTAAGTTAGTCACAAACTTGTTTAAATTCAAATTTGTTTTATTTTGAACTTGTATAAGTACAAAATCTAACACCTATGAATTTCTACAAGTTTGATTTAAATTTTAAGCAATTAATTCGAAAGTATTGATAAACTCGAATATCAAATTCGAATCACCACTCATTCGAGTTTAGGCTTATTCGAGTTTAGTGACAAACTCGAAACCAGCCATGAACAAAGTCGAAGGAGTCGGTCACTTTAATCACAATACTCCAAGATTTTAACCATTTTAGACTTAGAAAATCACATCCATTAGTCCTAATAGGTTCTAATCAAAGATATTTGTAATCAATTTGACATTTCATCGGTTCAGAGTTTGTTATTTTGAGCTACAAACTTTCCACCATTAAAACTTAAAAATCCTTTAATTTTAGCTCAAATGGAGTCTAAAACCACCTAAATCTTGTACAACACTGTTGATTATACCTAGATTCGTTTGTAGTCTCGAACGCAAATGGACAAAAGTCGACAAATAGTAATAAACTCGAAAATCGGCAAAGTCGAAAGAACAAACTCGAAATCGCTTGTCAGTAAATTCGAAGGCTTAAAATCGAAAGTAGGTGATAATGACTTGTCACTGTTGACCTATTTATATCAACCACCTTCGAGTTTGTCTACATTCGAATTTATCAGCAAATTCGAAGAATATGCCAAATTCGAATGTATAGTCGATTTTACCTTAAACTCGAACTTAAAGTTGAAAATTTTGAAAATATTGAAAATATTTGAAAATAAATTCAACTTTTACAACCTTTTCGTGTAACGGAATAAACTATGCCAAATCGTTTACCCTAAGCACAAGATTTACACGGAATGTTTATTTTATTCAACTAGGAATGCACACTTAGTAAATTTTGACCTTTTTTCTAAGTAAAAGTAAAAATAAAATTAAAATTAAAAAGAAAACTTAAAAATAAAATAAAATAAAATAAAACAAATTAAAGTAAAAATTGTGAACAAAAATTAAACTTAGACTAATCTACATTATTTTAAAATTTACAACCTATACTAAATACTTAACAGAATATTTTTGACGAGTATAGTCAAAGAAAGGTTCAATCAGATAGCGATGTCATATACGCACTTTCAGTATTTAAACTTTCACACTTAGGAATTTTTGATTCCTTTGATTGTTTGTTGTGACATACATTTCTAGCCGATTGTTGGTATTATTTTTCCTTTAAACATGTTACATTTCAGAATATCCTTTGGCCTTTGTATTTATCATGAAATTATCTTACGTGACTCAAACATAGACATACTTTTATGATCAAGGCATACACACAATGATTATAACTTTTTGGTATTGCAAACTTTCTTTAAAAGGCAAACATCGGACATAGGTCTGTATTTACATACAACAAAGTGTCTTAGTTTGTCATAAGGTTTATTTTTAAAGCTAGCAAGACAGCGGTGACAGGTCTGTACCGACGTACAACAAAGCGACTTATCTTGCTAACTCGAATCAAAACAGAGGCAACAGGTTTGTACTTACGTACAACAGAGTTACTTGTTTTGACTCTCGACTCAGTATAATTTTTCTATTCTTTCCATTTTAAGATGTATCTGATGTTGCTATACATCCCCAGAAAGTTTGCATACCTCATTTATAATCAATGTCTGTATGTCCCTAACATAAAAATTAAGACCGATTGGTCATACATCTAAGTTAGTGACATGTTTGACTTTTTCTTGAATATTTTATTAGCCTCGAGACTCCCTATATGTATTATGCCTACCAACATATCTAACTAGATTATGTATTACACTTAGAATTTTAGGTGCATTATGTGTGAAAGCTAAACACTTAGAGATTGTAAAGACTGTGCTAATTTTCGTCACTTTGAACCTATGTATCTAAGACTTGACTCTTTTTCTGATATTCTCTTTTTTTTGTATTTTTATATGATTTTCTCTCTTTTTTTTTGTTTTTCATAAGTAAAATTAAAAAAATATAATAACCTACTAACTTACTAAAAATGGAAACTATCTTAAGTTACTAAACTTACTATAAAAAAGAAAGAAATACTACTGCTAAAAAAAGAAATAAAACTCCACTAAGGTCAACTCACTTTGGATTATGCATTCCATTTAGTTGAATTAAATACTCAAAACGTGACTTATCAAAAGCTTTGGTAAATAAATCAGCATTATTATCATCCGTTGCCACTTTTACCAGCTTGATTAAATTCTTTTCAGCACAATCACGTATAAAATGATGTCTTATGTCTATGTGCTTGGTTTTATTATGTTTAACTGGATTATTAATTATAGCAATTGTTGACTGGTTATCCATCCTAATAGTAGTATGAGTGTAAGTCAAACCGTAATCCCGCAATTGTTGTTGTATCCACAGAACCTGTGAACAGCAACTACCAGCAACAACGTATTCGGCCTCGCACATTGATACGGATACCGAAGTCTGTTTCTTGCATTGCCAGGAAACAAGTCTCCCTCTTAGGAATTGACAACCTCCAGTTGTTGACTTGCGCGTCAAGCTGCATCCTCCGTAGTCAGAATCCGTGAAAGCCTCCAATTCCAGATCTCCCTCCGCGTGATACCAAAGTCCCAGCTTCGGTTTCGACTTGAGGTATCGTAAAATCCGCTTCACAGCTTTCATGTGCATCTCTTTCGGATTAGCTTGAAACCTAGCACAAATACAAACAGCAAACATAATATCAGGTCTTGAAGCAGTTAAATACATAAGTGGCCCAATCATGGCCCGATATAATGTCGGATCCACATCGGTATCACTTTCAGTACCCGGTCCGAGATTGTGATTCACTTGAATCGGCGTGCTGAAATGAGCTGTCAGTTTTGTCCCTTCCATCCTGAAGCGTTCTAATATGTCGTAGACATACTTCGTCTGATGGATAAACATCCCCTCCTTCTTTTGGTCAACTTGCAAACCCAGAAAGAAATTCAACTCACCCATTGCACTCATCTCGAATTTTGACTTCATCACCTTTTCAAAATCCTTGCACATTTGCTCGTCTGATGATACAAAGATGATATCATCGACGTACACTTGTACCAAGATGAAGTGTTCTCCTTTTCGCTTCACGAACAGCGTACTGTCTATCTTTCCTCGTTCAAATCCATTTTCTAATAGATGGTTGGACAGAGTCTCGTACCACGCCCTTGATGGTTGATGCAATCCATACAGAGCCTTATATAATATATATACTCTGTCTGGATATTTCGGATCTGTAAACCCGGGCGGCTGTTCCACATACACTAGTTCCTTCACTTTCCCATAAAGGAAAGCACTCTTAACGTCTAGCTGATAAACCTTAAAGCCCTTGAAGGAAGCAAAAGCCAGAAACAAACGAATTGCTTCCAACCTTGCTACTGGCGCGTACACCTCATTGTAATTGATCCCTTCCTCTTGGTTGAAACCCTTTACAACTAATCTTGCTTTGTTGCGAGTAACTATACCCCGATCGTCTCTTTTGCACTTAAAAACCCATTTGGTTCCTATTGCTATTTCCCCTCGAGGTAATGGAACTAACTCCCACATTTCTAGTTTCCTAAATTGTGACAGTTCTTCCTGCATCGCTTCAACCCAAGAGTTATCTTTTAGTGCCATTTACACGTCTTTCGGCTCTACTTGCAAGATGAAACAAGAATAGAGGCAGGTATGAAAGGCCTCAGAGTCATTTATCATCGACAACAACACAGTGTTGTTATTTAAACTACTCCTTGTCCTGACACCCGCATTAGGATTTCCTATGATGCTATCTATAGGATGGTTCTTGTTGATCCTAGATGTCTCTATCTCGTCAACTCTCAGATTATCTCCTAAATTTGATCCTATTTCACCTAACGGGGGAACGACCTCAGACTCCACATTTTCTTCCTCGTGGACCGTTTCCTCAAAATTAGAAGTTGTTGTCTGGGTCTGATTCTCGTTTGAAGGTGCTTCTGAATCAGTGACTTCTGGAGATCGATCTTCAGTTGAAATGGGCTCAGAAGTTGATTGAAATGTGGTCCTTGGAAAGCTATGACCCTCGTCATTCAAATTCAATGAGGCAATGTCCTTTTCGATAGTATCTGCATTTCCATCCATAGGAATGTTAAATGACTCAAACAGTTTGTCATAGTCAAATATCCATTCCGGACCTGTTTGGGGTTCATGTGTATAACTTGTGACTTCAATGTTATACACAATCTGTACTGTACCATTAGTTTTGTTAAAAACCCGTTTGTTTGGTGAGTTCGGCACATAACTTAGGAAGTATCCTTCGTCAGCCTTTTTACCAAACTTAGGTTGATGATTTGTTCTCAATAAAGTACATGGTACCCCAAAAGGTTTGAAGCCAGTTAAATTAGGTGGCCGTTTATTCAAAACTTCATAACAGGTTTTGTCCAAAGATTTGACAGTAAGGACCCGGTTTAAAATATGGCATGCGGTATTCACTGCCTCCCCCCAAAACATGGTAGGAAGCTTTGAATCCGATAACATGGTCCTTGCTGCCTCAATCAATGTCCTGTTCTTTCGTTCGGCCACACCATTTTGTTGTGGCTCATAAGGTGCACTAAATTGATGCACTATGCCCTTTGATAGGCAATATACACCAATTACAGTGTTTTTAAACTCTGTTCCATTATCACTACGAAGTCGCTTAACCCTTGTTCCATATGAATTCTCCACTTGGTCTAAGAACCCGATGAGCTTGGAAGCCGTCTTGTCCTTTGTACCTAGAAAGAAAACCCAAGAAAAACATGAGTAATCGTCAGTAATAACTAAACTGTACCAACTGCCACCTATACTCCTTTTGTTGATTGGTCCGAAGAGGCCCATATGCAACAAATCGAATGTGGCAGTGATGGAGTTCTGAGTCTTGGACTTGTGTGCCTTCTTGTGTTGTTTGCCCTTCTTGCATGGTAGATACTTATCCTCGAACTGAAAACTCTTCATAGGCACACCTTGCACCAACCCATTTTTCGTAATATAGTTCATCTTTCTTAGGTGCAAGTGTGCCATGCGTCTGTGCCATAAAACCGACTCGGTCTCTGAAGCTTTAGATAACAAACAGATTGGTCCCATCGAAGATTCAGGCTTGTTCATGTCGAGCATGTACAAGTCATTCTTCCTTGGAGCCCTCATCAGTATCCACTCTTCAGGTATCTTGAATCCCGGTTTTAGCACCAACGCTTCAGTATCAGTGAACAACACTGAATTCTTCTTATCACAGATTTGAGATACACTAATGAGATTATGAACCAGTTTATCAACGTGATAAACTTGATCCAATTTGATCGTCCCATTAGTGACCACTCCAGTACCCGTGATGTTTCCTCCTTTATTTCCCGCGAATGATACAAAGTCCCGATTTCCTCCCTTGAAGTCTGTAGGCAGACTTCTTTCCCCTGTCACGTGCCTGGAGCACCCACTGTCGACGAACATTTGTTGTTTAGACCCGTGGTTATCTCCTGCACATGAAAGAAAATAGGTTAGTTATCACGGGGAACCCAAGCCATAACTGACTTGGTTATACCATTCTCGTCCACATACTTAAACTCTTTCAAATACCCATCTCTCCTTTCAGGTGACTTGGGTCTTTGAACTGGATTTTGTTGTGGTGCCAAGTGATTTAAGTTCACTCTTTGCCTTTGTGTAGGCATTTGCTGTGGAGCTCTTGAATAATTACGATTATAATTCATTTCAAACTGATATCCCTGAGCTCTACCCGGTGTTTGATGTCTAACACGAGTATGTGACCTAACCGGAGTGTAGGCTCTGCTAGGTGTAGTACTCATATATTGTTGTTGCGGTCCAGACCTAGATTGATTAACGACTCGATTTGGTGAATTAGTCCTAATCACTTCTTTTGGTCCAAC
Source organism: Centrapalus pauciflorus (assembly GCA_020465985.1). NCBI lineage: Eukaryota > Viridiplantae > Streptophyta > Magnoliopsida > Asterales > Asteraceae > Centrapalus > Centrapalus pauciflorus. Next base: position 528,818 of record JAANYP010000657.1, on the reverse strand, counting down.
TCTCACCGGTGTTTGTTTCACAGCCGATTTTGGTGTAGCTTGCACAGTTTTCTCGGTACTCTGAGAACTACTAGTGCTTGCAACACTTGTTGAAGGCTTAACTTGTTCTGGCTTCCCTGTCTTAGGTGTATTGTCTACTTTCCTATACGGACAGCTAGAAGCAACGTGCCCCCTTTCGTGACATCTAAAGAAAGACATTTTATCAATTGACTTTTTGTGCGTGCCCTTTGACTTAGGTGTCTCACTAGTGTCTGGTTCTTTTGGTGCATCTATAGTGACTGGTTCATCATCTGATCATTAAAGTCAATTTTGTGTTTTCCTACAGGTGTATCACTAGAGGATGGCACAAATTTAACTTTCTTAATCTTAACATTAGTATCAATCACCTTAGTTGCATTTTCCTTTACAGGTTCAGACACTGGTTCCCGTATTTCCTCTAACTCTACTGATTTCTCAGTTTTCTCCTTAGGTTGAGGTACATAGTTGGCATTGAAAGGCGGAGGACTCTCATGATATCCTAGACCTACAGGCTTTTTAGATTGACGGTGTGCATCTAAAGTTTTCCCTAGGTTAAGAGATGAGTTCCTAAACTTTTCAAGTTTACTATTTGCCTCAGCTACCTTTACCTTAGACTCAGCTAGCTCTGTCTCTGGTTTTCAGCTCCTTGGTTAATGCCTCAACATGTTCATACATGAGTTTTAACCTAACACACTGTTCGCTCAGTTTGTCCTTTAGAACTATAACATCCTGTGCATCAGCCTTAAGCTTATCCCTAAGATCTTGCGTTATATCTATCAGGCGAGCATTATCTGATTTTAACGTTTCATTTTGAGAAGATATGTTTTGATGTGTTCTTGTAATAAATTTAACCTATCGTTAGAAGTAGCACATAAAACACACAACTCATGGAAAAGAGAAAAGTTCAGACTTACCTTGTTATGATCTGATTCCACGTTGGCCATCTGAGCGGCAAACTCCAGGAGTGTCTGATCATCTGACTTCTCTACCCACATCGGACTGCTTGCATTTTTACTGCTGTCCCCTGTGATCTGCTCTGCCCCTTCACCTCCAGTCTCAGTCACTTCAGCCATAAAGGCTCTAGCGTTTGTTTCTAGATGTGTACTCCAGTCATAAGTGTCGTCTAGCTGTCTGTCTGATGTGACATTAGATAACAGACCAGCTATATTTGCTTGACTGGTTGAAGTACTCGGAAGATAACGCCCTTGTGGTTGGTTCTGATACTATCCCTGATTCTGATTCTGTCCCTGGTAATTTTCTACCTTCGGTCTCTGACACTCTCTAGCGAAGTGTCCTAACCTTGACAGTTGTAGCATTTAACCTTTGACTTATCAAATCCAATCCTATTATTACTCATATTCAGATTTCTTCCCGTCCTTTTGATGAACCTCTTAACTCTCTGAGTTACCATGGCCAGTTGCCATTGTAGATCCATCTCTTCAAGATCATGAGGGTCTACCTGATCGTAATACTCATCCCAAAGTGCAGGATCGTTGATTTTGCCTTGAACGCAATTGCCGTAAGCGGCCACGAATGAATCCAACAAATTCAGATAGTCTTCAGCCGATTTTGCGCTCATAGGCATCTTAGAATAACCCTGAGATGTAGATGCCGGTGTAGCCGGATGCTGCTGTTCTTCTGGTCTAGTAAACCCTAAGAAAGCCCTACTCTGTGAGTCCTCTGGCTCAGCTGGTGACGATGTTTCTCCCGAGAAGAAGGCTGTAGATGTCTTCATTTCGGCTGCCACTGAAGGTTTGAATTTTCCGAAATACATTGCTGGATTTTCAACTTGTTCATAATCCGTTTCTGCCTTCAGTAACTCAAAATGATACGCCCTCAGCGTTCCCACCACATTCTCTAGAGTCAGAGTATAGTATTTATCCTCATCATGCATAATCAAGGCCACGTAGATCGCCCATTTGGCCGGTAAAGCATCCAGAAGCTTATTATTCTTCTAAGTGTCACTATACTCAATATCATGACTGTCTAACTCAGTCAGCAGATGATAGAAACGTGTGATAGTGTCCTCCAGTTTTTCATCCTTCAATGCTTTGAAGATCGCAAACAGCTGCTTGAGCATCTCCATACGTTTCCTTCTAACCCTCGGGTTACCCTCACACCGTTTTTCCAATGCCTCCCACAGCTCTTTTGCTGTCTTCTGATTACGGAAGGTGTGTAGTATGTCCTGAGGTAATGCCATTCTGATGATAGCGTATGCACGATTCTCTGCTTCAAACAGCTTTTTATCATCATCCTTCATTTTAGAATAAGGAACAACTTTTTGTCGTCCTTCTACCTTAGCTGTCGGTGGAATGTATCCCTCGTCGATACAGATCCACATGGGCATATCATTGAATCGCGCGAAGTCGGCAAACCGATCCTTCCACCAGTAATAATCTTCAAGTTTCATCAACTTTGGCGGAGTATTTGCTTTTCCGACCTCGTGATCCATCTCCAGAAACCGTTGTAGACTTGTCATTGTTTCAAAGATAATTGTATTTAAACTTAATTAATTTAATTCGAAATTTAATTTAAATTAATTCTTTCGAATTTAGGTAAATTCGAATTTAATTAAATTTAAACCTATTTTGGATTAAATTCGAGTTAAGTTCGTTAATCCAATTAAAGTCGAAATTAATGACAAATTCGATGGTCTCTAAATTCGAATATCCACTTAAATTCGAACCTCACTAAATTCGAGTCCCAATTAAAATCGAATGTCCCCTATTCGACTTTGTTGCAAAGTCGAAATCCAAGACAAAGTCGAAATGGCCAAAATCGAAATCACTTTTATGAAACTCGAAAGGAGCGTATTTTGGTCAAACCCGACAATGAGCAAAACCCTAATTTCTCCTTAACAAAGTCGAGCGCCGCAAATTCGAGAAACGGCTAATACCTCGAGTTTTTCATGTTTTTCAGATTAAATCAATATTTTTATAAGTAAAAATATTAATTTTGATCAAAAAACGTGAACTACAACAAAGTATTTCCCGGAATCCTAATTTGATAAGCTTGAAACACTCAAAAATATGTGAGATTAACCATCCAAAAGCGTCAAGAAACCTAGGATGTATCTTTATGAACACAAAGAACACCCCGTTGGCTCTGATACCACTTGTAAGGTCTTGCACTACACAGATCTATCTAGACGCGACACACACCAACGAGTGCGGAATCCTCGTTAGCGGCTTGAAGGAAATAACACTCACACGAAACACGGAGACTACCACAACGTTGTACGGTCGACTACGAACAAACCTACGCGATGATTCTCTCCAAACGAACACAATATCAGCTGATAAACTCGAGATCCCCTTATGCTAATTGCTCACACGAATTCTGCAAAAGTCTGCTAATGATTCGAGTTAATCACTAATTATAGAGACCAATTCGAGTTTGTCATAGGACAAACTCGAAATAGGCCCAAGGCCCATTAGAACTTGTCCTCTTGACAAATTCGAATCTGCCTCCTTCGCATTTGTACCAAGTTCGAATCTGCCTTATGTGCAAATTCGAATATGCACGAAATTCGAATTTCACAAGTCAAACTTTTATTTGAACATATGTTTAACTTATGTTTGAATTAATCTTTGGACTTTATGTTTGAACTTCTTGTAATACATTACATCAAGTTCAAACATACAATCAATAAATATCAAACACAGAAAATCACATATATCAAACACTAGTTAGTATTCAATCCTTTGTAACATGACTTAGACAAAATGCTAATACGACTTAGACTGCTATCGTCACACAGGGTGAAACACCCATCTCAACATAATATAATAATTAATGGGGTTATGTTTAATTAATCAGATTAATATGGTTTTTAAAGAAAATCGGGCATGACCCGTTCTCACGGAGTCAATATCCCTGTTTGATTATAAACCAATTTTGGAATGTAAGATGAATTTACAAGATACTTCTACACAATTACAAGATCTATAATTAAGCCAAAAGACATTATATGTCTAAATACATATATACAAGTCAATCATAATGGTAGACAACTACCCAATTATTACCCAGTTGTATAAACGTAGCTTTACCGAAGTTAAGGCTTTAGTGACGGTCCGTTTAAATTCTAGGACCAACGCCGACAATCACCTTGACTTTACTAACACCTCCTGAAGTATATAAGAGTGAGGGGTTAGCAAATAAAATTTCCTAAGTGAGTTACTAGATCGATATGGAGTGCACAACATACAACATGTATCAATTATAAATGATTATAAAATGACAAGTGCAATATCTTTTTAATAAAATAATGTGGGCATAGCCCATTAATTTGCATAGGTTGCGGTACATGACCCGCTAACCCGCCGTTGCCAACAGCTATGGATCAATGTCCAGCTGCGCAACTCCATTCGGCGCCCGAAGTCCGGCCACCTACCCACGAGCTCATGTGGTGTAGGAATTTATACGCACAAACACAAAGTAAGGCGCTTGATAATAATAATAATGATAACCTGGATATCCGGTGAGGCCAAGTATAAATGAGCATAGCTCACAAAGGGGTTAATCAAGAGTAATCATATGAACATGAAATGAATAATCATCATGTGTAGCATAAAAGCCATGATATGTATGAAGAAGGAATCAAAGCATAATCAAGATGCTGACGTGTATAATGGGGTATCAAATAAGGTATGCTGGCCATAGGCCATGATCAAGTAATGAACCGCCAATAAGGCAGTATAATAAAATCAGTGCAGTGCATCATATAAGAGGATGATGCCAAATAGATATGTAAAATGTCTTTTAATAAAATATACATGTAATTATGTATGCAACACACACATCAATGCTAGAACTCACAGTACAATAGGCTATAATAGCCTTTAAGGCTCAAAACGGCTGATAAGTCACTTAATGCCTCGAACCGATAACCGACACTTCTTGCAACTTCAAACCTATTAAATAATGATGTTCAAAGTATTCATTAGCTTATAATAGTATATCATAAGGTTTGGAAGTTAATTGAAGTGTTCAAACATTTTCGGTTTAAGTTTCCGAATTTATCGACACTGATACGACTTATTGAGTTGTATAGACTTTTGGTCGATGTTAAACATTAATTTAAGTGTTATAAGATTAAAAATGATCTCATCATTTTATAGTATCATTATAGGGCTTAAAATAAGTGTTTCGGGTGAACCGGGTTCGACTCGTACTACTTTCGTATTTTGACCATAACTTTTTCATACGAACTCCGATTTAGGTGATTCAAAAGCCCAGACGAAGAGGACACATAGGGCTACAACTTTTATCTTTTGAAAAATGGCCATATCTGATGGTGACTCGACGAGTCAAGGCAATGACTCGACGAGTCGACCCCTGAACTGCACATTCTGTTTCTGTTTCACGCCCCTGCTCGAAGTTTTTCCAACTTCAGGCTTATTCCAGCCTCTTTAACCATTTGGAGACTTACTTATATGCATTATGTAACTACTATAACCACATATAAACACTCCTTAACATTAATAACATAAAAAATCAACTACTTCAATAATCAAATTCTTTGATAAATCCAACAATTTCCAACTCAAGTTTTATAACTTCTCTTTGTTCTCTTGCATTTACAAGTTCAGAACTTGTTCAATTAGTTGGTTATTTATCATTAGACACTCATAACTCCTTCTATTTTTAATTCACCATTACTCACTTTATGAGCAACTAGGTTAGGGAGAGGAAGATGAACAAGTACATATAATTCATAACATGTAAAGAAAATTACCTTAACTCTCCTTAAACTTGGTGGCCAAATTTCTTGGCTACAATTGCAGAACTTCCAGCCCTAATGAAGGTCTTCTAAATGCAGAGAAATTTCAAGAGAAAAGGAGGTGGAAGAAGCTTCACGATTGGGGAGGATTAATCCCCTCAATTGGTAATAATTTTGCACATAACCTCCTTTTCAAATCTTGTATGCTAACTTCCAGCACCAACTTCTTTATTCTTCAACAATTTAGCAACCAACTCTCAATTAGGCTCAAGGTACTTGTACTTATAACTTTAGTGCTTGTACATACATGTATGAACTAGTTATTACAAGGGTTTAAAGCACATAGTCCAAGCTATTGAAGCTTGTCGCTAATACTTTTATAATAATCATAATTAGAACATTCAATTGTAATTCATTTGAAAAACTAATAGATTTGATTAGTATCTTTATTTTGAGGGTATAATAATGTTTGAGTTTCACTAACTCAAATACATGTAAGTCTCGCTTATCTATTCATAGTATGTAAAATAACGTTAATATACGCATATTCTCTTGAATGATTAAAGAAATAAATCTTTACATGTCAATTGACATAAATAAATCACTCAGTTTATTGGTTAAGTGTATATTTAACAGTTTGAGTATTATATTAAATTTGAGGATGTTACAACTCCTCCTCCCTTGAAAATGATTCTGCCCACGGAGTCAATCTAAAATTTTCGAGAGGCTTTTAATAAGTATTAGTATGCCTGTGAAGTGCAATTATAAGTAGACTATGTCCGGTTAATATCGACGGGTCACCCGACCCAGACATATAGATAGCCATATTGCTATATAAATATCGGATTTAATCACCCGTTAATAGCATATTAGTGACATAGTCACTATCGCTATTTTGATAATGATCTGTTATATCAATTTGTTTGAAGGTTCACTTCTTACAAATTTATTCCTTATGTATGAAATCTCAAATCCATAGCAATATTCAGTTCATTACAGGATTGATATTCATATTTAGGATATAACAATCAGGTGTGATGTGACACCCTTGCCACAACAACCACCAATTACAATACACCCAGGATTAATCACCAACATACAATAACATAATGATCTGATAACCTAAATTAAGTGCGGAAGCATTTAAAACATAAATACGTAGTGCAACAAGTGTTAAACACCCTACGGTGCTATCAGGTACCAAGTCTAGGTCTACACACCCATACATTTATTACAATCATCCAGAATATATTACAACATTTGTCCCACAATATAATTACCGATTAAGTAGCAGATATCTTCCAAATCTTCCAAATCGACCTAACTAGAAGGTCCAGCAGTAGACTTCCCTTTTCCTGTAAAATAAAAATACAACAACTAAAACGTAAGCGAATGCTTAGTGAATACATAGATTGCGCACATTATAAATCTTTATGAAGCCCAAGAGTAACCCCGACGACAAACGTCGTATACTCTCTTCGTACACCAAGTACGGACCAGAGCCGCAGCCCCTTCGAGCCCAAAGCTCGGCATTTACACATACCATCTGAGACAAACGAACGATCGGGGATGACATACTGCCTACCGGACCTGGAGGGATCAGCTCCAGCGTCATATAGCACAGTAACATCAGAGTTAACGATGCGACCCACCGGTCCATCACTAGATGCACAACAATCGAACGGACATGCAACAAGAAAGAATGTGCATCTAAATCTACGCAAGTTAGTAGAATTCCAACCAAACAAATGAAACAACAGGTCTCAGCAGGCAAAGCTTAACATAAAACAGATATAATCATGCGAAATCTACTGTACTCACAGTGGGTGCGTAATTATCTTTAACCAATTTTATTTCTCTTCGGGCTTTCAACCGGATTCCACCAAGTACCCCACTGTGGGTTAAACAACACCACAAGGGACCTGTTATATCAATTACAACATTACATCGTATCATTAACCGTTTAACTCCATAATAATCAAGTTTCGTAAGTTTGACGATATTTTCCTCATTTCAGGTACATGACCAAATTTATACCATAACTAAGTTTGAACCCATTTCAAGTTCATATATTGACCTTTATATAACTCATGACATTTTATGTGTTGTTTATGAGTTTCATTCAAAATACACAAGCCTAGAAAGTAGTATTCTCAATTTTAGGCATTAAACTCGAATTTTAATGGGTTAGATTCGAAATTAATCATCAGATTCGAACCCTACCATCAGATTCGAACCCTTCTTCGAATCTATCATCAGATTCGAACTGGCCTTCGAGTCTATCATCAGATTCGAACCCCTCCCTTAGAATCTGATGGTACACCTTCGAATCTAGCACCAAACTCGAGTCTGTTCTTACATTTCGAGTCTGTTCATGACATATTCGAGTCTGTTCATCATTTCAACTTAAATCCTTCATTTCTAAGGCCTAAAATCAGTGTTATATCATGTATGATGCATATATTCGATTCTACTATGCATATAGTATCATAATCCAGCAACATTTCAAGCAAAACAAACTTAAATTTGCATAAAATGATAGATTCGAATTCTTAGTTACTTTAAAACCGAAACCATAAACTAAAAAGGTTCGATTCTTACCTCAATTCGCACGAAATCTGAAATCCGTTTGTAGATTACTGTTGTACTCCTCGATACCTTTCCGATGACGTATAATTCTCGAAAATCCGACGGTCGGTTTGTGATTTATCTTAGAGAGATGTAGAGAGAAAATTTCTAGAGAGATAGAGTAGAGAGAGAGTGTAAACTAGAAAATGAAGCCTATTGCCCTTTATATACTACTTTCGTCATTTTGCACATTTCATCACCCGACTTAACCGGTTTCATAAAATACCGATTTAATCTTAAATTTATCATAAATAACTTTTAAATTCATAATAATCCATAAAATTGATTCTGAGTTCAATTTTCTTAAAAATAACAACAAACTTTGCTAAATATCCAAATACATAATAATCACCCAAATTCAACTTTAAATATAAATTTTCCACTTAATTAGCCAAAATACATCAAATTAATTCCGTGGATGTTACAGCATGGGCTCCACCACGCTCAACTTCGTCCTCGAAGTTACTCGGACTCAAACAGTTTCGGATATTTTCTTAACATTTCTGACTTAGTTTCCCATGTATGATTTGCTCCTTTATGATGCTTCCAACGTACAAGCACCATTTCTATCTCCTTACTTCTCAATTTCTTCATCTTAGTATCTAATATACATTCCGGCTCCTCCACATATCGAAGCCTTTCATCAACCTGCAGTTCAGTATGGTCGGCCCAATCCTCGTTTCCAGTGTTAAACGATTTTCGAAGATTCCCAACGTGAAATACCGGATGTATGCCCGACATCTCTTCAGGTAATTCCAAACGGTATGACTGATTCCCCACTTTTTCGATTATCTTAAATGGTCCGACGAATCTCGGAGCCAACTTGCCCCTCTTAACAAAAAGAGTAACACCCCTCATGGGTGATACTTTCAAATAGACCCAGTCATTCACTTCAAAATTGATCGGCTTGTGCCTCCGATCATAGTAGCTTTTCTGACGATCCTGGGCCGCCTTCATGTTCTGCCTAATCAACTGTATCTTCTCGTTTGTTTCCTGAAGCAAGGCCGGCCCAGCGATTGGTGTTTCACCCGTTTCTCTCCAACATGTAGGAGTCCTACATTTCCTTCCATACAAAGCCTCGAACGGAGCTTTCTTGATCGTAGCGTGGTAACTGTTGTTATACGAAAACTCTATGAGTGGCAGATGATCGTCCCAATTGCCACCGAGATCTAACACACACGATCTCATCATGTCTTCAAGCGTTAAGATGGTCCGCTCACTCTGACCATCAGTTTGCGGGCGGTAAGCTGTACTCATTGCTATCCTTGTCCCTAACCCTTCTTGCAAAGCCGACCAAAAATTTGAAGTAAACCGGCTGTCCCGGTCCGATACTATGGACTTAGGCACTCCATGCCTAGAAACAATCTCGTCCATATAAATTTTAGCCAACTTTTCTAAGGAGTAACTTTCTCTTATCGGTATAAAATGTGCGGACTTAGTTAATCTATCGACTATCACCCAAACTGCATCATGTTGGCGCCTAGTCTTCGGCAGTTTTGTAACAAAATCCATAGTAATGTGCTCCCACTTTCATTCCGGAATGGGAAGCGGCTGCATACTGCCGTACGGTTGTTGATGTTCGGCCTTTACCAACCGGCAAGTCCTACATCGTTCAACATACTGACCGATATCCTTCTTCAATCCCGGCCACCAAAAGTCTGCCTTTAAGTCGTTGTACATCTTTGTGCTCCCGGGATGTACAGAAAATTTAGATTGATGCGCTTCTTCAATGATAACATTTCTCATACCACCATACTTCGGCACCCAAATCCTTCCGTATACACCTTTTAATCCAGACTCGCTAGTTTCCATATTCTTAATCTGTACTCTAATATCCTCAACACCGACATTTTCTTCTTTCAAAGCTTCTAGTTGGGCAGCTTTGACATCGTTAATGATCGTGGAACTTAGTATAGTGGACGTCATCGTATAACAGAAATCCTTAGCATAAGCTTTCCGACTCAAGGCATCGGCTACTACATTAGCCTTTCCGGGATGATAAAGTATCTCACAATCGTAGTCTTTAATAAGCTCCATAGACCTACGTTGTCTCATATTAAGTTCCTTCTGGCTAAAGATATACTTCAAGCTCTTATGGTCCGTGTAAAGTTGACACTTAGTACCGTACAGGTAGTGCCTCCATAACTTCAATGCAAACGTTACCGCGGTCAACTCCAGATCATGAGTCGAATAATTCTTCTCATGCTGCTTCAACTGTCTTGAAGCATACGCTATAACCTTCCCACGCTGCATCAATACAGCGCCTAACCCTAACCTCGAAGCATCGGTATACACCACAAAGTCATCATTGCCCTCAGGTAAGGCAAGTATCGGCGCTTCACTCAAAGTTTTCTTCAAAACATCAAACGCCTCTTGCTGCACGGTCTCCCAAACAAAAGGCGCATTCTTCTTCGTTAATGTCGTCAGCGGAACTGCAATCTTTGAAAAGTCCTTTATAAATCTCCTATAATATCCCGCCAACCCAAGAAAACTCCTGATTTCCGTAGCTGATTGTGGCGGTTCCCAATTTCTTATAGCCTCAACTTTAGCTGGATCAACCGAAATCCCAGCTCCAGATATAACATGTCCTAGAAACTGTATCTGTTGTAGCCAAAACTCGCACTTTGAGAACTTGGCGTACAACCTTTCTTTTCTTAACAACTCCAACAGTTCTCTCAGATGTTCAGCATGTTCTGCTTCAGACTTAGAATACACTAGTATATCATCAATAAACACTATCACCGACTTATCCAACATCGGTCTACAAACCCTATTCATCAAGTCCATAAAGACAGCCGGGGCATTGGTTAACCCAAAAGGCATAACCAAGAACTCGTAATGCCCATAACGTGTCCTAAATGCTGTCTTAGGCACATCCTCTTCTCGAACTTTCAGTTGATGGTACCCCGATCTCAGATCAATCTTAGAAAATACACAAGCGCCATGTAACTGATCAAATAAGTCGTCTATCCTCGGCAGAGGATACTTGTTCTTAATCGTCAATTTATTCAGCTCCCGGTAATCTATGCACATCCTCATCGTGCCATCTTTCTTCTTTACAAACAGTACCGGAGCTCCCCACGGCGATGAACTCGGCCGAATAAAGCCCTTGTCCAATAACTCCTGAAGTTGTGTCATCATTTCTTTCATCTCGGTTGGGGCAAGACGATAAGGAGAACGAGCTACCGGTGCAGCTCCGGGGATCAGATCAATTCGAAACTCAACTTGTCTCTCAGGCGGCACGCCAGACAAGTCTTCCGGAAACACATCCGGGAATTGTGAAACAACCGGCACATCGGCCAAAGTTCTCTTCTCTGCCTTAGCATCAATCGCATATGCTAAGTATGCATCACATCCCTTTGCAACAAGCTTTCGAGCTTTTGCAATAGTCAGCAAACACAGATCCCCGCTTCTCCTATCCCCATATATACATATCTCACGCCCCTCCGGGGTAGTTATCTTTATCATTCGGCTCTTACACACTATGTGGGCTTCATTCTCGATCAACCAGTCCATCCCGACTATGACATCAAACTCACTGAATTCTATCGGTATCAAGTCCAAATTGAAGACTACATCTTCAATTACTAACGTGCAGTTACGGTAGACATGATCTACTTTTACTAGAGTGTTGCTAGCAGTTTCTATATCAAGAACAGCAGATAATCTAGATAGTGGCATGGCAATTCTTTGTGCAAACATAGTAGAAACAAACGACCTATTGGCACCCGAATCAAATAAAACTCGTGCAGGCATAGAATTAACTATGAACGTACCCGTGACGACCTCCGGATTTTCCCTTGCCTCCTCTGCAGTTATCTGAAAAGCACGAGCAGGTGCCCTCTGTGACTGACCCCGGCGGTTAACTGAACCACCACTCGAACCTCCAGACGAGCGTGTTGATGATGGGACAGCAGCCGTTGGAGCATTCTTTCTACAATTCCTGCTATAGTGACCCCACACCCCACACTTATAGCAAGCATCACCCTTCCTTGGGCAGTCATTCTGAAAATGTCCCAGCTCCCCACAGCAAAAACAAGCACGTCCGTTAGGGCATTTGCCAAAATGCTCCAGGTGACATTTGTTGCAGTATTGTGGTTCGGTGTTGATAGAGTATGCACGAGCACGACCGCGATCAGAAGAACCAGATGGTCGGCGAAAAGACTGCTGTGACGAGTATTGTGAAGACCGGGAAGATCCCGAGTATCCTCCCTCCCTTTGGCGCTTCGGCGGTGACGGCTGTGTCGGATTGGTGGAAGCAGCAGCAGACCCAACAGAGTAGCCCGACATAATCAAAATCTGCTCTACATTTCTGGCAGCCTCAAGTAAGCCAGCAAATGTAGGGTAACGAACATTGCTCATGACCCTCCTAATCTCAATGTCAAGACCAGCCTCGAACCTGGTCACTTTCCTTTCTTCGGTGTGCACCTGATGAGGTGCGAACAGACTTAACCTCGTGAACTCCACAGCATATTGGGACACCGTCTTCGTCCCCTGTACCAACGCCATAAACCTTGCCTCTAATCTCCGACGCTCATCAATCGGACAGTATTGCTGAGTGAATAAGTCCTTGAACTCAGCCCAAGTCATAACCGAAACTTTCTCTAATGTCAAAGCATTCACCATGGCATTCCACCACATGATTGCATCATTCGTGAACATAGCAGTTGCATAACGAACCATGTCCTTCTCAGCACAGTCGCTGATTCGGAATGTTCGCTCAGTTGCTGTTATCCATTCCAGTGCAGCAACAGCATCCCCTAAACCGTTAAACTCTACAGCTCCATTTCCTTTAAAATCCTTAAACCGACAACCCCTGGGCTTATTAGATGACCCAGTGTTGTCATCTTGTTCCTCATTAATTCCTTCTCTTTCTTTTTCTTTGTTCTTCCTTTTATCTTCCCTTCGCTTAGTTTCGGCCTCATCTCGAGCCCGAAACTGCTCTTGAATCATCTCTCTTTGCTCAGCCATCATGGCTAGCATCATTTCTCTCGTCTCTTCAGGTGTCATTCCTCCTCCAGACATGTTCTGAAATACGAAACATATAACTTATTTAGCAACATGTCATAAATTTAAAGACACCATTCATTTGTCCCGTATAATAGTCAATCCCTATAATTACTAGATCATAACCTATCTTAGTTCAGATCATTACTTAGCATCACTACATATCATCACCTAATGTTTGAGATCAAGACCTCACGGACACTTGAATCTCAAACTACTGCTCTGATACCATCTCGTGTGACACCCTTGCCACAACAACCACCAATTACAATACACCCAGGATTAATCACCCACATACATTAACATAATGATCTGATAACCTAAATTAAGTGCGGAAGCATTTAAAACATAAATACGTAGTGCAACAAGTGTTAAACACCCTACGGTGCTATCAGGTACCAAGTCTAGGTCTACACACCCATACATTTATTACAATCATCCAGAATATATTACAACAATTGTCCCACAATATAATTACCGATTAAGTAGCAGATATCTTCCAAATCTTCCAAATCGACCTAACTAGAAGGTCCAGCAGTAGACTTCCCTTTTCCTGTAAAATAAAAATACAACAACTAAAACGTAAGCGAATGCTTAGTGAATACATAGATTGCGCACATTATAAATCTTTATGAAGCCCAAGAGTAACCCCGACGACAAACGTCATATACTCTCTTCGTACACCAAGTACGGACCAGAGCCGCAGCCCCTTCGAGCCCAAAGCTCGGCATTTACACATACCATCTGAGACAAACGTACGATCGGGGATGACATACTGCCTACCGGACCTGGAGGGATCAGCTCCAGCGTCATATAGCACAGTAACATCAGAGTTATCGATGCGACCCACCGGTCCATCACTAGATGCACAACAATCGAACGGACATGCAACAAGAAAGAGTGTGCATCTAAATCTACGCAAGTTAGTAGAATTCCAACCAAACAAATGAAACAACAGGTCTCAGCAGGCAAAGATTAACATAAAACAGATATAATCATGCGAAATCTACTGTACTCACAGTGGGTGCGTAATTATCTTTAACCAATTTTATTTCTCTTCGGGCTTTCAACCGGATTCCACCAAGTACCCCACTGTGGGTTAAACAACACCACAAGGGACCTGTTATATCAATTACAACATTACATCGTATCATTAACCGTTTAACTCCATAATAATCAAGTTTCGTAAGTTTGACGATATTTTCCTCATTTCAGGTACATGACCAAATTTATACCATAACTAAGTTTGAACCCATTTCAAGTTCATATATTGACCTTTATATAACGCATGACATTTTATGTGTTGTTTATGAGTTTCATTCAAAATACACAAGCCTAGAAAGTAGTATTCTCAATTTTAGGCATTAAACTCGAATTTTAATGGGTTAGATTCGAAATTAATCATCAGATTCAAACCCTACCATCAGATTCGAACCCTTCTTCGAATCTATCATCAGATTCGAACTGGCCTTCGAGTCTATCATCAGATTCGAACCCCTCCCTTAGAATCTGATGGTACACCTTCGAATCTAGCACCAAACTCGAGTCTGTTCTTACATTTCGACTCTGTTCATGACATATTCGAGTCTGTTCATCATTTCAACTTAAATCCTTCATTTCTAAGGCCTAAAATCAGTGTTATATCATGTATGATGCATATATTCGATTCTACTATGCATATAGTATCATAATCCAGCAACATTTCAAGCAAAACAAACTTAAATTTGCATAAAATGATAGATTCGAATTCTTAGTTACTTTAAAACCGAAACCATAAACTAAAAGGGTTCGATTCTTACCTCAATTCGCACGAAATCTGAAATCCGTTTGTAGATTACTGTTGTACTCCTCGATACCTTTCCGATGACGTATAATTCTCGAAAATCCGACGGTCGGTTTGTGATTTATCTTAGAGAGATGTAGAGAGAAAATTTCTAGAGAGATAGAGTAGAGAGAGTGTGTAAACTAGAAAATGAAGCCTATTGCCCTTTATATACTACTTTCGTCATTTTGCACATTTCATCACCCGACTTAACCGGTTTCATAAAATACCGATTTAATCTTAAATTTATCATAAATAACTTTTAAATTCATAATAATCCATACAATTGATTCTGAGTTCAATTTTCTTAAAAATAACAACAAACTTTGCTAAATATCCAAATACATAATAATCACCCAAATTCAACTTTAAATATAAATTTTCCACTTAATTAGCCAAAATACATCAAATTAATTCCGTGGATGTTACATGTGATATTGAATTAAATTTCAGTGACTCTCATAATGAGTCACACTTTATATGTTCCTTTCTCGTTGAACCATTTATCATCGTAGGTTCATTATATGGTCAAGCATATAATACTTGTCGGTATCCAGTGTAATTATTTAATTAGTATTTGATTATCGGTTTTGACTAAAATCTTTTAATATTTCTTAAATGATAAGCATACTTGATATTAGAAGTTTCTTTCAGTAATATAATACGGAACCGCCAGGCTTAAGGGCCTATATGCGATCTTAAACAATTTCAATTCTCGTGAATTTCCCAGAAGCAGATAAACTCAACTAATGGGACACTCAAGTTTAAGTGTAGATTAGATCTTCAGGCCAATCTTCGAAATTTCTCTATTCAGTTGCATTTACAGCAACTATCATAAACAAATAACCTCCATTTTTAAAGGGATATGAAGGTATTCCCTCCTCGGAGATGATATGACCGATAATTGGACCGACCTATTTATATTTAAGTTCACTTTTAACAGATGGATTGTATGTAAAACATCTAACATTAATTTTAGTAATTATGCCAGGTTATAAATAAGTATATATATACATGTTTCCCTTTAAGCTTATAAAGTATAACTTGAAATTTATATCTAGAAATCGTATTTAGAAAGTTTTACTTAAATTTCTCTTGCGAAGCATTTTCAACATCGCACAAGGATGTGTATTATATTCAATATCTAATTCTGAATATGTTAGGATATTATCGATAAACGATAACTGATTTATCCAATATAATTATATTGAGATTGGATTATTAGATCCATAGATGCAACTAGTGCATAACAGCCCAGACCACTCCGAGACAAGATATTGTCCGCTTTGGCAAATGCCGCACGGTTTTGTTCCTGGAAGCCAAGCCATAGGCCCGCCCCAAAACGCGTCTTGGTGGATAGAGACAACCTCACCCTTATATGGGCATATTGGTTTCTCCTCTCCACCGATGTGGGATGTTAAAATCCCTCCCCCATGGGAACACAGCGTCCCCGCTGTGCACATCGACCCGGTGCCTGGCTCTTAGATACCAATTATAACAGCCCAGACAACTCCGAGACAAGATATTGTCCGCTTTGGCAAATGCCGCACGGTTTTGTTCCTGGAAGCCAAGCCATAGGCCCGCCCCAAAACGCGTCTTGGTGGATAGAGACAACCTCACCCTTATAAGGGCATATTGGTTTCTCCTCTCCACCGATGTGGGATGTTACACAGGGTGTACCAACAATTTCAGAATTTTAAAGGTTTAATTTGACGTTTGAAACAAATACTCGGGGCTTAAAAATGGTTCCTGGTCTCTGTTTTGTGAGTCCGAAACTTGAGGCCATGAAGGCCATGGCCTTTGGCCTTGATGCTAGTTCAAATTAAGTGAAATTGCTTGATCGTTTAGTCTCAATTTGTCCATTATCCTTTCAATTTTACAGCATGTAACAGATAACAGACTAGTTATGTGTGTGTCGTTGTGCAGTTCGAGACTCAGGATGGTGATGAGTCTCAGAGTGTGTCAAAGATCTGCAGAAACACATTGATCAATTAATTGGTTACACTCCCTACATCCATATGTAATTCTTGATAATAAGAAGCTAACAGAATTGATTAGTGAGTGTGCTTATCGCTGGAAAACAGAAAGGACAGATCAACAACAAAATTTCAACAGCAAAACAGAAATTAAAGTGTTGTGTGTGCATAAAAGACTTCGAGATTTGCAAAGTCTTATAATAGTGTGTGTGTGTGTGTGTGTGTAGAAGTCAGGAAAATACAGCAAACACTTGCAGCACCTCAGTTTCATCATATATGTTTTATTTCTAAGTGGGGGGTGTGTGTGTGTGTGAATGTTACTGGAAAATAGAAAGAATAATAATCATAGTAGTAGCCCCTCAACATAAAAACAGAAAGATTTTTGCTAGTGTCCTTAAGAACTCACTGGTAATATCTCGCGGTCCCAATTTCAATTTCCTCATAGTTTGTGCAGCACTACCAATTTCAGTTTTCAACTCGATTTCAGTTCGACGGGCCTCTTTTGGAGAATTTCAATCAAAGTATACATCGTCTCTATAGGCAAACGTAAGATTGAAGTCGAATAACAAGCCAACTTTACAAGTTTTCAGTAATTTGGGTGTTGGATCCTGTGTGCTTGCTACTTTGTTGCTTCAGTCATCATCGCTCTACACAATCTTCATAATAGTGTCGATGATGTCACTATTCAAATTCACGGTTCTAGTCGTACATTTAGTCGATTTTACAAGTAAGATCTTATTCACTTTTTAATGTTTTATCATGTTTCTCTTTTCCAATCTCTAATTAACTCAATTTTTTTTCCATTCACACCTCTTTATATACTTGATACTATGCACACCAACTATTCGATAAAATCTTATGATGTGTTTCTTGTTAATTGGTTTTTTTCTATCATCATTACTGAAGTAATGAAGTCATAAAGGAACATCAATTTTCTTTTAAAACAGTTTTTGTGGCCATTTCAAGTGGGATAATTGAACTAATCATTTTGTTTTAGTTGATACTTTATCGTGCTACCTGGCAGCAGATGTTATCAACATTATTTATTGTAGAAAACTATGTGTATGGTGTCTACCAACTATGGATGATCATTATCTTTAGGTAAAGGATCATCAATAACATAACATTTTTACCATGTGCTTTACTATTGCTGATCATTTTTGAGTTGTACTACTTAGATCAAGATAGTCTAATCCTTGTACTCCTTACAATTTATGTAGCAACAAATACCTTTTCTAGCTGATCATTGACAAATTTTTCATGAATGGACATTTGATTCTAAAGGGGTCTACATATATATTTCGATTTCCTTATTAGTGACGTGTGGTACTCTATTAGGGTATTTTAGAAATTTGAAGCTGTTGAATATGGGTTTGGCAGCTTGTTTTGACTTCAAAAGAATTACAAAAAAGTTGCAACTATTGCTGATATGGCTTCTATTTTTGCCGGAGTTTCGATGTTTTAAGTGCAGTGTTTCGCAGTTGTGTATGGTGGGTTTTGACATCCAAACATATGCTTGATAGATGTTTGAAATTCACTTGATTTGGTTTGAAGATTAATTGTTGACCGGACATTTCTTTTTTGCCTTGATATAATAGACACTGCTTTTTAATCATGCGATTTAATGGTTTTAATGAAACTTAATTAAATATGTTGATGCTTTTCTGATAGTTGTATATAAAGTTCACCCATTTTAAGAAAAAAGGAAACACGACTAGAAAACAAGGTGATGTCCTCTTGTTGCAATTTTAAATTGAGGATATTTTTGTTTATTAAAATTTAGTTTGTTGATTGTTAATAGAATTCACAAAAAACTATGGATAGTAGCAAAGCCAAAAAATATAGGTGACAGAATTTACAAATTGATTACAACTTTTCTTGTTTTCGAATAAAAATACTTCATTCAGATCTACGCCTTTCACTTTATATGCTATGCGTTTCTCTATTACTCCACAGTTCCATATCCTATCTATGTTTTAATGATTTATTTGCAATGAAATTGCATTAATATGTTAATATGTGGCTTCAGTTTTCGAAGGATTCATTAAGTAAATATTTTGGATATGTTTTTGGTAGGTTGGAATTGATTTTCCTCTAGGCAATAGCCATCAAGCCATTGGTTGGTATTTTACTGCCATAAATATTGGGTTTTGTGGTTGTTTGTTGTGGTAGATGATTATGCTTTTGGGTAGATTTTTTCACACGTTTTTAGTCCATTTTTTGTTTAGGTGTTTGGACCATAAGATTATGTGATATATTTGTTGTTTTTCTCTAATAAACTATCCATAAATATGATGGGTTTTATGGCCGTATTTGCTGCAGTGTTTTTTCATAATTCCACAACTGATTCCTCAAACATTATTCCTTTCTCTCGGCTCCAACTAATTCCCATCGTTAGAATATTGATTTTCGGTCTTAAATAACTCGGTTGCTCATCCACGCCTCTTCTTTTATCTTCGATTAATTTAGCGAGGACAAAAATGGCAACATCATATGGCGAACACAAACTGGCAACATCAAATTGGTTTGGATTTCTACTGCTCGTTTGCCATTTAAATTTTAGGATTTTTTTTCTTTGATCATATGTTTATCAATTGTGCGTGTCAGGTTAAGTGAGAATATGAAGTATGAACAGAGGTTGGAGGATCAAGGGGTGAAAGCATCTACTCTTACAATGCCACATAAGGTAATCCTGACATTTACAATTGTCTATACAATTTTCTATCATAATTTGTTCAAAGTGTTTTGAATTTTTGTTGAGAATGATGATTTTGGTCCTAAATCACCAAATTTATTGGCCGGAAAGTGTTTTGAATATGGTTGTTTATCTAAATTAACACGTATTGTATTTCTGTAAGGATACGAAAAATAACATTATTCTGAGTAATGTATGTGGAAGTTACAAATTTTTTTGTAAGGATACGAAAATAACATTATTCTGAGCAATGTATGTGGAAGTTATAAACCACTTATAGTAAATTCAGTTTATAAATATGTGAGGTGAGAATATGTGTGTGTAACTAACAACTAACTTTGCCAGACTGGAAAATACTTCAATATCAGGTCATGGGAGCCAGAGTCCTCTGGTTAAAGCCTTCTGTAGATCCAGCTTCTTACTGCCCTAAGAACTTTGTAATTTCATTTGGCTACAAGTCTCTCCATCTCTATTTCTTCATTTTCGCTTCTCATTCTTTCCGGCTTATTGCTTCTTTCTGGTTCAGACTTTCATCACAAACAGAATTACAAGCAAATGATACATCTTCCTTGGTTGAATCGAATTACCAAGGTAATTCCTTTTCCTGTTGAGATTCATGTCACTGTTACCAAAAAATTTCCCAATGTTATATACTTATAAAAAAAGATTGGACTCAATATGCAGCTATAAAAGAACTTTTTCATGGTTGTTAAAACATTGAAAAATCAACTATATTGTAGGCCTATCACAACCATGTAACTATCCCAATTTAACACCAATTTGTTACACCTATACTTACACTCCATTTTCAGCCACATCGTATCCTTTTCAAAAAACATCATTTTATAGCACAATAAACAACCTCATTCATAGTCATATAACATCCCTTTTAAAAGCACCACAAAACAACATTAAACAAGTCATACCCAACTAACAAAATTCTTCCAAAAACCACAAAATAGAAGTTTATAGCAAAATAAAAAAAAACTTGCAGTAAAACAACATAACTTCTCTAATTTGATTTATAGTTTGATTTTGATTTATATTTTATACTTGTTCTCTTTTAAACAACCTCATTCATAGTCATGCATTAACCGCTTAATTTTCTTTAATATTTTAAATTGTGCTATTAAGAATTAAGACCATCTCTGCTAGAATGCTAAAATAGTAGTACTATCATATCATTGGCCAGTGCACTTTGATAGGGAAGATCAAGAGACAATAATACAAACACACAAAAACATTGTATGGGTCGATATCTGTTTTGCTTTAGACACATGAAAGTTTTGTAAATCTTATTGTTGATATGATCTTGTTTTCTTCATATCTTTCTTCTACTACTTCACATCATAATCCCATGTTTCGGTTCCAGTTTTAAGGCTTGATATTTGTTTTATTAAATTACATGAAGATGAAGTGCATTTTTGCTTAAGATAAAGGGTTTCAATGCATCATTATATTTGTGGTTGATACAACTGTTTTAATTTTTTTATTTGAGGAGAAATGTGAATTCTATAAATATGTTTAGGAACTCAAAAGTGCAAACATAATCCAAAATCAAGTTGCAAATGTAAGTTTTCACTTATTCTCTTTTATATTATTCATAACTTTAACACTTAATATGGAACTCATCACAAATTGTTGTGCATATGGGAGTTTTAGGTTGAGAAATTGAGTGAAAATTGTGCTAACATGAGACATTAAATGATTATAAACATATGAAAAAAGAGAATGAAAATAGTAACATTTAATAAATTTTCTACATTACTCATGTTAGGTGGTGGCTTTTAGTTTTTCTATTGAGATTGGAATTTCGTGTAATACATGTTGGCAACCGGATGAATCCTCTTTATATATATTTTGGTCCCTTTACTTTGTTTCTATGGATACTAGCTTTTGCCACATTTTTATATTTTTTTTCTATATAGAAATTCACCAATCATAACCTCAAATATTTATACTAAAAATAAAGTATAGCGATCCTGTAATAAAGGACTTCCCTTGGTGATTATGTCAAGAAGTGTTTTATTTTTAAGCAATTCTACTAGCTGAAGTTTATTTTTTGGCTCAAAAGTAGAACAACATCCATGGCCTTGGATTGATCATTGTAGTTTTAATAAGGCTATTTAGTGGTTGTCTTCAGACTACTATTTTGCAGACTTCTCTATAAATTTGTTGCTTATTTGAAGTTGTGTTCGGAAATTTATAATGGGACATTCTAGCTATTTAAAGCTACTTTAGGACTCTTCTTTAAAACTTTTTGGCGTTTAATAGATTTTTTTGGGTTCTCTTTTTGCAGCATTTTCCTGCAGTGTCATGGTGCTCAATGGAAACTGCATAGGGGTTTTTTATAGCACTTTTGAGTAGCTTTCTGCTGCTTATTGGACGTTGTTTTGAATGCAGGCTCTTGTTTATTTTGGTTGTTGTCTCTATAATGTTTAATTCATAAGGAGAACATGTTTGGGGCTGTTTTGCTATGATTTTGACATGCTTTTTTCCTATAAATTGAGTTGGTACTCAAGTCTGTGCTGCAGTTAGTTTGCCTTTTGGTATAGTCAGCTATAGATTTATGCATTTGTTTATCCGCTCTTTTTTTTTTTCTTTTTAAGGTTGTTTTTAGTCGAATTTGGATTGTTCCCTTGAGGCTAGTTTTTGGAAAATCTAAGCTTTCTTCAGCTCTTGCTGACATGGCCATTTGTTGGTATCTCATTCCAACTACTAATATGGTCCTGATGTTCTCTGCTTCCGCTGATATAATGCTAAACTTTCTTATCCAAACCCCTAGAGAGAGTTGTCTCATCAATGACGATTGGCGAAGTTTTTTTGTTCCAGTTTGTGTTTTCGCTTCCTTAATTTTGAAATTCATGTATTGATTATATAAACGATTACGAATTGAACCATGGGGAGGATTTAATTTTGTGGGTTATACACAATGTATTTTATGTACTTCAGCCACTTGTAGCACTTATATTCTAATTGGGATTTTATCAAATTCTGATTACACATTTTTAGTCGGTGATTAAAGTTTCTTTTGGATACATTTGGACATACTTTTTGGATATTTCATTTTGGCATCTTATTTCTACCAGAAATTTAAGTTCTTGACCTGTTTTTGGTCTATCTCGGAATGAAAAAGTTGGAATCTTTTGGTCTTTGGTTTCTTTTGCCGTGGCCTTAGAAATGCCATCAAGAACATTTGGAAGATTGGGTTGTTCAACTTTAATCCAAGTGACATGCCCTTACAAGTTTGTACACAGGTAAGTAAATTTTCTGATCCTATAAGAACTTAGTTTCATTCGTTTCTTATAAATCTACATGGATGTTTTCCCTTGTATTCTCTACTAATTTTAAGTTTTATGCATATATTACATGATGCAACTTATAAATCTACATGGATTTAATTATTGCTATGATTTGGTGGTGATAATATCTTTTATTTTGATGGTGCTTTAAGTTAATGATTGGTTCTGATGGTTAGGTTCATTTTCCACTTGTTTGCTTATGGATGAAGCGGTGAACCACACTAGCCAAATTGCCAAGTAAAAGACGTGATCTATAATATATTGTAGCTATCATAGAATAATGACTACTTTAACTAGAAATAACATATCTTTCACTCTGGTTATTCTTCATATGAGACTGTGAAAATTAAAATATATTATCCCTTTATAACCATTTAATTTCATTATACAAGTTAGGGACTAAAACATCCTAAAACCCCCTGAATCATTTAAGTATTTAACTCTATTTTCATAAGCAAGTGGCCCCAAGCGTTATCACTGTTTTTACCTTATCACTATTTTCATCCAGAGTAAACACATTTGAGTTTCAACCATAGTCTCGCAATCCTTTCCTGTTTGACAAATATAGACCCTAGATCACAAGATAACATATATGTACACCCTCCTAAACCCTATCCAATGTTAGCAAATTCTTAAAGTCGCAAATAGTTGTAACAAAAATTGATCACCACATTTGATAAATAATTGTAGCAAGAAGGGGTTCAATATTTATGTGCATGTCTCATACACACAGCCCAAGGTACAAGTTTCATGCATAAAACTTTGCTTTTATTCTTTAAGTTGTTAAATAATGGGTTACTAATGCCTTGTTGTAATGAGTGTGGAGTTAGTGTCTTTGATTCAAGTTCTATTCTATTAGCTCATATGCAGCCTCAAATTGTTTAATTATTGACTTCCAGCATGAGTTTTAAACTCCTAAAATCCCACCTCCTAGATCATACTTTAATTTAAGGTATCACTCATTTAAGTGACGGTCGCTCCTTTACTCGTATGCGTCCTCTTTCATTCTTCTTTTTCCTTCTAAATACATGAGTTGGTGATTTCTTACCATCCCTAATATAAGCATTGTTTTCTCTTTTGCTAACTTTCATCCTTTTTCCATTATAAATTCCTAATTCTGCTGCATGTTTGTGGTCAATGGTTACCATTTTAGTTCTTTTTACACATGCACACATTGATTACTATTGATAATTCACTTACCCTGTAGTGATTGTATTCATCTCCCTGGTCTCTATTTTATTCCTGGTACGTATCACGTTCCTCTTCATGTATATTTCGTTGGTTGTTCGACTCGATTTGGTGAACTTCATCTATTACTATATTATAAAGGGGCTTAAACGGTTAAGCCTGAAAATTCAACACCTCCAATAAGATCATAACACGCGTCCCTCACCCCGTCTCCTTCGTTGTTTCACGTCTCCTTCTTTCATCTTCGTCGATCGCCATTGTTTTTCCATAATCTGCTTTCTAGCCTGCATTGATTTCTTTTGCTTCTTCTGGTCTCCTTTCGATTTAAAAATTCCTATCTAATGTCCATCGTAAAATTCTCCCAATTTCAGGTTACAGCATCAGTTTTGATTCTTCAGCGGCTTCACCTATAACTTCTCCATCAACATATCATTACGATTCAGTTCTGTGTTGAGACATTTATTCTACAACAGTGGCATCACGTGTAACTTCCTCCATCATCGACAGATTCGACATATATCTTTGTTGAGGGACGCAGTCTTCAATTCTTGATGACTTCTGCTTTGATTTCCATTGTGACATAACAAGGTTTCTGGTATGTTTCTAAGTTTTCGATTGCCTTTTCTTCTTTTCTTCTTCTCTTATTATGGGTGATTGATTTGGGTTTTGTTCATAAAACGTGTTCTGAGTGATTGATGTGGGTTTTCTTTGATTGTGTTTCTTGAGTGAGGTATTATTTAGGTATTTTTCTGACTGATTTTCTGGGCTACTGTTTGATTAACGTGTTCTAGGTGATTCATCTAGGTTTTCTTCAGAATAACGTGTTCTAAGTGATTGTTCTAGGTTTTCTTTAGTATTATCATGTTTTATATTAATCTGATTCTTCCTCTTCCCTATCGTTAGCATCAAAGAATTTTCATGTTTTTGGCACTCTGCTATCAGTTCTCAATTGGTTCGAATTCAACAGGTTGAGGCTTGAGTTCAAACCAACCGAGGATACCCACATCACAAGTAAGTGTCTTGCACTTTTACTTTATCATATTTCATGCCTACCAAGTGCTTGGTAAAATGCGTGAGTGAGATTACGGTTCCAATCCCATCACTGAATTGCGTAGTTTGGCAAATAATTGAACATACCTTTAATTAGGGTCAAATATTTGCATAAAATAATTGACATCAGATCACACTCTAAAGAATTGAACACCATTAAGCCCCATCTCTCTTCACACCTAAGCCATATGATGTAACCTGCATGACATCTGGTCAGACAAACCATACCCAAATTACATGTTATCTAAGTAACTAAACAAATGCATGGTTACAATGGTAAAAAAGATTTTTACTCAGATTTTCCATCATCGCAATATTAAGGTAGCTTCACTATAAATAAGTAATTCAATAACTGCAGTGATAAAACTTAGTTGTTTAATGAACTAAAATGACCAACGATTCCACAAGACCAAAAACATTCCATGACAATTAACAAAACAATGACCCATGCACTAAAGTCCTTTGACTCCCAAGGTGTAAAGAATATCCTACGATGCACTCCAATCTTTTTCTAAACCGTTTTGGTATATTCCACCACAGGCCTAAAGATACACCCTTTAACATATATAAGACTTAACGAGGATAAGGAATTAAAAAACGCAGACCAGGAAAAAACCTACTAGCACCAATGATGTAACTTCAGAGACTGATGGATTTTAATTTGCAAAACGCTTGTAATCTTAACCAACTTGTACCAATTAAGCATGATATAAGCATAAAACACAGACGAATTTTTGGATCTTTTGTTTTTGCTTCAAACACCCAATCGAACCAATGTTTGATTACCATATTCTGATTAATTGATATGGTTTTCTATTTCTACATGTTTTATATTGCTCCCTATCATTAATATCAAAGAATTTTGAAGTAGAACCGACACACTTTGTTGGTGTTCTCAAAGTTTTCGATTGCCTGTTTGTTATGCTTTTTTGGCTTCAAATCCATTTTTGGATCTTTTGTTTCTGCTTCAATCACCCAGACGAACCTATATTTTTCCATTAATATGAAGGCTTACTATAATGATAACATGACTAGGCAATCAACCAATATACCATACCCCATGATGAACCACTGTGTTTAACTCACTATAGCGATGAACCACTGGGTTTAACTTACTATTGTGATAACATGAGTAGGCAATCAACCAGTATACCATACCCCATGATGAACACTGATTCTTGTTCTTGTGTATCATTATGATGTTATGCAAACTTTTAATTGAAAGGTTAATAATATTCAACTGTAGCGGACACACAAAAATTGTACGTTGGAATACTACATTTAATATTCACAGGCCTTTCTGTAAAAACATTTGTTTTGTCATTGTTTATATGTTATTTTTCTACTGCTGCACACTAATAAATATGTTTCTTGAGTGAGTTATTTTTAGGCATTTTTCAAACTGATTTTCTGGGCTACTGGTTGATTAAAGCTACTGTTTATTAACATGTTTTAGGTGATTCAATGCTCCACATAAATTGAGTTGCAATTTCCAGTTTTTTGGTTCCTCAATCAAAAACGGAATCAGAGACAAGAACAACTTCATTTGGGTTGCAAATTACGATGGAGTCATCAAAAATTTTACTGTTAAATTTCTAGGCCAAAACACTTTGCTTATTGAGTGTTTGGAATGCTTTTATTGCTTTTTTATGCAAAACATGGTTTTGATTTCTGATTTTGAAGTCTTATATATGCAATTGCATCCAATATCATTAATTGTTGGGAAATAATCTAAGTATGTCAAGCTGTTAGTTAGATTTTTGTGTAATTACAAAGTTCAAGATGTTAGTTCAACAAACTCAAGCTGCTAGTTCAAAAGTTCAAGCTGCTAGTTTAAAAGTTCAAGCTGCTCAACAGATTGATAACAGAAAGTGCTAAAATTCAGGAAGAGATATATATTTCGAGATTTGAAGATATATATATATATATATATATATATATATATATATATATATATATGTGTATATTCCAAGCAATCTACTTCTAGAGAAATCAGAATCCATCAAGGAAACAAATCAGAAGGCTATAAATATAGATAGACTAGGTCTTTCTATTGTAATTGTGTGTGCAAGCATTGTAATCGTGGTGCTAAAAGTTTTCATTGCATTCTGATAAGTTTCTCAAGCCTCTAAGGTTGGGAAACCCTAAGAACAAGTTAGTGTTCTTCGTCTAATCAAACAGATTAGAGGTGATTGTAATCAGAGATTTTTGCAATATATAGGTTCTGATATTGGTTATATTTATTTGAATATCTGTTCTTTATTTGTTCTGAAAGTTTTCTTAAAACAGTTAAGTGTTATTTCACAAACTTTTTAATTGGACTTTGATTCAAAACAAAGGATATTGGTTTAAACTCTGATTTATTGAAACCAGTTAATCTTAGGTGATTTTGTTCCTGACAAGTGGTATCAGAGCCAGGTTTTATTTGCTATTCTTTGTTTTCAAAGTCAGAAACTTTCTTTGTTTAAAATTTTATTTTTCTGCAATGGAGTTTGAAAATAGCAGTTGTGGGTCTGGGCAAGGACTCAAAGTGCCTATGCTCAAACCCACTGAGTTCGAGATGTGGAAATTCAGGATTCAACAGCACATTCAGTTTATTGACTATACCCTATGGGAAGCTGTTGAAAGTCCTCCTGCAGTTGATCCTGAACTAGATGCTGAGGGCAAACCTAAAAGAACACCTCCAAAAACTGAAATTGAAAGAAAGGCTAGAATGAATGAAGTCAAAGCTCTTACTCTTTTACAAATAGCCATTCCTAATGCTTATTGTTAGGGACAATATTTGTAGAGCTGAAATGAATATTACTTTTAATAATTGTGTTCATCTCTAAGGGGGAGAATGTTGGGAATAAATAATAGAGATGAAACAATTATATTGTATATAATTGTAAATACTCAATAGATTAGGGGTTATATGTGTAAATACACAATACTTGTGTATTGTGTATAAATAGAAGTGTATGGTTCTGTTTGTAGGTGCTGCTAGAAATCTCAGATTACACATACACATACGATTAGATCAAATTAGAGAGAAGGAATGTCAAGCAGGAAAGTCAAGAACATCAATGTAATATTTCTTCTCTCATTAATCAAGCATTCAGTTTTATGTGTTTATGATAATTGTTCATATGATTGTATTAATGTTGATATGAATTGCATGAAAAGTAAATTCACACTTATCAACATCAGTTTAAAAAGTTCTATACTGCTCATTCTCTTTGGCTTGCTTTAGAGAAAAGATTTGCTGGCAATGCTAGCACCAAAAGGAATCAAAAGGATCTCTTAAAACAGCAGTATGAAAACTTTTCTGGTGGCAAGAATGAAAACCTTACTCAAATTTTTTATAGGTTTAATAAGCTGATAGGTGAATTGGAGAGTGCTAAGGTCAGTTTGGATCAAGATGAAGTCAACAGAAAATTCATCAGATCTCTTGGTGAAGAATGGACAGTCTATGCTGCTCAATGAAGAACCAAAGACACTCTAGACAAAATAGAGTTGGATGACCTCTACAACAGCTTGAGAGTGTTTGAATCTGAAATTCAAAACAAAAAGAAATCCTTTTCTTACAATCAAAACACTGCTCTGCTGTCATCAGCATTAACTGATAAATCCAACTGCTGTGATGCTTTTCAGGTGTTGATGGTAACTCTTCTGAAGTTCATTATGAAGCATTTGTTGCAAGTGATGGACTTTCTACTCTTAATGCTGAAGATCTGGAACAAATCCATCCAGATGATTTAGAAGAGATGGACTTAAAGTGGCAACATGCTATGCTGGCCATGAGGGCCAAAAGATTTCTAAAAAGGACTGGCAGACCAAACTTTCAAGCCAGAACAGAAGGCAAGCTAGCATTTGACAAATCAAAGGTTGAGTGCTTTAAATGCCACAAACTTGGCCTTTTTGCTAGATAGTGCAGATCACAAGGTCAGCAGCCACCAAGACCCAAGCAAACCAGTCAAACATCATCTTCACAAGCTCTTGTCTCTTAAGAAGACAATGTATTTGAATGGAGTGACCAGACGGAAGAGGAGTTTCAAAATCAAACTCTTATGGCAGAAACATCAACTGTCACTTCCACTGAACTACCATCCGAGGTAAATGCTAAACTCTGCTCTCAAACATGCAAAAATATGGTTAAAAAGTACAGAGATCATAATGAGAGCATGTGCAAAACTCTAGCTAGGATGGAAGAGAGGAGATATGAGTATATACAGGCAATAGAGGATCTTGAAAAACAGATCAATGACTATAAGGATAATGAAATTCAGATGGGACATGATAGAACATATCAAGAGTGGGAGAAAAAGGAACTAAATGAGAAAATAGAGACCTTAAATAAAAAATTAGATGAGGTTGAACAGAAGGTGTTAGAAGCTAACAAGAAAGTAGAATCTATAAATATAGACTTGGGTAGCTTCAAGCTGGCCAATCAAAAGCTAGAACACCTAATGGAAGTCCAATTTAAAGAAAGAGTAAAATCTCAACTCAATCCCAAGGAAGGTATAGGATATAAGGCTACTCCACCCCCATATAATAACAAATACATTCATCCTATGAGTGAAAGTTGCTGATAGGCTTGTGAATGAACCATTAGATGAGAAAATGAAAGCTGTAGATCCTATCCTTGAGGACAAGCCTGAATCTAAAGAAGAATTGATTCCAAATGAAGGCTGTGAGTGTAAGGAAGCTGAGAGTAACTCCAAAACAATGAGTGAACCTATAGGACCTCCTACTTCCAGTTCTATCAGAACCAACAACATGAAAGGAAAAGAGAAGATGAGTGTATGCAATAATGCTCCACATGTTTCTGTACCTTCTAACTATAACATTGCATCTTCTTCCAAAGCAAATAAAAAGGTTAAGACTGTTCCAATATGCACATGCCAAAAGCATGGTGCAAAAAGTTTCCCACAAAGCGGCAGGTGAGGGGAAATCAAAGGAACAAGAACCAGTTATGGTCACACAAAACTGGTTCTCCAATCAAAACAATCAAAAGATGTTTCCACTGTGGCAGAAAAAATCATTTGGCCAGGCACTATTTATATAAACCATCTGTTACAAAACAGACTGTGGTTCAAAAACATGCCATTGTTCAAAACTCAAAAGTTTCAAAGGCCCAAACACCTGTCACACTAGTTCCAAAGAAAACAGTTGATCACAGGTACTTAAAAGTCAACAAAAGACAGCCTATACACCAAAAACAAGTTTTAGCAAAATCTAAATCAAGCATGAAAAAGGTATGGTGTGTTAAAGGCAAAAACACAGATCATACTGCCAATGCAAGTGTTGAAACTGTTAAGCCAAAAGTTGGAACTGGTAGTGCAAATTCTAAAGCTGCTAGCACTCTGAACCCAGTTCCAACTGCTCAGTCTAAAACTGGAACTGGTAGTGGATCTTCTGAGACTCTTAAAGAAAAGGTTGGAAAAGAACACCTGGATACCTCATATCATAACTAAATATTCCTCACAGATCCACCAGTGGATCTCACTAAGTTTAAAAAGACACAAACAATGTTTAGTTATGTCAATGCACAAGGACAACCTAAAACCAATTTGGTTTGGATTTACTCCACTACTAACTAAGCTTTTTCTGTGTAGGGCAACCACAAGATCCAACATAAGACAAGATGGCATACGGACAGTGGATGCTCTAGGCACTTGACAGGCAACTCTGAATGCTTGTCAAATTCAAAAGCTTTGAAGGAGGGTTTGTTGCATTTGGTGGAAATTCCAAGGGAGGTAAGGTAACAGGTAAGGGTGCTGTCAAAGCAGGCAACATGATATTCAATGATGTTTTGTAGGTTGAACAGTTGAAGTACAATTTACTAAGTGCGTCTCAAGTTTATGACAATTAAAATATCGTTTTATTCACAGATTCTGAGTGCATTGTCCTCTCAAAAGAATTTGCAATACCTGAAAATCTTGTTTTACTCAGAACACCAAGAAAGGACAATGTCTACTGTTTGGACACAGATCTTTTATCCAAATCAAATACTTTAAGCTGTTTGATATCCAAAGCATCATCAAATGAGTCTGCTCTTTGGCACAGAAGGATGTGTCACATGAACTTCAAATCCAAGAATGTTTTAGTCAAAAAGAACTTGGTAAGAGGTTTACCACAAAAGGAGTTCATTTGTGATGATCATTGTGTAGCATGTCTCAAAGGCAAGCAACACAAAACTTCTCATAAGGCCAAGGAAGTAAATTCAATCTAATCTGCTCTTCATCTTATTCATATGGATCTTTTTGGTCCAACATCTATTTTGAGTTTGAATAAAAGAGCTTACTGTTTAGTCATTGTTGATGATTTCACCAGGTTTACATGGGTTTATTTTCTTAGGACTAAGGATGAAACTGCTAAGCTAGTCAAATCCTTTATTCTTAAGATTGAAAACCAATCCAACTTAAAAGTTAAGGTGATTAGGTCAGACAATGGAACTGATTTTAAAAATCATATCCTAAACAATTTCTGTGAGTCTAAAGGCATTGAAAGGCAATATAGTGCACCTAGAACACCACAACAAAATGGTGTAGCTGATTCCAAACTACCAATGACCTTTTGGGCAGAGGCAGTAAATACAGTTTGTTATGTTCTAAATAGGTTTCAAGTTGTTCAGTCACAAGGGAAAACTCCCTATGAGTTATTCCATCACAGGATTCCCTTAGTAGCCTTCCTAAAACCTTTTGGCTGTTCATGCACTATCCTCCATACTAAAACTCACTTAGGTAAGTTTGAAAGTAAGACTGAAGAAGGATTTTTTGTAGGATACTCTATTCAAAGCAAAGCATATAGGGTATATAACAGTGTGTCTAAAACCATTGAAGAAAGTGCCAATGCTGAGTTCAATGAAAAGACTACAAATGTCAAAGGCACTGGTCCTGATTGGTTGTTTGATTTAGATTCACTGACAAATTATCTGAGCTTTGTTGAGTATTCTGCAGGAACTGTTGGAAACAGTGTTGAAACTGCAAGCACAAATTCTCAGACTGGTAACACAAATATTCAAGTTGTTGGCACAAAGTTTTCAACAATCGCAGCATCTGCTACATGGGATGAGTACACTATTCTACCACTTCTCTCTTGTGACCCACTTGGGGTCCTGATTGACCAACAAGACTCACATACAGAGTTGAAGTGCCAATCCCAAGCCCTGATGTAATTAACAGCTCCAACCAATAGGGAAACAGTCCCATCTCCAAATCAAACTGTTACCTGAAGTAGAATCATCAAGTGGTGCAGAAGGTGATGATACAAATCTGGGAAGCTCATTTCAGAAAGCAAGGGAACCTACACTTAGGGTTCATAAGTATCATCCTCTTAATCAGATAATGGGAGATCCACACACTCCTGTGCAAACAAGGACAACGATTCACAAGGAATCAACTGATACTGAATCAATAGTCCCTGAATTTAGTCTAGCTGCCTTTGAACATGCATGCTTCATGTCACAATTAGAGCCAAAGAAGGCATCTGAGGCACTGAAAGATCCATCTTGGATTGAGGCAAGGCAGGAAGAACTATTGCAATTCAAGATTCAGAATCTATGGACTCTAGTTGACTTGCCTAAACGTAAGAGGGCAATTGATACAAGATGGGTGTTCAGAAACAAGAAGGACGAGAGAGGTGTAGTGATCAAGAACAAAGCAAGACTGGTAGCTCAAGGATACACTCAAGAAGAAGGAATAGACTATGATGATGTCTTTGCCCCAGTAGCAAGGATAGAAGCCATCAAACAGTTCTTAGCATATGCCAGCTTCAAAGGGTTCAAAGTGCAGCAAATGGATGGGAAATCTGCATTCTTATATGGTACAATTGAAGAAGAGGTTTATGTGTGTCAACCCCCTGGATATGAAGACTATAAGTATCCAGACAGAGTCTAGAAGTTAGACAAAGCACTCCATGGACTCCACCAAGCCCCAAGAGCATGGTATGACACTTTGTCTTCGTATCTTCTATAGAATGGATTCAAGACAGGTACTCTGGACAAGACATTATTCACAAAGTCCATCAAATCAGAGATTCTTCTTGTTCAGATCTATGTTGATGATATCATCTTTGGATCAACAAATGACATTCTGTGCAAGGAGTTTGAGACTTTGATGCACAAGAAGTTTCAAAGGAGTTCAATGGGAGAACTAAATTTCTTTCTAGGATTGCAGGTTAAGCAGAAACTGTAAGGTCTACCACTACGAGATCTATCTAGACGCGGAACCGTCAACAAGTGAGGAATCCTCGTTAACGGGTAGACGGAACAACTCTCACTAGGAACACGGAGACTATCAATAAGCTGTACGAACTACAACGGACGCACCTACGAATTGATTCTCTCCGATAGAACACTAAGACTGATGATAAACTCGAAATCGCCTTTTGCTTAATCTCTCTCGAATTCTGCAAAAAGTCAAATAATATTTCGAGTCTATCCCTAATTATAGAGGCTAATTCGAGTCTGCCATGGGCCAAACTCGAATCAGGCCCAAGGCCCATTCGAGTTTATCCCCACTGACACTCTCGAATCTGCCTACTGAGGAATATTCGAATCTACCTAGGATCACATTCGAATCTGTCATAGATTCGAATGCCAATCCTTATAGAATTCGAATCTGACTAACTTGTATTTGAAACTTATGTTTTTAACTTATGCTTGATTTTATCTTTGATCTTTATGTTTGAACTTCTGGTAATACGATACATCAAGTTCAAACATACAATCAATAATAATTATCCAACATATATAAACATATATATCAAACACTCGCTAAACCACAATGTTGGATCACTTAGATTGCTATCGTCACACAGGGTGTACCAACAGACTCCCCCTTGACGATAGCTTCTAACAATTCAGACATTTGATTAAGTACCTTCTTTATTATTTATTCAAACTGCTGCCAGCATACAAACCCTTTTCAACACACACTCTAACTACATTTCATACTTTCTAGCCTCACTATCCATATGAGTGTCGCTAGAGATCTTATGAGTATGCAGCACTTGAAGGTCATCTTTAGAAAGGCTTACCAGATGAAGGGGATCATAGACTCTAAGAATCACCTTTTCTTAAAAATCTTCCATCACAGCTTCTCCCGTTTCACTCTCCACATACCACCAGTTTAGGTTTTTCATGACGTTCTGTGGCATTGGCTTGAGTGGTACCTTCCTCAGACATCTCACGGGTCTGTACTGTTTCTTCATCCATGGACGCCCAGTCAGAGTATCAATTCGAGAATGATCTATTACTCTTTTTCCTATCCTCGGATTAAGACGTTCAAACTTCCTCGACCTTCCTTCTTTTCTTATGATTTTGGCAATTACTTCTGCGTAAGGGTCGTTGCCGATATTGATTAGTTCTTTCCAAGCTAACGCCTTTATCTCAATCTTCGGCAACGAGTTGAATACTTTCAGAGATCTTCTGAGGTACTGGAGACCATCTTTTCTTATGATTATGAATAGCTGCAATTCCTGATCAAAGAACCAGCTTAATATACTTCCTGATAGCTTTCCAGTACCCGGCACCCTCATCTTCTTCTTCAACTCTAACTCCTTCTGCTCTGCCCTGAACCATAGCTTTCTTTTCTCTTCATTGGTCAGCTCTCTGGCAGGCTCTTCTGTTGATGAATCAACATTTAAAGCAGCATTGACTACTTCTATGTTAACCACATCATTTCCTTCTATCACATACGTATCAGTGATTGGATTTTGCTGAACGATGATCTCATTGGCTTCATCATCTTCGTCAGCACAAACCTCATCATCGGACTTCCAATCCGTTATATCTTCAGGAACAAATTCTCCCTCTTCTAATTCCTCCATATCATCCTCAAAATCAAATCCCAAGTCCATCGGGTCATCGTCGAGATCCATAAGTGCATCAATCATCTCATTTATCTCAGACTCTATAGGTTTGGATGAACTGGCCTCTCCTTCTTTAGCTCCTGATTGACTCGGCTCCCCCTAAGTCTGAGCATCCTGAGCAGCAGAAAAATCTACTGGCTCATTCTGTCTTTGCGTGCTGGGATCGTTGCCGTGGTCATCATCATTATTATCATCATCATCCCTACGCACTTCTACTTGATCACGGCAGGATGTATCCTCCTGAGCCTTTATATTTTTCATTAATTGCTAAACCAGGGAGCGCATCGATCTTAGTTCAGCTGCTTGATCAGCGACAAAAGTTTTCAGCTCCAAATTCTCTTCCTGTACTTTGTCCACAATCTTTTTCAGGTCGGCATTTTCATTATCCAGATTTGCATTATGCTTCTGAATTTCACCGATAGCCGTTGTTAGGCCTAAGATCTGGATCTGTTGGAAGTCAACTCTATCTTTTAGCTGCAAAAACCTTTGATTGTCTGCGTAGGTGGATGAGGTGGATGGAATGGACTGTATTGGAGTTGGAATGATCGGTGATGGGATATACGGTTCAGCATGTGGTGGTGATGGTGGAATGGTAGTTTGAGTAGGTGGAGGTTGAACTGTTTCAGGCTGTGCAACTGAAGCTGAGGTAGCTCCCTGCATGAAACGATGGCGTTTTGCCCGTTGCCTTGTCACTAATGGTGCAACTTCTTCTTCTTCGAAATCAGAGTCATCAGACTCTCGTGATGCTCTCCGCCTTGAAGCTTCTTCATTCACTACCAATCTCGACCCATAAGTTCCTATCTGAATGGTTGGTTCTGCTGTAACCGACTCTGGAACTTCAACCTCTATTTCTTCCATATCGTCCGACTCAGTTGCTGACGATGAGACATCATTTCCTGTTTGCTCAGGTTGATATTCCTCTACATCCCTACGAACATCTTCTCCTTCCGAAGGCTCTAGCAATTGATCTACAAGCTCAGCAGTTATTTCTTCATTTGCATGAGGCCCAGAAGCCCAGATTTCTTCCAGTGTTTGGGTTATCGGATCAGATTCAGGTGCTACACTAGAAGGCCCTGCCTCTTCTATCTCTTGCTGTTGACTTGTCGAAGGCCTACTTGCCTGAGTTTGACTCGCAGAAGCTCTTTGGCTTCTCCTCTGTTGCTGAGGGCGCGGTTTTTGTCGTTGTTGTTGTTGTGGCTGTCTAAGCTAAACTTCTACTTCACCTGCCCAATTGGCATTATCTGGTGCTAAAAAGTCCCTGTCTATTACAGCTCCGAACAAAGGTCGCTCGACCGGAACCGCTAACCTTCCTCTATGGGCAGAACAATCAGCAAAAATCCTTTTGTCAATAACTGCGACACTTTGAATCTCATTAAGCTGAGGCAAATTCGGCAAGAAGTGCCTGATGAGCATCATCACAAATCGTGGGTATAGCAACAATCTTTCGCGTTCACGCGTAGTGATTTGATGAACAAATTCTAAGAAAAACATTTCAGAAAAGCTGAAGCTCCGATTATAAACCAAAGCGATCATCCCGGATTGGATCTTCGAGACAATATAATCGAATCCCGCTTTCTTGGCCGCGAAGCATACCATGAATACATGCGCCAAAAATCTCCATTGACCTATTAGTCCGCTCTTCATATAAGATGTTTTAGTAACATCCAAGCTGTAACCCATCCTCAGAAAAGCAGCTTGCCTAATACTTAACGGAAAGTCTATAAGTCCATTTTCTTCTTCCTGAGTACCCAGCTGCAGAACCTGACACAGCATATCAGCAGAGAATACTAACGGCTGTCCTGCGATCCTTGTCCTTAGCACAGTTGGGGTGACGGTACAATCTACTTGTAGATGTTCATAAAACTGCCGTACATATGGAATCACGATTTGGATGTTATGGGACAATGCAAACGAAATCCTAGACTCGACTAGGAAATCCATCATCTGTCTGAATCCCTACGCTTCAGGGATATGATGGTCGGGGGGAATGACCATATTATGCTTAGGCACGAATACTCGATCAACCACATCTGCACAATAGATAAAATGTTAGAATTATTAAAAAATGAATAAACTTGATTAAATTCAAATTTGTTTTATTTTGAACTTGTTTAAGTACAAAATCCAACACACATGAAGTTCTACAAGTTTAATTAAATTTAAATTGAATAATTCAAACAAAATGACAAAGTCGAAGAAAACAGATTCGAGGTAACTCCTTTTCGAGTTTGATGACACAGTCGAATGTAATGACCTTCTCGAGTTTACTGACAAACTCGAGAGTGGTCTTGAACAGATTCGAAATTGTCGTCCCAACTCATCACCAAAACCCATGATTTTAACCTTTTTGGACTCAGAAAATTACATTCATTAGCCCTACTAGGTACTAATCACAGATGTTTGCATTTAATTTGACTATTTACCGGTCCAAACTTTGTAATTTTGAACAACACGATTTCGACCTATAAACTTTCAAATATCGGTGTTCTTGGCTTAAATGGTGAATAAAACTACTTGAATCTTGTACAAACCAGTTGTTTATACCTAGAAATATCAGTAGAATCGAACACACAAGCAAGAAACTCGACAAATAGTGGGTTTTAGTGAAAACGGTAAACTCGAGCAAATAGATTCGAGATCGCTGAATAGATTCGAAGGAACAGATTCGAAAACAGATAGAGTAATGACGATTACTGTTAACCTATTTATAACACCTACCTTCGAGTCTAATGACAGATTCGAATCTACTGACAGATTCGAGATCAGCCAATTTCGAGTTTGACCTAAACTCGAATTACCCCTGAAACTTTGAAATATTTCAAAAATTTTGAAATAAATTCAACTTTTTCAACCTTTTCACCCTTATTTTGTAACGGAATAAACTATGCCAAATCTTTTACCCTAAGCACAAGATTTTCACGCAGTGATTATTTTATTCAACTATGAATGCACCCTCCGTAATTTTTGACCTTTTTCCTAAGAAGAATAAAAATAAAAATAAAATAAAATAAAATAAACTAAGGTAAAATTAAATTAAATAAAAATAAAATTTTAAAATTTTAAAATTTTGACCAAAAATTTATCTATCTAGACGCGGAACCGTCAACGAGTGTGGAATCCTCGTTAACGGGTAGACGGAACAACTCTCACTAGGAACACGGAGACTATCAATAAGCTGTACGAACTACAACGGACGCACCTACGAATTGATTCTCTCCGATAGAACACTAAGACCCTGATGATAAACTTGAAATCGCCTTTTGCTTAATCTCTCTCGAATTCTGCAAAAAGTCAAATAATATTTCAAGTCTATCCCTAATTATAGAGGCTAATTCGAGTCTGCCATGGGCCAAACTCGAATCAGGCCCAAGGCCCATTCGAGTTTGTCCCCACTGACACTCTCGAATCTGCCTACTGAGGAACATTCGAATCTACCTAGGATCACATTCGAATCTGTCATAGATTCGAATGCCAATCCTTATAGAATTCGAATCTGACTAACTTGTATTTGAAACTTATGTTTTTAACTTATGTTTGATTTTATCTTTGATCTTTATGTTTGAACTTCTTGTAATACGATACATCAAGTTCAAACATACAATCAATAATAATTATCCAACATATATAAACATATATATCAAACACTCGCTAAACCACAATGTTGGATCACTTAGATTGCTATCGTCACACAGGGTGTACCAACAGAAACCCACTGGACTTTTCCTAAGTCAATAAAAGTATGTGAATGACATCCTGGAAAAGTTTGGATACAAGGATACCAAAGTTGCTAGCACACCAATGGACACTCATAAATATTTTGATGCAGATAAAGAAGGAGTGGATGTGGATATTCATTTGTATAGATCCTTGATAGGTTCACTAATGTATGTTACATCTTCTAGACCTGATATAATGTTTGTTGTTTGTGTTTGTGCCAGGTTTCAATGTGCTCCAAATGATTCACATCTGTTTGCTGTTAAGAGAATCTTTAGATATCTCAAAGGTCAATCAAAATTGGGCCTATGGTATCCTAAGGACTCTCCTCTTGAACTCACAACTTACTCTGATAGTGACTATGGAGGTTGCAACATAGACAGGAAATCCACAACTGGTGGACGTCAATATCTAGGAGCAAGACTCGTCTCTTGGCAGTGCAAAAAGCAGACCAATAATTCCATCTCATCCACTGAAGTAGAATACGTTGCAGCTGCCAGCTGCTGTTCCCAGGTAATGTGGATATAGAACTAACTGAGAGACTATGGTATGAACTTTTGATCTACTCCTATTTACATTGACAATTTAAGTGCAATCAGCATTGTACAAAATCGAGTGAAGTTTCCCAAAACCAAGCACATAGACATTAGATTCCATTTTATAAGGGACTGTAATGAGAAGAAATTAATCCAAGTTACCAAAATTCATACAGATGATCAGTTAGCTGATCTATTTACAAAACCATTTGATGTAGGAAGATTCACCTTTCTGGAATCAAATATTGGTATGCTAAACATGGATTAATTTGTTTATTTCTCCCTTATAAAATGAGAAAAACACTTATTACATGTGCTTCGTTAAGGGGGAGACACTGTTTCAGTAGATGTTGTTCATCTTTCATCTAACAGCTTGAGACTATTCTCAAGCTGCTAGTTCATTTTCTCGAACTGTTAGTTGTTTCACTTGGTCTGTCAAATGTGCAAGGCATTTCAGTCATTACTAAGGAGATTGTGTGCGGGACTAGATATTTTTGAAAATCCAAACCCTTAAAAGTCCCAGTTTCATTTGATTGCAACTACCAGTTGCAAAAATATCTTCCACAATCTTTTCACCTTCTCGCTCTGTGCAATTCTCACACAGTCGTTCAAAACCTTAAATCCTCGTCGTTGTGATCACTAATGGAGTTTGTTAAAGAAGACAACTGCCTTTTCTACTCTCTCAAACACGCTGAACTACAACCATTCCATGATATGATGGATTTTCTACGTGGGTCTAATATCCATTATGCTCTAACGGTCAATCCCACTATATACGTTTCTCACATAGATCAGTTTCGGAAATCAGCCACTGTAAATTCCATTGATGGAGTCACTTCTTTCACATCTATCATTGATGGTAATCCCATTGTTATCAATGAGGAGACTATACGTCAACACCTGCATCTTCAAGATGCCACAGGTATATCTGATCTCTCCCTTAATGCTTTACACGAAGGTCTTTTTGAAATCGGGTATAGGGGCCCAACTTATTCTTTTACCTTCTATAAAGCACACTTTGGTCCTAAATGGAAATATCTTGTACATATTATTCAGCAGTGTTTAAGCCCTAAAAGGACTGGTTGGTCTGAATTTTCTTCAAATATTGCCACTGCTTTAGTGTGCTTATCCACAGGCCAACAGTTTAATTTTTCTAATATGATTTTTCAAGGGATGTTAAGGCACCATGCCTTAAAGAATGGGAAATTTTTGATGTATCCACGGTTTTTGGCAGAAATAATTGCAAAATCTTGCAATACTTTTAAAGTACATAAAAGGATACATGTTTCCCATAGGCACTCTTTACATACTATTAAAAGACTTTTGAAACCAAGTGTCAATTTTCACAGTGTGGATGTCCCTTTGCCTCATGCAATGCAGGATGTCCATCCAAGAAACAGATGAGAAGGTCCTGAGCAGGCTCAACCATCTATTAATGCCTCACCCCCAAGTCCCCAACCCACTCCTCATGATACATATACTTCTCTGCTCCTTCTACTATACATACTTCCCCAGCCCCCTCAATTAAAATATATAAACGACAAAGGGTTATAGGAGCTCCTTCCTCCTCAGTCCAATCCCCAGAGCCAACTAGCTCTGTGATGAGGGACACTCCTGCACGAAATATCGATAGGGAACCCATTGAGGAAACTCCCACCCTCAATTTGGAGGTGAACATCCCATCCGAGGATGTTCATATGGGATTTGTGGCTGGTGCTACTGATGTCTCTGCACAAGGGGCACAGGACAGTATCAACATCACTAAGACCACACCCATGGCAACAGAGGGTGTGCGAGCACCTTCTGGAAGTCCCCAGTACCAAGAACAAAGGGGCCCAAATGTTTCTACTTCTAGAATTGATGCCAGTGATAGATCTCAAATCCACTATCATTTGAAGATCTTGAGGCTAGTTTGCAACTAATGGCATTGACGGATCAACAACTGAAACCTGTTGTAGCCATTTTGGAACATTACAATTGGATTATTGCTGCATAGGGATCACAAATCACAGCTCTGCAACAACTCACAACAGTCCAACAACAAAGACTTGACCAGTTTCACCTTGGGTTCAAGTTATTGGGTAACAAGATCATACAGCTCGAGAAGATGGTTCGATCCCTGCTTGCAAAGGTTTTTGGTCCCTCTGATCAAACCAATGCATCCAAAAGGGGGAGAATCAGGAGATCCCACTTCCAGTCCAAACAGCTTCAACTTCACCAACAACAGCTTTAGTTTCTAGGCTAACAGTCCCAACAGTTTCTCAAGCTGTTAATCTAGAAGCTCAAGTTGTTCCTATCAGACCAAGTTGAGTGTTTACCAGAGAAGGTTCTCAACCTCCTGCCCCAACAATCCAAGCCCCAGTATCAGCTTCCACAGACAAGGGAAATGGCATTCTGATTGAGCCTCCAAAGATCAAATTCATTTCAAAAGAAGCCCAAGTTGCCCATGATGCTGAACTGGCCAGAAGATTAGCAAAAGAACAAGATCAGATCCTAGACCATCAACCCCATGAACCAATGGGAGATGATGAAACCTTAGGAGATTACCTAAGAGGGTTTGTGGTCAAAGATAGCCAGAAGAAGAGGAAAAGGCCAACAACGCCCTCAAAGGCAGAACACTGAAGATTTTTGATAAATTTCTCTGCAACAGCTGGTATATCGAAGGTCATTGGTCAACTGAGAAGCTTCAGGCTCTATATGACAGAGAAAAAGAAAAAGAAAACGAAAAATCCTCCAAAGCCTCCCAACAAGTCTTAGTTCCACAATTACTAGCTCAAACCGTTGTTGATGTTCCTCAACCTGAATCTATCCAACAAGCAAAGTTTGATCAAGTTAGGAGAGTGTTGTTTGACCAACAACTGCAAAAGGCTATGGAGATTGAAAAGACCCTCGACCAGCATGTGTTAGTACATCCTGTGTGACGATAGCAGTCTAAGTTTAGATAGCATTTTGTGTAAGACTATTTACTTGATATTAGATATTAACAAGTGTTTGATATATGTTTGATTATGTGTGTTTGATATTTGATTGTTTGTATGTTTGAACTTGGTGTAATGTATTACAAGAAGTTCAAACATAAAGTTCAAAGATAAAATCAAACATAAGATAAAACATAAGTTCAAACATAAGTTTGAATGGTGAAGTTCGAATTTAGGCTAGATTCGAATTTGTCTAGGAGGACAAATTCGAATAGGCCTTGGGCCAGATTCGACTTTGTCCTAGACAAACTCGAATCTGTTTGTATAATCAAGGGTTAATTCGATTAATTATTAGACTTTTACAGAATTAGTCAGACGATTTAGTAGAAGGCGATCTCGAACTTGATTGCAATCAGTGAGTTTCGTGAGGAGAGAATCATCGTGCCGGGGCGTTCTAAGTTGTTCGTCTATCATCGTGGTAGTCTTCGTGTTTCGGTGTGCGTGATATATCCATCAAGCTGCTAACGAGGATTCCGCACTCGTTGGAAGATGTCGCGTCAAGATAGATCCGTAGAGTTCAGACCTTACAAGTGGTATCAGAGCCATTGGTTGTTCTTGGTGTTCTTCGTGTTCACTAGAAACATCTGTGGTTTCTTGACGTTTTGGACGGTTAAAATCACATTTTTGGAGGATTTTCGAGTTTATCAAGTAAGATATCGAAAAATAATTTGTATTAGTTCATGATTTTGGTCGAAATCAATATTTTTAGCCTTAATAATATTGGTTTAATCTGAAATCTTGAAAAAATCGAATTATTAGCCGTTTTTCGAACTTGCGGCGCTCGAGTCTATCAAAGGGGGTATTAGGGTTTACTCAAATTTCGAGTTTGTCAGCCAAATACGCTCCTTTCGAAGTTCCTTAGGGTTTGATTCGAGTTTGGCCATTTCGAATTTGCTCAGGTTTTGAAGTTACTCTAAATTCGAATTAGGGATTTCGAGTTTATTAAGACCTTCGAGTTTGCCATTAATTTCAAAATTAGTTGGACTTCAAACTTAATCTCAAATTTAACTCCAAGCCAGTTTAAAATTTAGTAAATTCGAACTAACTCAGGTTCGAAAGTGTTAATTTAAATTAATTTCGAATTAAATTAATTAAGTTTGAATTCAAAAATTTTTGAAACAATGACAAGTCTACAAATGTTTATTGAGATGGACAACGAGGTCGGAAAAGCAAATTCTCCACCAAAGTTGATTAAATTGGAGGATTATTATAGGTGGAAGGATAGGTTCGCCGACTTCGCTAGATTTTATGATATGAGGATGTGGATTTGTATAGATGAGGGATACATTCCACCTACGGTTGAGGTTGAACGACGACAAAGAGTCTTGTCATATTCAAAGATGAAGGACGATGATAAGAAGCTCTATGAAGCCGAAAACCGGGCATTAGCTATCATTAGAATGGCTTTACCTCAGGAGATCTTGCACACTTTCCGCAATCAAAAA
Organism: Centrapalus pauciflorus; assembly: GCA_020465985.1. Lineage (NCBI taxonomy): Eukaryota > Viridiplantae > Streptophyta > Magnoliopsida > Asterales > Asteraceae > Centrapalus > Centrapalus pauciflorus. The sequence goes on along the minus strand of JAANYP010000657.1, from coordinate 484,879 downwards.
ACAACAAAAGATCTGTGGGATGCTTTGGAGAAAAGGTGTGAAGGAAATCCGAGGGTCAGGAAAAATAGAATGGAAATGCTCAAGCAGCAGTTCGAGATTTTCAAGGCTTTGAAAAACGAAAAGCTGGATGAGACCATTACTAGATTTTATCACCTGCTGACTGAATTAGACAACCACGATGTGGAGTATAGCGAGACAGAGAAGATTGTGAAGATTCTGGACGCTTTACCAGCCAAATGGGAGATGTATGTGGCACTGATAAAGCATGATGAAGACAAGTTCTATACTCTAACTCTAGAAAATGTCATAGGAACGCTGAGGGCCTATCACTATGAACTGCTGAAGAAGGAAAGGGATTATGAACAAGTACAAGATCCAGACATGTACTTTGGGAAGTCCAAACTTTCAGGGGCAACTGACGTGAAAACGACTACAACATTCTTTTCAGGAGAAACATCGACTCCGGTTCAATCAGAAGACTCAGTGAGTCGGGCTTTCTTAGGGTTTTCTAGACCAGAAGAAAAGCAAACTCCGACTACATCTACATCTCAAGGGTATTCAAAAATGCCGATGAGCGCAAAATCAGCTGAAGACCATCTAAATCTGTTGGCTTCATTTGTGGCCGCCTATGGCAATTACGTTCAAGGGAAAATCAACGATCCTGCGCTTTGGGATGAGGATTATGATCAGGTAGATCCTGATGATCTAGAGGAAATGGATCTGCAATGGCAACTGTCCATGGTAACTTAGCGAGTTAATAGGTTCATCAAGAGAACCGGCAGAAATCTCAACGTCAGTAACAATAAGATTGGGTTTCATAAATCCAAAGTTAAGTGTTACAACTGCCAAGGGTTAGGACACTTCGCTAGAGAGTGTCAAAGACCAAAAGTCAAGAACTACCAGAGCCAGTATCAGTTTCAATGTCAAGGGAGATATCTGCCGGGTAGTTCAAGCAGTCAGGAAAATATAGCTGGTCTGTTAACCAAAGTCACATCTGACAGACAGCTCGATGGAAAATATGACTGGAGTACACATCCAGAGTCGAACGCTAGAGCCTTTATGGCTGAAGTAACCAAGACTGGAAGTGTCGGAGCAGAGGAAACGACAGGTGAGACCAATCAGAATGATATCAGTCCTATGTTGGTAGAAAAGTCAGAAGATCAGACGATTCTGGAGTTCCACAGATGGCCAATGTGGAATCTGATCACGCCAAGGTAATTCTGAATTTGTTTATTTTCCGTGATTTATGTGAATCGTGTGCTACGTCTAACGATAGATTAAACTTAGTTCTAGAATCACATCAAACTATAACTGCTCAGAATGAATCCTTAAAATCAGACAACGCTAGCCTCTTAGATATAAAGGAAGACCTTAGAAATAAGCTTAAGGCAGATGCACAATATGTCACAGTTCTAAAAGACAAGCTGAGTGAGCAGTGCGTTAGATTAGAACTGATGTATGAACATGTTGAGGCATTGACCAAAGAGCTTAAGACCAAAGAAATAGAGCTAGCAGAATCTAAGGTTAAGGTAGCCGAGGTAAACAGTAAACTGGAAAAGTTTAGGAACTCATCACTCAACCTAGGGAAGATCTTAGATGCACAGCGTCAGTCTAAGAAACCTGTAGGTCTAGGGTATCATGGGAGTCCTCCACCTTTCAATGATAACTATGTACCTCAGCCTCAGGAGAAAACTGAAAAACCAGTTGACTCAGTGGTAAAACCTGAACCTTATGTCTGAAGCAGTTAAGGATAAGGAAACTAAGGTGACTAATAATAATGTCAAGATTAAGAAGGTGAAATTTGTGCCATCCTCTAGTGATAAGCCTGTAGGACAAGCCAAAATTGACTTTAATGATCAAGAGGAGGAATCAGTCACTATAGTTGAGACGAAAGAACCAGACACTAGTGAGACACCTAAGTCAAAGGGCACACATAAAAAGTCGATTGACAAAATGTCTTGCTTTAGATGTCATAAAAGGGGACATGTTGCTTCTAGTTGTCCACATAGGAAAGTAGACTCTACACCTAAAACTGGAAAGCCAGCACAACATAAACTTTTTACAAGTGTTACAAGCACAAGTAGTTCTCATAACACCGAGAAAACTGTGCAAGCCACACCAAAATCTGCTGTGAGACAAACACTTGTGTCAAGTCGACCCGAAGAAGTGGTTAGGACTAACTCACCAAATAGAGTCATTTATCTATCTAGGTCAGGACCGCAACAAAATTATAGGAGTACTACACCTACCAGAGCTTACACTCCGGTTAGGTCACACACTCCTGTAAGACATCAAATACCAGGTAGAGCTCAGGGATATCAAACGGAAATGCCTTATAATCGAAACTATTCAAGAGCTCCACAGCAAATGCCTACACAAAGGCCGAGAGTGAACGTAAATCACTCTGCACCACAACAGGCTCAAAATCAAAAACCCAAGTCACCTGAAAGGGGAGATGGGTATTTTAAAGAGTTCAAGTATGTGAACGATAATGGTATTACCAAGTCAGTCATGGCTTGGGTTCCCCGTGATAACTAACTTTCTTTCTTTAATGTGCAGGAGATAAATACAGGTCCAAAAAACAAGTGGTTCGTTGACAGTGGTTGCTCCAGGAACATGACAGGGGAAAGAAGTCTACTCGTAGACTTCAAAGGAGGGAATAGGGGATTTGTATCATTCGCTGGCAATAAAGGAGGGAATATCACCGGTACTGGAGTGGTCACTAATAGGACTATCAAACTGGATCAAGTTTATCACGTTGATAAACTGGTTCACAATCTCATTAGTGTATCTCAAATCTGTGATAAGAATAACTTAATACTTTTCACTGATACTGAGGCGTTAATGCTGAAGCCGGGATTCAAAGTACCTGAAGAGTGGATACTGATGAGGGCTCCAAGGAAGAATGACCTGTACATGCTAGACATGAATAAGCCGGAATCTTCGATGGGACCAATTTGTCTACTATCTAAAGCTTCAGAGACGGAATCAGTATTATGGCACAGACGCATGGCACACTTGCACCTGAGAAAAATGAATTACATTACTAAAAATGGATTGGTGCAAGGTGTCCCGATGAAGAGTTTTCAGATTGAGGACAAGTGTCTACCGTGCAAGAAAGGAAAACAACACAAGAAGGCACACAACTCCAAGACTCGGAACTCAATAGCTGTCACGTTCGATTTGTTGCATATGGACATGTTCGGACCAATCAAAAAAAGGAGTATAGGTGGTAGTTGGTATTGTTTGGTTATTACTGATGATTACTCACGGTTTTCTTGGGTTTTCTTTCTAGGTAAAAAGGACGAGACAGCTACCAAGCTAATCGAGTTCTTAGACCAAGTGGAAAACTCTTACGGAACGAGGGTAAAACGTATCAGGAGTGATAACGGAACAGAATTCAAAAACACAGTTGTTGGTGTATATTGCCTATCAAAGGGCATAGTGCATCAATTTAGTGCACCATATGAGCCACAACAAAATGGGGTGGCAGAACGGAAAAACGGGACTTTGATTGAGGCAGCAAGGACTATGCTCTCGGATTCAAAGCTTCCTACCATGTTTTGGGGGGAGGCAGTGAATACCGCGTGTCATGTTTTAAACAGGGTCCTTACTGTCAAATCATTAACCAAAACCTGTTATGAAGTTCTGAATAAAAGGCCACCAAATTTAACTGGTTTCGAACCATTTGGGGTACCATGTACGTTAATGAAAACAAAACATCAACCTAAGTTTGGTGAAAAGGCTGACGAAGGATATTTCCTAGGTTATGTGCCGAACTCACCAAACAAACGGGTTTTTAACAAATCAAATGGTACAGTAGAGATTGTGTATAACATTGATGTAACAAGTTATACACACGAACCCCAAACTGGTCCGGAATAGATTTTTTATTATGAAAAATTGTTTGAATCATTTAACATTCCTTTGGATGGAAATGCAGGTACAATCGAACAGGACTTGTCGTCATTAAATCTGAATGACGAGGGTCAAAGTTTTCCGAGGACCACCTTTCCATCAACATCCGAGCCTACAACAACTGAAGATAGATCTCAAGCAGAAAATGATTCTGAAATTACTACCAACGAAAATCAGGCAACACGCTCTAACTCTGAAGACAGTGTCCATGAGGATGAAAATGTAGAGTCTGAGGTCGTTCCCCCATTAGGAGAGATTGGATCAAATTTTGAAGATAATCTTAGGGTTGACGAGATAGAAACATCGAGAATTAATAAGGATCATCTAGTTGAGAGTATCATAGGAAATCCTAATGCTGGTGTGAGGACTAGGAGTAGTTTGAATAACAACACAGTGTTGTTGTAGATGATCAATGACTCCAAGGCCTTTCATATGTGCCTCTACTCATGTTTCATTTCGCAAGTAGAGCCGAAGAATGTGCAAATGGCACTAAAAGACAACTCTTGGGTTGAAGCGATGCAGGAAGAACTGTCACAGTTTAGGAAACTTGAAGTGTGGGAGTTAGTTTCGTTACCTCGAGGAGAAGTTGTAATAGGAACCAAGTGGATTTTCAAATGCAAGAGAGATGATCAGGGTATAGTGACTTGCAACAAAGCAAGGCTTGTGGTAAAGGGTTTCAACCAAGAGGAAGGAATCGATTTCAATGAAGTGTTTGCGCCAGTGGCAAGGCTTGAAGCAATTCGTTTGTTTCTAGCTTTTGCTTCCTTCAAAGGTTTTAAGGTTTATCAACTTGACGTAAAGAGCGCTTTTCTTTATGGGAAGGTGAAGGAACTGGTGTATGTGGAACAGCCGCCCGGGTTTACAGATGCGAAGTATCCGGACAGAGTGTATCGGTTAGATAAGGCTTTGTATGGACTACATCAAGCTCCAAGGGCGTGGTACGAGACTCTATCTAATTATTTTAGACAACGGGTTTGAAAGATGGAGAATAGATAGTACGCTGTTTGTGAAAAGAAAAGGTGAACACTTCATCTTGGTACAAGTGTATGTCGATGATATCATTTTCGGGTCATCAGACGAGCAGATGTGCACAGACTTTGAGAAGGTGATGAAGTCTAAGTTTGAGATGAGTGCGATGGGTGAGTTAAACTTCTTTCTGGGTTTGCAAGTCGAACAGAGGAAGGAGCGCATGTTTATTCATCAGACGAAGTATGTCTATGACATTCTGGAGCGCTTCGGGATGGAAGGAACCAAGCTGACAGCTCACTTCAGCACGCCGATTCAAGTGAATCATAATCTCGGACCGGGTACAGAAAGTGATACCGATGTGGATCCGACGTTATATCAGGCCATGATTGGGTCACTTATGTATTTAACTGCTTCAAGACCTGACATAATGTTTGCTGTGTGTATTTGTGCTAGGTTTCAAGCTAATCCAAAAGAGATGCACATGAAAGCTGTGAAGCGGATTCTGAGATACCTCAAGTCGAAACCGAAGCTGGGACTTTGGTATCACGCTGATGGTGATCTGGAATTGGAGGCATTCACGGATTCAGACTATGGAGGATGCAACTTGAATCGCAAGTCAACAACTGGAGGTTGTCAGTTCCTTGGAGGGAGACTCGTTTCCTGGCAATGCAAGAAATAGACTTCGGTAGCCCGTGTCAACGTGCGAGGCCGAAAATGTAGCTGCTGGTAGTTGCTGTTCACAGGTTTTGTGGATACAACAACAATTGCGGGATTACGGTTTGACTTATACTCATACTCCTATTAGGATAGATAACCAGTCAACTATTGCAATAACTAATAATCCAGTTAAACACAGTATAACAAAAGCACATAGACATAAGACACCACTTTATACGTGATTCTGCTGAAAAGAATTTAATTAAGCAGGTAAAAGTGGCAACGAAAGATAATAATGCTGATTTATTTACCAAAGCTTTTGATAAGTCACGTTTTGAGTTGTTAGTTCAACTAAACGGAATGCGTAATCCAGAGTAAATTGACCTTAGTAGAATTTCTTTCTTTTTATAGCAGTAGAATTTCTTTCTTTTTATAGTAAGTTTAGTAACTTAGAAGAATTTCTTTCCTTTTATAGTAAGTTAGTAGGTTAGCATATTTCCTTACTCTTATTTATGAAAAACAAAAGAAAAAAAGAGAGAAAACCTTAAAAAGTTCAAAAAAAAAAGAAAATATAAGAAAATGAGTTAAGTCTTAGATACATAGGTTCAAAGTAACGAAAATTAGCACAGTCAATACAATCTCTAAGTGTTAATCTTTCATACATAATGCACCTAAAACTCTAAGTGTTATACATTATCTAGTTTGATATGTTGGTAGGCATAATACACAAAGGGAGTCTCAAGGCTAATAAAATATTCAAGAAAAAGTCAGACGTGTCACTAACTTAGATGTTTGACCAAATGGTCTTAATTTTTATGTTAGAGACATACAGACATTGATTCTAAATGAGGTATGCAAATTTTCTGGGGGATGTATAGCAACATCAGATACATCTTAAAGAAAAGAAAAGAATAGAAAAATCATGATAGTGAATTGAGAGTCAAAACAAGTAACTCTGTTGTACGTAAGTACAGACCTGTTGCCTCTGGTTTGACTCGAGTTAGCAAGATAAGTCTCTTTGTTGTACGTCGGTACAGACCTGTCACCGCTGTCTTGCTAGCTTTAAAATAAACTTTAAGACAAACTAAGACACTCTGTTGTATGTAAATACAGAACTGTGTCCGACGTTTGCCTTTTAAAGAAAATTTGCTATACCGAAAAGTTATAATTATTGTGTGTATGCCTTGATCATAAAAGTATGTCTAAGTATGAGTCACGTAAGGTAATTTCTTGATAAATAAAAAGGCCAAGGGATATTCTAAAGTGTAACATGTTTAAAGGGAAAATAATATCAACAATCGTCTAGAAATGTGTGTCACGACAAACAATCAAAGGAATCAAAATTTCCTAAGTGTGAAAGTAAGACACTGAAAGTGCGTATTTGACACGCTATCTGATTGAACCTGTCTTTGATTTTCTTGACAAAAATATTCTGTTAGTATAGGATGTAAATTTAAAAGTATTGTAGTTTAGTTTAAGTTTAAATTTTGTTCAAAATTTTACCTTATTGTATTGTATTTTACTTTATTATACTTTATTTTATTTTATACTTTATTTTATTTTATTTTATTTTTATTATTTTATTTTATTTTATTTAGGAAAAATGTCAAAGTTACTAAGGATGCAATTTTAGTTGAATAAACAAATATTGCGTGAAAATTTTGTGCTTAGTGTAAATGAATTTTGCATAGATTGTTCCGTTACACGAAAAATTTGAAAAAGTTGGAAAAGTTGAATTTTATTTAAATATTTTCAAAATTTTCACTTAAATTCGATTTTAAAACAAAGTCGAATTAATATTCGAAAATATAAGTAAAGTCGAATTTAAGAAAAGTTCAAACATGGTTAGTATATAAAGGTCAACAGTGACTCATTCATTGTCACCTACACTCGAGTTTATCATTTCGAACTTACCTGTGTGCGATTTCGAGTTTATTCTTCGAGTTTACCGATTCGAACTTTTCACTATTTGTCGAAGTTTTGTTCATGAGTGTTCGATACTACAGCCAAATCTAGGTATAACTATCATTATTATACAAGATTTAGGTAGTTTAGGACTCAATTTTAGCAAAAATCGACCAATTTTAAGGTTTTAAAGGTTTTGAACTTTGTGATTCAAAATCACAAAGTTTAACCGGTGAAACTTCAAATAAGTGACATATATCTTCGATTAGAACCTACTAGGACTAGTGAATACAATTTTCTAAGTCTAATGGGGTTTAAATCTTGGATTTGTGTTTGAAAGTGACCGACTTCGACTTTGTTCATCTAGTTCGTATTTGTGAGTATATTCGAATTTGTCAGCAAACTCGAATTCAAGTCAAATTCGAACATGTGATTCGAGTTTATCCTTAAAATCGAAATGTTTGAATAATTTTAACGTCAAACATGTAGAAATTTATATGTGTTGGATTTTGAACTTACATAAGTTCAAAATAAAACAAATTTGATTTTAATCATGTTTCATTTTTATTATGCATGTCTAATATATGTTATTGTTTATTGTGCAGATATGGGGGAAAGAGCTTTCTTTCAAAAGCATAATATGGTTGTTTCGCCAGATTGTGAGCTTCCTGAAGCTCAGGCATTTAGGCCGATGGTGGACTTTTTGGCAAACTCAAGGGTTTCATATGCACTATCGCACAATGTACAAATCGTACTGCCTTATGTTAGACAGTTTTGGGATCACTTGCAAGTCGATTGTACCGTGACGCCAACGGTGCTAAGGACAAGAATCGTCGGGCAGCCCCTTGTATTTTCTGTGAATATGCTTCGAAGAGTTTTGCAGCTGGGATCGGTAGAACAGGAAGCTGGGCCTATTGACTTCACATTGGAAGTAAGGCAATCAGCCTTTTTAAGAATGGGGTATGAACTGGATATAGCCAAAGCCTCATATATGAAGAGTGGTCTGATAGGTCAATGGAGGTACTTGGCACATGTCATTATGGTGTGCTTTGCACCTAAGAAGGCCGGTTTTGATTATATTGTGTCAAAGATGCAGTCGTCGATGATTCCATTGGGTTGATAAGAGAATTTTTGCAGATTGTGCACCAGATCACGGCTCCAGCTCGGGAGAGATTTCTAATGTATCCGCGGTTCGTTATGATGTTGATCCGCCATTTTTTGCCGAACTTGCCGCAGCTAGCAGATATTCAGAGTGTGGCAGTGATTGATAAGAGAATTTTTGCAGATTTCCAATCCCATAACGCCCGTAGGGCTGACGTGGGTAGACCACTGGATGCACCTCTTTTTGGTGCCGTGGTAAATCCAGATTTTGAAGCTCCAGAGGGTGAGAATTGGGCTGGTGAAGGGCCGCAGCCACAGCAAGTACGGCCAGCAACGCCCTCCAGCACAACAAAGAAGGAGGCCAAGAGCTCAAGATAGATCTACTCAGGCTTCAAGGCCAAGCTCCAGCAGGGTACAACAGTCAGTGGAAGCAGGTCCGTCATAGGACGCTGTGGGTCCTTCTGGTGTGGCACCAGTAATTGATCCTCGAGTGGAAACTCTGGAGGAAATCTGGGCTCAAGGGTCTCAGGCGCAAGAAGAAATTACAGCTGAGCTAGTGGTACAATCTTAGAGCATCCAGCTAGTTTTGATGATCTTATGCGCGACATGGATGAATATGAATATCAGCCAGAGGTAGAGGGTCAAGCAGTGACCACCTCTGAGTCGTCATCAGAAGAAGCTGAAGAGATAGAGGTTGAAGAAGTAGCAGTAGAGACGGTTGATCCGGCTGTCAGAATAGGCAGATATGGATCCAGGGTTGTGGTAAGTGAAAGGGAGACAGAAAAGAGAGCATCTAGAGATTCAGATGAAGATGACTCTGATTTTGAGGCTGAAGCTACTACACCTTTAGCGCCTAGGCAAAGGGCTAAAAGACACAGATTTATGCAGGGAGCTTCGTCTGCTTCTGCTTCTGAGCCTGAGATTCCATCCGCTCAACCATCCGCTCAACCCTCAATCACCCCATCACCAATCACATCAATTCCATCCACTTCATCCATCTTCACAGACAACCAGCGGTTCTCGGAGCTGAGAAGGAAAGTGGACTTCCAGACAGTCCAAATCTTCCAACTCACAAAAGCAGTCAGTGAGCTTCAAGAGCATAATGCAAAGATTGATCAAGAAAATATTGAATTGAAAACATTTGTCGCTGATCAAGCTACTGAGATCAGAACCATGAAGTCCCTCCTCGAGCAGCTGATGAAAAATCTTCAGGCTCAGGGGGAGACCAGCTGTAGAGATGCTCAAGAGAAGAGAAGAGAAGATGACGATGGCAATGATCCCGATGCACGAAAAGATAGTGAGCCAGTAGATTTTTCTTCTGCTCAACATGCTGAAGTTCAGGGGGAGCCTAGTCAGTCAGAAGTTGAAGGAGGTGAGGCTAGTTCCTCAAAGGCCGTTGAGAGCGAGATGATTGACGCTCTAATGGATATTGAAGAAGAAGTGATAGAATTTGATTTTGAAGATGATATTGAAGAGTTGGAGGAAGGGAAGTTTGTGGCAGAGGACATAGCTGATTGGAAATCAGATGATGAAATGATAGAAGATGAAGACGACAATGTTGATGAAGTGATTGTAAATTCACAGCCTATCACAGAGTCATACGTGCAGAATGAGCACAATGTGATTGATATCGACGAGATCAAGCTGACCTCAGTAGAAGACTCTAAACTATAGGAAGCTGAGAAAGAACCATCTAGGGCTGAACTGTTAAATCTATGGTTTCGAAAGGAAGATAAGAGAGCAGAGCCTAAGATGAAAAGAAGAATGAGAGTACCGGGCTCCGAGAATCTATCAGGTAGGATTATAAGTTGGTTCTTCGACAGAGAACTGCAGCTATTCATACTGAAAAGAAGAGATGGACTTCAATACCTTAGGCGGACGCTCGGAGTATTTAATACATTGCCGAAGGTAGAATTAAAGGAGTTAGCATGGAAAGAGTTAGTCAATATCAGTGAGGATCTTTATGTTGAGGTTATAGCCAAGATTATCAGAAAGGAGGGCCGATCCGGAAAATTTGAAAGACTCAAGCCAAGGACGGGAAAGAGAGTGGAAGATGAGACAAGGATTGATCCACATACTGGTAGGCCATGGGCTAGAATGGTGTACAAGCCTGTAAAGTGTTTGAAGAAGCTGCCTATGAAGTCGATGCCACAAGATGTTCTAAGTAACATGAAGTGGTGGTATGTAGATATTGATACTGCTGAAGCCATGATGGAAGATACTCAAGACAAAGTTATTTTGCGAGTGTATGATCCATTACATCTAATCAACCTATCCAAGGATGACCTAAAGTAGCTACACGATCAGCCTATCTTCTTTCACGAAGGATGGATATCTTAAGCTAGGAAGTTCCAGAAGATAGTTAGAATATGTATAGATATAGGTTTATATGCAGGTAGTAGTCTATATAGTTCAAGTAGTTAGACAAAATGTAAAAAGTTAGAAGCTATTGTCAAGGGGAAGTCTGTTAGTACATTCTGTGTGACGATAGCAGTCTAAGTTTAGATAGCATTTTGTGTAAGACTATTTACTTGATATTAGATATTAACAAGTGTTTGATATATGTTTGATTATGTGTGTTTGATAATTGATTGTTTGTATGTTTGAACTTGGTGTAATGTATTACAAGAAGTTCAAACATAAAGTTCAAAGATAAAATCAAACATAAGATAAAACATAAGTTCAAACATAAGTTTGAATGGTGAAGTTCGAATTTAGGCTAGATTCGATTTGTCTAGGAGGACAAATTCGAATAGGCCTTGGGCCAGATTCGAATTTAACCTAGACAAACTCGAATCTGTCATTTAAGGGTTAATTCGATTAATTATTAGACTTTTGCAGAATTAGTCAGACGATTTAGCAGAAGGCGATCTCGAACTTGATTGCAATCAGTGAGTTTTGTGAGGAGAGAATCATCGTGTCGGGGCGTTCTAAGTTGTTCGTCTATCACCGTGGTAGTCTCCGTGTTTCAGTGTGCGTGATATATCCGTCATGCCGCTAACGAGGATTCCGCACTTGTTGGAAGGTGTCGCGTCAAGATAGATCCGTAGAGTTCAGACCTTACAGCATGACTTCTCCAAACCTCCAATTACTTATCGGTATGCTAAGTCAGTGGACTACATTGACTTAGTATATCATTTTGTAATCAAAAGAGAAGCTGGTCCTGAGGAAGAATACAAGAGCCTAATCCAACTGGTTCAAAGATTGACTAGAGATGAGCTGACACAAATGCATAATATTGGAACTGCCAGTCACTCTAGGTCACCAATTGTATGGGTTCAAACAAATTTAAAAGATCTCAGAAGCATTTTTGATCCAGAATCCACCAGAGTGGATATAGAAGCTGCCAAGGAAATGAAGATTGTACATGTTGATTTATATGCCAAATCCATGACATATAAACTCAAGCTTGTGGATAGATCCAGCAGATTCTACAATTTTGAATTCCTTGATTTGCCAAAAGCATGGCTACTTCAAATGAGCTCTATGAAGATTGAATGTGATAAAGTGGAGTTAAAGAGAGAATTTATGAAAGCTATAAGGCAGAAACTTTCACAGTTGTAAGTTTTTGGATGCCTTAGTTTGTATATAACAGTTTTACTTTACTTTATTTCCTTATTTGTATAGAAACTTAAAGTCTTGTGTAAAAAATTTAAGTTAGGGGGAGATTGTTGAGAAATAATCTAAGTATGTCAAGCTGTTAGTTAGATTTCTCAAGCTGTTAGTAGTATTTCTGTGTAATTACAAAGTTCAAGCTCCCAGTTCAACAAACTCAAGCTGCTAGTTCAAAAGTTCAAGCTGCTAGTTTAAAAGTTCAAGCTGCTCAACAGATTGATAACAGAATGTGCTGAAATTCAGGAAGAGATATATATTTCGAGATTTGAAGATCTTCCAAGCATATCTACTTCCAGAGAAATCAGAATCCGTCAAGGAAACAAATCAGAAGGCTATAAATATAGATAGACTAGGTCTATCTATTGTAATTGTGTATGCAAGCTTTGTAATCGTGGTGCTAAAAGTTTTCATTGCATTCTGATAAGTTTCTCAAGCCTCTAAGGTTGTAAAACCCTAAGAACAAATTAGTTTTCTTCGTCTAATAAAACAGATTAGAGGTGATTGTAATCAGAGATTTTGGCAATATATAGGTTTTGATATTGGTTATATTTATTCGAATATCTGTTCTTTATTTGTTCTGAAAGTTTTCTTAAAACAGTTAAGTGTTATTCCGCAAACTTCTTAATTGGACTTTGATTCAAAAAAAAGGTTATTGGTTTAAACTCTGATTTATTGAAACCAGTTAATCTTAGGTGATTTTGTTCCTGACATTAATAATTCTCAAATGAGTCCTCTGATAAACCTCAAACTTTAATTCATTGTTTAACTCAAACTCAAATCCACAATGAATTGTTATGCAATGAATCCTAGGTTCCTATAACAATGTTATAAATTATTTTGACATTTCGATTTTCTCAACGAGTAACCTCCAGGTACAGACAGAGATGCATATTGCTACCAACTATTTTGTGAGATTTTGGTTTTGTGAGGTTTATGGGAAATCAGAGAGGATGACACCATGTACAATGACCAAGTTAATTAGTATATTATGCACATTTACATGTGTTTAGTCTACAAATATGTTGGTTTTTATAATCTGCAAGATATGTGAATACATGCATATTTGATCAATTTAAAATTGGATTGCTAAGTTGATATATTGGTGTTTGTGCACCGAAATTAAAGTGAGACATATTGCAACAATTGGAGCCATGTCAAATCTGTTTTTCTGTACTTCACAAGCTGATCAATTAGAAACAAAGTTGAACTGGTCATATTGATGGTTATTGTTGGATTGGTTATGGATTTTTAAGCCTTACGATTGGACTTTTTTGTGCTTGTGAGTTGTGACATGTATATAAGTATGTTACATATTTATATGGAGCTAAATTATGTACATTTATTATGTTTAGCATTATATTTTACTTAGATTTCAACATATGAAGCTCACGGACTCTAGAAACAGATATTTACACATTAAGTGAACTCCTAAACTAACTTCTTTCCAAGCTAAGCATTAACCAAATTTCACATTCAAGTTTCAAGGACACAAGAAGAACGAGCTAAGCAATGCTGGTAAAAATTTTCTCCTCTTTTTGGTTCGTTGTTATTTTTCAGTATAGTATATATTCGTTTCACTTTGAGTATAAAAAAAGTGTTACCGAAACACATTATGCATGTTACTGGGGAGATGAAAATAAAGATAAAGGAGAAATCGAGGTTTTATATACTTTATTTTCATGATATGAGTCATATTTTCCATTTCATTACTATACAAATTGATTTCTTGGTTTGATTGAAGTTTCAATGTTTCTTTACAATGACTATGAAATGTTGATTGTGAATTTCGTTTTGTCGTGGCCCTCTTGGTACAATTATGCCATCTTCTTTTTTATTGTTTTCTTCTTTGGACCATATCAATGGACAATATACTGTCGAAAGTACTATGACTTTTCTTCTTCAACCACTCTTGGTCAACAATAAGTTAAATATACAAGTGATACAGTTGATATTTTATGGGCCAGTCACAATATCACATGCCACTATTATGAAGACATGTAACATCAAAATGTTTTTTGTTAATTGTAATTGTTCATTTGTATTGAAGCTACTAAAACATTCTAAATTACTTAAAAGAGTAATTTGTTTCTTTTTTAAATTATGAGAATCCATAATGTATCAATGACTTCTAATCTCTTTCATCCTTGAGAATTTGGATGTGCTTCATGCCACTTAGCTTTGGTCTATAAATCATAGTGCTACTGCTACTGCTACAATAGATGGCATGGTTGAAAAATTAAAGATTGAGAAGAAACATGGAAGTGTGAATTCATCATATTGATTTGCTAAAGCATAAGTATGTCATATTTACAATAAATAGGCCATGTGTATTTGATTATATATTTAACATTTAATGTCTTTGTTGTTTTCTTATATGATTAGTTCATGAGTTCCTTTTTACTACAAACCTGTTTTTAGTTGGATTCACTTGGTTCCAATGCTAAAATCGTCAGTTTGCACCGCGACAATAGTCTGGGAGCATCAACACCAACTTTCTCATTCTCCACTCTTTGTCTAAGTGCTACCCGTTCCAGCTTGGCCATCTCTCGGTTTTTCCGGGTACTGCATAAAGTTATAGTATCATCAAATTTCAATGTCTCCAGTTTCAACGATTTCACTTCCACTTCGGTTGTTCACCCAAATTTAGGTAACTTTTGTTCTTCTTTAATTACATAGAGCATCATCGCCTCTTCAGTGTTACCATTTTAGTTTTTTTGAAAATATAAAAATATTGATTGGTAATTTGGTGTAGTTACTTTTTATTATTGACCGGTAATTGCAATGAAAAAAGTTAATTTTATTGTTGATTGGAATTCAGTATGGTTACTTTCAATTATTTCATGCATAAAAAACCAAAAGATATATGTATACGCAAATGTATCAATCAATGCTTTTGCTGGCACAATTTTCAGGGTTATAAATCATAGACTTCTTTTAAATTTAATTTGGGCTTAAAGTTTATGGGAGAAATTTGGTACGTTCATTCTTATAGATACATTTCTTTTCGATTGATCAAGGCATCAAGTTTACCAAGCTGCTTGTAGGTATCTTTTTTGTTGGCCTACTTAACGTGGATTTTACCCCCTAATCATTTGTTTCAACTTTAACTCATTTTTTTATTGATATAAGCCCTATTTTTGCAACAACTCTCCTTAGAGGAAGGGGTTGTTTTCATACTAGAGTTAAGGCTATGAGCTTCATTCCATGTGCTTACAAAGAAGTTCAATCTGCACATAGTTTGTCTACCGTTTACGTTCAATTTATGAGTTTTCAAAGTCAAAACAATGTGAATCTTTTGTGGTTTTTGTAAACGTTTGTGCATTTGGCCGGCTCATCAAAATTGGCGAAGAAATTTATCTCATGTGTGCTTTGTTTTATAACACCTTTGAATGCTTCGGCTGCAATGTTAAACAATTGTAATAATTCCTTTTAATAATATTGTCCTCATATTCTTCTAATTGTAATAATTCCTTTTCGTTATATTTTACTCATATTCATCTTGTGGTTTTCTTTTCTAGGAGTTTACAATATTTCTTGCTAATGTTGAGCTCCTATATTTTTCCCTATTTCTAGTGATTGTGCTCATTTAGAGAACTTGTTTTTCTAGCAGAAGAATGGTTGATGGTTCCAAGATAGTTTATGATTATTTTATTGTACTTTTTTTCGTATGTGGATATTCATAAAAGATTTTCATTTAATATTATCCCTCTTTCATTTGTGCAAACAAAGGGTGACCTTTTGTCTTGTGATAATTGACTAAGAGATCTTCATGTTTGTTTAATTCGCAAGATTAATAGAGAAGAGAGTTAGAGTAGGGTAAATCCTAAATTATGATTACTTCTTCACCATCATGCTGGTTCGAGATTGATTTGACATTTCATATCTTAAATGTAATAGTTTTTCAAGTTTTTTGTATGATCAAATGTGTTTAATTTAAGTTTTTAAAAAACAAGTCACCTTCGCTGCAACGCGCGGGTATAATAACTAGTATATATATATATATATATATATATATATATATATATATATATATATATATATATATATGTGTGTGTGTGTGTGTGTGTGTGTGTGTGTATGTATATATACATATACAAACACACACACACACACATACATACATTTGTGTTTGTGACAGCAAACCAGAAAGAAGATCAGCAGTAACAGTAACAGTAACAGAACCTCAAGCTCAATATGTAGATGTAATTAAGTGTGTGTAAGTGTATCATGATTAAGCAGCAATAGCCCTTCAATTGAAATAAAAATTAATTGTGTATGTGTTGGACTCCAAGACTTAAAAAGTCTTACGAGTGGTTCAATAAAGACTAAAACGGTAGCCCTATATATATATATATATATATATATATATATATATATATGTTGAGGTTCAATTGAGAACTTTTATGCACTGAGGCACCTCTAGGAACTTTTATGCACCAAAGAATCAAACAATGGTGCACTAAGAGTATTCCTGGAATATTGAATGTGTAAAAGTAAATATATGGAATTAATTATAATAAGTAAATTAGAAATAAATAAGGAATAAATATTAAAAAAAATTAACCACCTCCTCATATCTCTCTCTTTCTTAATTTCTCTCTCTTTCTCTCTCTCTCTTTTTCTCTTTCTCTCTCCCCATCGTATCCACCACCACACCACCACCACCACCACCACCCTTGTTGTAATCACCTCTCCACCTTATGTCTCTTTCTCTCTCTCTCTCTCTCTCTCTCTCTCTCTCTCTCTCTCCACTGTATCCATCGAGAAACCCCGCCAACCGCCGCCTCCGCGATGATGATGAACATGATGAACAAGAGATGCAACCGATGATGAACAATACGATGAAACACAAAGAACACAATGAACGAAGATGATGATGAACACGTTGATGCATCCATTGGAACAATGATGTTGATGATTAACAACGATGCACCATGTTTTTTTGTAATGCACAAGATGCATAAAATTGTTTAATTATTTACCCTTTTGCCATTTAATCTAATCCATACAATTTTTTGATCTAATGGATGATATAGATACTTTTCTACCTCGATGCACAAAAGTTCTCAATTGAACCTCCCTCTATATATATATATATATCTATATATATGTATATATATATCTATATATATGTATATATATATCTATATATATGTATATATATATCTATATATATGTATATATATATCTATATATATGTATATATATATCTATATATATGTATATATATATATATATATATATATATATATATATAGAGAGAGAGAGAGAGAGAGAGAGAAAGAATAAAGCTCCCCTGCGTACCAAGAAAAATCTCGCATATCCAACGTACCCCACATAGGCAAGGGTATTTTCGTAATTACAGCGATCATTCACATTACTTAATTGATCATTGGCATTACTTAGTTGATCATTCACAACACTTATTTGATCATTAACACTTATATGATCATTCACAAGAATTATTTAACTATTTATACTTCTTCTACATTTATTTGATCATTCACAACATTTATTTGATCATTCACAACACTTATTTGACCATTCACAATTTTTCAACACTTATTTGATCATTCACAACACTTATTTGACCATTCACATTACTTACTTGATCATTCACATTACTTAATCGATCATTCACAACACTTATTTGATCATTCACAACACTTATTTGATCATACACAACAATTATTTAAGTATTTTTAATTCTTTTACACTTATTTGATCATTCACAACACTTATTTGATCATTCATAATTCTTCAACACTTATTTGATCATTCACAACACTTAATTGACCATGCACACTACTTAATTGACTATTCACATTACTTAATTTATTATTCACAATACTTAAATGATCATTCACATGAATTATTTGACCATTCCCAATATTTATTTCATCATTCACAATAATTATTTGACTATTTACACTTCTTCTACACTTATTTGATCATTCACAACACTTATTTGATTATTCATAATAATTATTTGTTCATTCACACTTCTTCTAAACTTATTATAAATGGTCAAATAATTCATGTGAATGATCAAATAAGTGTTGTGAATGATCAAATAAATACTGTGAATGATCAAATTAATAGTGTTGTGAATGGTCTCTGTAATTATGAAAATACCCTTTCATCTAAAAAAAGAGGGAGGCGCATGCACTTTTCAACTTTTGATCACAGCCCTTGTTTTTTTAAATCTTGTGGCTTTGGAAGGGTACCTTTGGTACACTCGATTCTCATGGTTACTTTTTTTTAACCAAAATCCATATACATACATACATACATACATACATACATACATACATACATACATACATACATACATACATACATACATACATACATACATACATACATACATACATACATACATATATATATATATATATATATATATGTATGTATGTATGTATATTGTAACAACCTGAATTTTAATTAACGTCAAATAGTAACGATAAACTTTATTTAGCATTAATTAACAAATTTAATGTTAATCAATACGTTAAATGTAATTTTAATTACAATTTTAACAATGCATATTTTGTTAATGTTGATAAAAATTAAATGAATTAATAAATAGATTAATTAAGTTTTATGTTTTTTTAGTATAAATTTTATTAAAAGATAAATTGAATGAAATATAAGAAGATAAAGTTTAAGGATGTAAAGTGGTAACTTAGTAAACAATAACTTAATAAATTCCTAAATAAACATCTGCTCTTATTTTTATCAATTGCAAAGATTAGAAATTCTCTGAACACTCTCTAAACCCACGTTTCCAATTTCATCATCTTCTTCAAAATTCATCATCAAAGCATTTTCATAAAGATTATAAGGTAAATGACATTTATTTTGATGTTCTTGCTGTTGTATTTGAAACCCACGATTTTATGGAAGTGAATGACCTAAATTGATCTTCAAAATAACAAGAACTAGACAAGCTTATGTGTTTAAAATCCGAATATAAACTCATGCATGTTTTAGTTATGAACTAAATGGATTATATGTGTATTTTTATGATTTCAATTCCATGTATTGAAAGAAGATTCTGAAAATTATGAAAGGTAGTTGTTGTCATTTGCGTTTTCAGTTTTTATTTAACAAAACCAGGCCCTTGGTCTGAAATTATATATATGTGTGTGTGTTTTCTTATTTAATAGAAACTTCAAACACCAATTACTTTTGATGTTTTTTTTGCTGGAAGTTTAAGAAAAGAACAAAAACATAAAGGAAAAAAAAGTGCAGGTGTGTGTAGTGTGTGTGTTGCATGTATACGAAACCCATCTGCATGTATACCGAAACCTTATGGTTTCGGTAAATGCAAATACCGAAACATATATATATATATATATATATATATATATATATATATATATATATATATATATATATATATATATATATATATATATGCTGAAACCTACAGTAGAACTACCGAGACCCTATAGGTACCGAAACCATGCTGGAAAACACAGAAGTACCGAAACCTTATAAGGTTTCCGTAATCACATATTACCGAAAAGAGTCACAGCAATCTTTCCTTTTCTTGTGCTGTCAATTTCAGAGATATAATTCAGCATCAACAGCCTTTGATTATGTATAAAACAGAAACAGAAACACAGAACATTTCCCTTTTTATATATAAATAAAAGAAGTGTGCAGTGTGTGCAGTGCATGGGACAAAAACAAATCCAACAGCCTTTCTTTTGCTTGTTTTATTCATTTAATTTCTGAAATGTTTGTGCGTGTGTGTCGAATTGTGCAGAAACAAAGTGTGTGTGTTGTGAGTATAAAAAAAATAAAACAGAGACAACATATATGAATACATATGTGCAGTGTGTGCACTGTATGTGCAGTGTGTGCAGAACAGTCCACATCAACCACTTCCTTTCTAATTCATGTTAGTCCTGATATGTGTTTGTTGTTGCAGTCAAAAGAAAACAGAAATAACATTGTGTGTGTGTGTGTGTGTTGATCGAAGGTGACAGAAACAGCCTGGATATACATATATACATTAAAATCTCGGTTGTATACATGTGTGTGTAGTCCCTAACAGCAGCCTTTGTTCTATGGGCTGTCAAAACAAAATCAGAATTAGCAACTTATGTATGTATATATATAGCTGAAACAAAAGTAGATGCAACAGTAGCCGATTTATTTTCATAGCCTTTCCTTTAAGTTTCATAAATCAAGTGTGAGTAGGTGCTGTGTGTGTAAAAGCAACATATTTCAGCAACCCCTTTATTCTTTTCTTTTGGTCTCGGATGTATTCTGCACAAAACAGGAATAGAAAGCATCAACTTTTTATTGTGTATTTAATATAAAGTGCATATGTGGGTGGGGTGTAAGTTAATAAATAAGGAACATATGTTCTGTGGGTTTTGACATTAGCAACCGTATAATTAATGTCCAAACATGCATGCGTATATATATAAATGAGAGAGTATAAATATATATACATATATACATGTATAGGAGTGATCAATTAATAAATAAATAAATAAAAGACATATGTGAGTGTGATCAAATTCAAAGCCATGATATTAATTGTTAAGAAAGCATACTTCTGTGAGAATTATGAGCAATTCAATAAGAATGTTAGTCATTTCCATTAGAAACAAAGAAAAGCATGTGTTTATGTTCAATAAATTCAAGACTTATAAGTCACAACACTTGGTTTATATCTTAAATAGAGGCAATATGAGATAAATACATTCTTACACGTGAAATATGTGAATTAAGTGATAAATTACATTTGAAAGTGTAGTGATGTTCATAATGCACCATGTGTATTTGCCATGATCATATATAAGTTAAAATTATATAAACATGTTATAAGATACATAAATCACTTATGTAAATTGATTAGTTGTTTGAAATGTATGAGATTATAAAGTCATTAAAATCATGTCAAGTTAGGTTGTAAGCCTAATTTGTGATTCAACAAAGTCTGAGATGACTCAAAAAGCCAATAGATGAATAAGTTTATACATAATCTTCAGAAAGTCAAAGAATGCGATATAAATACACAATTGTGTTGTAAAAGTCAATAAGGCTTATGTAAATTGATTTGTCATACAATTAACAGGTTCAGCTAAATCTGAACTATGTTATAAAGTCAAAGATTGTAAAGCCAAGCCAGAAAAGTCAAGTTAAAGCAATTAAAGCCAAGATTAGTTAATAAAGTCAAGCCAAAGTCAAGAAAGCAAGTCAAAGCCAAAGTCAGAGCCAAAGTCAGTAAAGTCAAAGCTAAAGTCAAATCCTGAGATAACTCAGGTGGTGGATTCAATCCGCTTGCGAAAGTCAAAGTCAACAGTCGTGCAATAAAACCAGTAACTGTGAGTTATAGATATAACTGTATACATGCTTGTCTTCCTGTGAGACATATTGTTGTTCTAGCTTTATTTGAAAGTCTAATATGCTCAGCTACAATGTGACCTGTGCACACCTTGGTACGGTGATGCCCTGTGGATCATGATAGCTTTTTATATATCATCCTGCACAAATGTCTTTACAGTCTGAATTAGTCCGGATATATATTGTTGTTGCTATCTTGATTCATTACTTTGAATGCTTTCAGTTATTTGCCTCATTATTGATGCTTTTCATATGCTTCCGCATAATTCAAGTATGAGAAAGTCCATGTCAGTCTATGATTAAGTCTACTCCGATGTTTGCCTACGTTGGCTTACTGGTAGCTAGCCCAGTATGTGGTTGGCCCCCACAATTAAAAGCGTGTGCGTGGGATTAAACATCATCCGATCTTAAGTCCTATGTCTCATAATGTCTGGCTGATAGCGGCAGTCATGTCAAAATCACGCTTAAAGTCAAAGTCAGATCTCAAAGTCAAAGTCAAAAGTCAAGTCTCCGCTTAAAATTGTCATGGCATGTTAACTGTTAAATCTATAATCTCACTAAGCACCGCTTACAGTTGTTGTTGAATCTTTTTACAGGAAAGTTCAAAGGAAAAAAGTCCAGCTGAACCAAGTCCTTAGGATCTGCGCGCCCGAATTTGAAGTCACTAGACCACTACTTCAACTGAAATTGGTATCGAATGAATTGATTATCGTAGTGGTTTGGGTAGAAGCAACGACATGTATTGTGGTTATGTACTAGATTAGTGTCCTTGTGCCCTTTATAGTTTATTTTTAAACATTAATAATCTTGTTTTAAACTTATTGTTAAATAATCCTAATTTCTGTAATGACTTAATTCCGCACTTTATTAATTCTATCTTAGTTGTGATTGATGTTGTATTACTCCTTGGGACCTAGTCATTCAGGACTGCCCGTAAGGGATGGTCTTGAAATTACAATTTTAACGTATTGATTAACATTAAATTTGTTAATTAACGCTAAATAAAGTGTATCGTTACTATTTGACGTTAATTAAAATTCAGGTTGTTACATATATATATATATATATATATATATATATATATATATATTTATATATATATATATATATGTGTGTGTGTGTGTGTGTGTGTGTGTGTGTGTGTTTTAGCATTATAAATATCATATGTAAATTTCACATACATTTACATCTCCTAACTCCTAAAAATGATGTGAACGTACACTTACTTAATTTTGCATATATGTGAACTTGCATTTATGGGATACATGATTTTATGCACTTAGGATGTGTGAATGTACGTGAATTTTATATATAATCTGTGTAAAGTTAATTAAAAAGGTTTATGAAAAAAAAATTCAAAAAAAAATATATTTTTAAGTGTGGTACATTGTAGGTCCCAAAAGGTTTCCCTAGTATGTTGCTGTAAGCTGTAGAGGGGGGGTGAATACAGCTATTTAAAATTTTAACACACTTTCTAAATGTTTGTGTGTATATATCAACAAATGTTAATTACAAACAAGCTTGAACTGCGAAATGGTTCAAGCTGAGATGACAGATACAACAGATGGACTGCTAATCTAAGACACACTCAGACTAGATACAATGATTTCACTCACTAAGATGGACTCACTGATTTTACAAGACAGATAGACAGCTTGAACAAGAATAGCTTGGCCACACTCAACTGTTTTATTCTAAGCAGACTTTGCATGCATGAAACACACTTCTTTGCACGTTCTGAATATCTCACTCTTGGTTCTCTCACATTCCTTAGAAGCTTCCTTTTATACTCTCTCAGAAAATATTGATGAAACTTCCTCATTGGATTCAGAGATAGTGGAGTTTCTTTCCGAAAAAGACAAAACTGCTTTTCTGCACGTTCTGAAAAAATAGAATTTGTCCCTAAATTGTAGAATCTTTGTCTTTTTCATTTTGTCTCTGTTGCAGACTGCTTTACCATAAAGAGGAATGTCAACTTTAATCCTTTCCTCTTCTTGTAGAGCCATTTTGATATAAGAAATGGTCTGTCACCCATTTCAGATATCCACTTCGTCTTCATGTATCTGAACAGCTTGGGCAGTGTAAGCAATCTCTGATTTTCCACTTTGTCTTCAACTTGTAAACTGATCTTCTAGTCCAAGACATTACATGATGACATGGAAACATATTCCATAATGTGTATAACCTGTTCACAAAGAACAGAACACTTAGTTTTGGTCCAAACTGCTCAACACACATGAGCAGCGTAGACAGTTTATGTCCAGCTTGTTCAATAGAATAGAACAGCTTGGATAATCTGCCTTAGTTGCAACAAATGCAACAGGGTAAGTAGCTTTGACTTATATTGCAAATCACTTTACAGGTTTCAATAAGGCATTAGGAGGCCTTAAATTATACCTTCAAATGCATCAAACAGGTTTGATTAATAATCTCCCCCTAAGATATATAACAGGTTTGACTGAGACCTTTTTTTGCCTAACAATCTCCGCCTATTTGCAATAATCAATCTAAGCTGATTCTATCAATTATCACTATATGTTTTTACATTACATTTGCTTAAATGAAATTACAACATTGAAGTAAAGTAAAAGATCAGTTTATATATACACTGATATTGATTATAAACAACACATGTTTTACAGAAGTATAATGTCACACCCTGCTACCTCGGTTGGCAGTGAGACGTGACGAGTGCGGAAGCGTAACCATAATTATAACGAACGACCACTATATGGACGTTTTCGAAATATTACATCATTATAATTTAAAAATGTAATAATGTTTTACAAAATGTAAGAAATGAAGTTCGCGTAATACAGAGATTCTGATACATAATTAATGCGTCCA
This sequence comes from Centrapalus pauciflorus, assembly GCA_020465985.1. Taxonomy (NCBI): domain Eukaryota; kingdom Viridiplantae; phylum Streptophyta; class Magnoliopsida; order Asterales; family Asteraceae; genus Centrapalus; species Centrapalus pauciflorus. The sequence continues at coordinate 460,501 of JAANYP010000657.1, read as the reverse complement.
AAAATAATGCAGTCAAATCTCCGTTAGTTTCGAAATATGCATGCGACTCCATGAAATGCGGAAGCTTGAAAGTTGGTGTATCCGAAGGCACACTTGCCTTAATTACCTGAAAATACATGCTAAAATACGTCAACAAAATTGTTGGTGAGTTCATAGGTTTACACGAAAAGACCAGTTGTATGGACATTATCAGATGCGTTGAATTTATAAAATCATAAATTCCATGAGATGTATTACATAAACCATCATGTCACCGAAGCTTAATTAGAATGAGTTTGCCCCGAGCAGTATTCCCAAAATACCGTGTGTTGAATATATATGCACCCGCAGTTAGCTAAACCACTAACCCGAGTGGGGGACATGACTCCCAATAGATCTATCCACAATATATTCGCGCTTGCAAACAAATGCAACTAACGATTTCATGATATAAGGGCGGAGATTCTCATACGTAATACATAATAGAACCGTGAAGTTTTTGTGTCCATATAAAAATGAAGCATGTATTTCATCCCAAAACATAGCAATGTGAAAAATGGGACTATGAAGACTCACCTTGTTGGTTTTTGATGATGTTTTTGGATCTGAGTTAAGCACTTGTTCGAATGGTTGAGACTCGTCCTAATATTTTTACGAGTTCGGGTCAATATCATCATAATACGTGTTTGAGTACTTTGTAATTGTTTTTATGTACTTGTGATGTATGAATAATTTTGTGGGGTTTTATACGTGAATATCGATTTATGATATTTATTTCTAAAATGGTTTGCATGCATGCATACTCACGTATATATGTACATATATATATATATATATATATATATATATATATATATATATATATATATATATATATATATATATATATATATATATATATACGAGCATGTGCATCATTATGTAAAGAGTATTCATATATTTTGCATGGAAAATTTTTACGAGTATTATGAAAAATCGAGTTGTAAATGAAAAGTATTATATTTTAGTAAATGTATTTAATTTTTCATGTTTTATAAATAAAGTAAATAAGAAAACTTACCAAAGTTGAAGAACACTTGAAATCTTTAAAGTTGGCCGATTTTCTTTCTTGAGAGAATATGTATGTTGGTGTGATTTTTGAGAATGGTTTTGTCTTCTATTTATAGAAGAAAAAGGTTATTAAAAATAAAGATAAATTAATTAAAATTTTCAGTGAAATGATGAAAAGTGAAATGGTGGATCGGTTGAGTGTTGGGTAAAAAGGTGTGGCCGATTTCATCATTACATGTTGCATGTTGTTTAATATTATAATAATACAATAGTACATGCTAGTTGTCCTTTAAAGGACAACTTACTTTTTAGAGTGATAAGTAGTATGGGTTTTCAATTTTTATATTAATAAAAGTACAAAAGTGTGCACGAAAAAGTGATAGTGATAATTTCTGATATATATATATATATATATACATACTTAGAAAATTTTCTGGAATGTTAAACTCGATTCAAGTGTGAATCGAGTTTGTCAATCGAGTTTTATATCATTATACCCGAGTTTTATGCCTTTGTCATTCGAGTTTTATGCCTTTGTTATTCGAGTTTCATATAGTTATGGTCGAGTTTTATACAACATTGCCCGAGTTTCTTGCCTCTTTAATCGAGTTTCTTTGTTTAATTGTTCGAGTTTTATGTAGTTTTATTTGAGTTTTATGTTTCTTTATTCGAGTTTCATTCCTTAGAAATCGAGATTTGTATCTTAATCATTCGAGTTTTATGCAGCATCATCCGAGAAAATCCTTTCTTTATTCGAGTTTCATCAAAGTGTCATTCGAGTTTAGTTCTTCACTTAACCGAGTTTCATTCAACATCATTCGAGTTTACACTTACACGATTCGAGTCTTATGTAATATCGTTCGAGTTTATTAATTGTATGATTCGAGATTCATACAACATTGTTCGAGTTTCTTACTTCATTATTCGAGTTTTATATTAGTTTAATTTTTGAGTTTCATACCTTATTTTTAGGCCAGTTGTTACAGTCTCCCCCTGTTGAAGGAATTTCATCCCGAAATTAGCTCGTGTTCTCCTCGGCTTGGACTTTTGAGAACAGCTGGGGGTACTTCTCTCGGAACTGATCTTCGCGTTCCCAAGTGAACTCAGGACCTCGTTTAGAGTTCCATCGGACCTTGATTATTGGAATTCGATTGTGCTTGAGTTTCTTGACTTCTTGGTCCATTATTTCCACCGGTTGCTCAATGAAATTCAGCTTATCGTCTATCTCCAGCTCGTCCATGGGTATCACGAGTGATTCATCAGCCAGACATTTCTTAAGATTGGATACGTGGAAGGTATTATGAACGTTACTAAGCTCTGGAGGTAGATCGAGTCGGTAAGCTACCGGGCCAATTCTTTTGGTGATTTTGAATGGTCCGATATAACGAGGATTGAGTTTTCCTCGTTTTCCAAAACGGATTACGCCTTTCCAAGGCGAGACTTTCAGCATCACTTGATCTCCCTCTTGGAATTCCAAATCCTTCCATCGGATGTCTGCATAACTCTTCTGTCGATCCCGCGCAATCTTCAATCGGTTCCGAATCTGGGCTATCTTCTCTGTAGTTTCCTGGATGATCTCAGGTCCAGTAATCTGACTATCCCCTACTTCAGCCCAACAAAGAGGTGATCGACACTTTCGTCCATAGAGTGCCTCGAATGGGGCGGTCTTAATGCTCGAGTGATAACTGTTGTTATAAGAAAACTCAACTAATGGCAGGTGTCTGTCCCAACTTTTTCCAAAGTCGATGACACATGCCCTTAGCATATCTTCCAATGTTTGAATCGTTCTTTCACTCTGACCGTCCGTTTGCGGGTGATAGGCTGTACTCATATCCAGACGCGTTCCTAGTGCTTCTTGCAATGATTGCCAGAACCTTGACGTAAATCGGCTGTCTCTGTCTGATATAATGGATACTGGCACCCCATGCCTTGAGACGACCTCCTTAAGATAGGTTCGTGTTAACTTATCCATCTTGTCAGTCTCCTTGATTGGCAGGAAGTGTGCGGTCTTGGTCAGCCGATCCACGATCACCCAGATGGTGTCATAACCTCCAGAAGTCTTTGGCAACTTAGTGATAAAATCCATGGTGATATTTTCCCACTTCCATTGGGGTATCTCTGGCTGGACTAGCAATCCTGACGGCCTTTGATGCTCAGCCTTAACTTTTAAACATGTTAAGCACTTGCTGACATAAGTAGCAATGTCAGCCTTCATGTTTGGCCACCAGTATGATCCCTTCAAATCGTGATACATCTTGTCCGACCCTGGATGAATAGCATATCTTGTTTTGTGCCCTTCATCCATGACCAGTTTCCTTATGCCCCCAAACTTTGGTAACCAAATTCTGCCCATGAAGTATCGGCATCCATCTGACTTAATTTCAAACTGCTTATCCATGCCTCTCAATGCCTCATTCAGCAGATTATCCTCCTTGACTACCTCTTCTTGTGCTTCTCGGACTTGAGAGTTTAGGTTTGACTGTATAGTCATTACCAAAGCTCGGACTCTCAATGGCTTAACCCGTTCCTTTCGGCTTAGGGCGTCAGCTACGACATTTGCTTTTCCTGGATGGTAGCGAATCTCGCAGTCATAATCGCTAAGAAGTTCCACCCAACGTCGTTGCCTCATATTTAACTCTTTCTGATTCAGAATATGCTGGAGGCTTTTATGGTCCGTGAACACCGTGCACTTGGTTCCATACAAATAGTGCCTCCATATTTTGAGAGCAAACACCACTGCTCCCAGTTCCAGGTCATGAGTCGTATAGTTTACCTCGTGAATCTTGAGCTGTCGCGATGCATAAGCGATGACCTTGACCCTTTGCATGAGTACACAACCTAATCCGTTGTGCGAGGCATCACAGTAGACTACAAAATTTTCAGTCCCTTCGGGTAGGGACAGAATTGGTGCACTACACAACCTCTGCTTAAGCAGCTGAAACGCCTTTTCTTGCTCTTCACCCCAGACGTATTTCACATCCTTACGGGTCAACTCCGTTAAGGAACCTGCTATCTTCGAGAAGTTCTCAATGAATCGCCTATAATAACCGGCAAGTCCTAGGAATTGGCGGACTTCTGTGGGGGTTCTTGGGATTGCCCAGTTCTTTATGGCCTCGATCTTTGATGGATCAACCTGAATTCCCTGGCTGTTGATCACATGCCCAAGGAATTTTACTTCTCGCAACCAAAATTCACATTTTGAAAATTTGGCGTATAGCTGCTCTTTCTCTAACAACTCCAAGATCAACTTGAGATGCTGTTCATGCTCTTCTATACTTCGGGAATAGATGAGGATGTCGTCTATGAACACTATAACAAATTTATCCAGATATGGTTTACATACCCGATTCATGAGGTCCATAAATACGGCTGGTGCGTTGGTTAAACCAAATGGCATTACCTGGAATTTGTAATGTCCATAACGAGTTCTGAATGCCGTCTTGGGGATATCTTCTTCCCGAACTTTTACTTGATGATAACCGGAGCGCAGGTCAATCTTTGAGTAGAAGCTAGATCCCTGTAGCTGGTCGAACAGGTCATCAATCCTAGGGAGAGGGTAGCGGTTCTTTACCGTTAACTTGTTTAGCTCTCGGTAGTCTATGCACATTCTGAAGGATCCGTCTTTCTTTTTAACGAACAAAACCGGAGCTCCCCAAGGTGAGGAACTTGGTCGAATGGATCCTTTATCCATCAATTCTTGTAATTGACTGGATAATTCTTGCATCTCAGAAGGTGCGAGCCTATATGGGGCTCTTGCGATCGGTGCAGCTCCTGACACTAAGTCGATTTGAAATTCTACTTGCCTAGTTGGAGGAAGCCCAGGCAAGTCTTCCGGGAATACCTTCGGGTAGTCACGTACTACTGGAATATCCTCAAGCCGTTTTCCTTCGACTCTTTTTCTACGATCTGGACCAACACTGCATGGCAACCCTTCCTAAGACATTTTAATGTTCTTAGGCCGGATATGACATTCAATTGTCGGTTCTTCTTTTCCCCTTGGACCGTGAGGACTTTCTTCTTACTGAGTGGTATTCGCACCACTTTCTTACCACACAAAATCTCAGCCTGGTTATGTGACAACCAGTCCATACCAATCACCACATCAAAACTTCCGAGTTCTATAGGCATTAAGTCTATCTTAAAGGAGTGATCTGCTAGCTTTAGTGTGCATTTAATGATACTACTTGCCTTTATTATTTTGCCATCCGCAAGTTCTATTGTATATGAGTTGTCTAAGGGAAGAGTAGGAACATTCAACTGCTGGCTAAACTTATCAGATATAAAGCTCCTATCAGCCCCAGTATCAAAGAGTACGTAAGCGTAAATATCGTTTAGGAGATACGTACCTGATACCACGTGGGGGTCCTGACGAGCGTCTCCTGCTCCCAACACAAATGCTCTCCCTTGAGCTCCTCCTTCGTTCCTCAATTTCGGACACTCACTCTTGACGTGTCCTGTTGCGCCACTTTCGAAACAGCCCCTCGGGTTGCTACCACTGGCACCCGGGGCTCCGGATCTACAATCTTTGGCCATATGGCCCAAACGTTTGCATTTTCCGCATTGGGTTGGACAGGGGCCAGGGTTGTGGTGGAAGGTGCATTTGGTGCAAAAAGGCTTGGTACCGGTATAGCTTCTCCTTGACTCAACTCCTGCTACATAGGCTTTAACGGTCTCGGGTTTCTTGGACTGTGAACCCGTGATCTTCCCGGTCTTTTCTTCCCACTTTCTCTTGTGTTCCCCGGCTTTGGCTTCGTTCCTCCGGGATACTTGGTCCATAAGATTGTTGGCCATTCTGATGGCGTCCTGTATGGTGGATGGGTTCGAAGCTGTAACGTTTCCTAGTATTTGAGGAGCGAGTCCCCAAATATAGCGTTCGATCTTCTTGTATTCCGGAGTTACCATTTGCGGACATAGGATACTTAGTTCATGGAATCGGTTGGTATATCCTGCAATGCCTGTTCCTTTCATTGATAGATTCCAGAATTCCGATTCCATTTTCTGGAGTTCGTTTCTTGGACAGTACTCATCCGTCATCATCTGTTTCAATGTGGACCACGTGAGCTGGTAGGCTTCGTCAATGCCTACAGACTGGACGTAGGAATTCCACCATGTGAGCGCGCTATCTTGCAAGGTGTGAGTAGCAAATTTCACCTTGTCTCCTTCAGCGCACCCGCTGACACGATATACGGATTCTAACTTTTCAAACCAACGGATCAAACCGACTGCTCCTTCGGTTCCATTGAAATACCGGGGTTTGCAACTTAAAAACCCTTTGATCCCACAACCTTTCGTGTGAGTTTCAGTTCCTCCTGTGGTGCGACTGGCACCACCATCCCCATTGGCTGTGCTATTTCGGTTTGCCTCGTAGGTAGCTATGGCGGCAGCCACCCTTTGGGCAACAAGCTCTTCAATGTCAGCTGCATTCATTGCTCGTTTTGGCGGCATTATCTTGAAGTTTAAAGAAAATCATAGTGTAAGAAGTTGAATCTTAAAGATGCGGCACAATACTATAATCATCAAGCACAATCTCATAAATATCTTGGGAATTTTCATTAATCATTCGAAATTTTCCTTACATGCGGGGCGGGTTATTACCCGAAAATTTTATCCTATGCTATTACATGATATTTTTCCTACTAATACACAGGAAATGGAAAAGTACTAGGTGTGGGAGTGATCAGAGTTCTCTCCCTTTTCCATTGAGTGGAGGCGCTGTGTCAACTCCTCGATCCGGGCTTGGCTCTCGGCTAGTTGCTGCCGGAGCTCATTCAGTCCGTCCTGCTGTGTAGCAAGGGCGTGCTGGTTGGCCCAATATATGTTGGAGTTTTGCAACTCCTCCCGCTCTAAATGAGCGGTCATCTCCCCGATATCCAGGTTAAGTGACCGGATCTGGTGGTCATGCCTGGTAGACCTTGCGATCAAAAGTGGTATGGTCTGATCGGCAGGCTCTTGAGTGAGCGATGAGACAGGTGCGGAGGATGGTCCTCCGATCTCGAAGTTTGGAGGAACTCCCTCCATCTGCCTCCATTCGCGGAGGGTCTCTGGTATCCAGGTCCATCGCCGGGCGTCTACCCGTCGGTGTGGTGTCGGGGGATTGGGCTGGGGAGTCGGAACAGGAATAGACTCCCTTCTTGGTATGTTTACCCGTTTCCGGGGTGTGTACAACATCTTTGGGCCGTTAGGATAAGGCCTATACGGCTTATATGATGGTTCGGCCGGGTGATACGGGACGCGAGCAGGGGCCGTCGGTGGTGAAGTATCCTCTTCCTCCATCAGCTCTTCTTCGGATTCCTCCGTCGGATCTTCCGACGGGTCCTCCTCCTCCGAGGTTTCTTCTTCTGGGAAGACTTCCGTGGCCGTGGGACTTGCGGGAGTGTATTCCTCCTCTGAGTCAGATAGAATGATAATTTCTGGATGGTTCATGGTTTCTGCTAACAAGGTTCATTTGTAATCTTTTAGTTAGTTACAAAAGCATTCTTAAAATCAGAAATTTTTATGTGCAGTTATAGTCTAGGGTACTAATGCAACCTAGTTCACTATAACTATGGCTCTGATACCAATCTGTCACACCCTGCTACCTCGGTTGGCAGTGAGACGTGACGAGTGCGGAAGCGTAACCATAATTATAACGAACGACCACTATATGGACGTTTTCGAAATATTACATCATTATAATTTAAAAATGTAATAATGTTTTACAAAATGTAAGAAATGAAGTTCGCGTAATACAGAGATTCTGATACATAATTAATGCGTCCAACAAATAATGCAGTCAAATCTCCGTTAGTTTCGAAATATGCATGCGACTCCATGAAATGCGGAAGCTTGAAAGTTGGTGTATCCGAAGGCACACTTGCCTTAATTACCTGAAAATACATGCTAAAATACGTCAACAGAATTGTTGGTGAGTTCATAGGTTTACACGAAAAGACCAGTTGTATGGACATTATCAGATGCGTTGAATTTATAAAATCATAAATTCCATGAGATGTATTACATAAACCATCATGTCACCGAAGCTTAATTAGAATGAGTTTGCCCCGAGCAGTATTCCCAAAATACCGTGTGTTGAATATATATGCACCCGCAGTTAGCTAAACCACTAACCCGAGTGGGGGACATGACTCCCAATAGATCATTCCACAATATATTCGCGCTTGCAAACAAATGCAACTAACGATTTCATCATATAAGGGCGGAGATTCTCATACGTAATACATAATAGAACCGTGAAGTTTTTGTGTCCATATAAAAATGAAGCATGTATTTCATCCCAAAACATAGCAATGTGAAAAATGGGACTATGAAGACTCACCTTGTTGGTTTTTGATGATGTTTTTGGATCTGAGTTAAGCACTTGTTCGAATGGTTGAGACTCGTCCTAATATTTTTACGAGTTCGGGTCAATATCATCATAATACGTGTTTGAGTACTTTGTAATTGTTTTTATGTACTTGTGATGTATGAATAATTTTGTGGGGTTTTATACGTGAATATCGATTTATGGATATTTATTTCTAAAATGGTTTGCATGCATGCATACTCACGTATATATGTACATATATATATATATATATATATATATATATATATATATATATATATATATATATATATATATATATATATATATATATATATACGAGCATGTGCATCATTATGTAAAGAGTATTCATATATTTTGCATGGAAAATTTTTACGAGTATTATGAAAAATCGAGTTGTAAATGAAAAGTATTATATTTTAGTAAATGTATTTAATTTTTCATGTTTTATAAATAAAGTAAATAAGAAAACTTACCAAAGTTGAAGAACACTTGAAATCTTTAAAGTTGGCCGATTTTCTTTCTTGAGAGAATATGTATGTTGGTGTGATTTTTGAGAATGGTTTTGTCTTCTATTTATAGAAGAAAAAGGTTATTAAAAATAAAGATAAATTAATTAAAATTTTCAGTGAAATGATGAAAAGTGAAATGGTGGATCGGTTGAGTGTTGGGTAAAAAGGTGTGGCCGATTTCATCATTACATGTTGCATGTTGTTTAATATTATAATAATACAATAGTACATGCTAGTTGTCCTTTAAAGGACAACTTACTTTTTAGAGTGATAAGTAGTATGGGTTTTCAATTTTTATATTAATAAAAGTACAAAAGTGTGCACGAAAAAGTGATAGTGATAATTTCTGATATATATATATATATATATACATACTTAGAAAATTTTCTGGAATGTTAAACTCGATTCAAGTGTGAATCGAGTTTGTCAATCGAGTTTTATATCATTATACCCGAGTTTTATGCCTTTGTCATTCGAGTTTTATGCCTTTGTTATTCGAGTTTCATATAGTTATGGTCGAGTTTTATACAACATTGCCCGATTTTCTTGCCTCTTTAATTGAGTTTCTTTGTTTAATTGTTCGAGTTTTATGTAGTTTTATTCGAGTTTTATGTTTCTTTATTCGAGTTTCATTCCTTAGAAATCGAGATTTGTATCTTAATCATTCGAGTTTTATGCAGCATCATCCGAGAAAATCCTTTCTTTATTCGAGTTTCATCAAAGTGTCATTCGAGTTTAGTTCTTCACTTAACCGAGTTTCATTCAACATCATTCGAGTTTACACTTACACGATTCGAGTCTTATGTAATATCGTTCGAGTTTATTAATTGTATGATTCGAGATTCATACAACATTGTTCGAGTTTCTTACTTCATTATTCGAGTTTTATATTAGTTTAATTTTTGAGTTTCATACCTTATTTTTAGGCCAGTTGTTACATATAACTAATGTACTAAAGTAAATTACAACTAATGTAATAAGATAGATTACAACTGATGTAATAAAGTACAACATATGTACAAAGAGAATTTCAACAAATTGGACTGTTGATGGTGGGAGCAGGTAATGGTAAGTCTGTCCAACTTATGGACAGCTTCCATTCTTCATCTATCAGCAGTAGATGGACCTTCAAGCTGTGGCCTGTCTTCAAATAGATCTTCAAAATGCTCCATAGTCTCCTCAATTTCATCTACTTCATGTCTAAGAAACGTGAAGTCAGGTTGTTGAAGTTCTCCTCTTTCAAGCGTTTAAGTTGTTCCCATATAGCTGCTCTCCATTTTGAGGATTGACAAAACGTGTTGGAGAGTCTAAAGGCTATGATCTACTTAACACCAACCTTATGAAGAACAAATTCTCTTTGGAAACAATTTTCTTTAATAAGGGGTCCACAAAGAATACCCCTAGCTCAGGTTCTTCTATGAATTGGCCTTCCTCAGGCTCAACTCCTCTTGGTAGACTGTGATCTACCCCTTTCATTTCAACAGCATGCATCCTTTGTTAAATCATCATGAGGAACTCTTCAAGCTCTGTATCCTTTCTCTTTCTCCTGGGCCTAATCTTGGGTTCCACTAGTGAGGTACCCTTGATTTGTTCTTCAGGGATCAGACCCAGGTTTTTAACCTTCTCCATCAGCATTTTGACATATGCCCTGATAGTTTGAGCAGTTTTAGATTTGGATCTGCTCAGGGCAACAGCCAATTCAACCCATTCCATGTACCCCATGCAGGAAACATCAGCAGACTCATACGCTTCCAATTCTGGACCCTCAGCACCTAGCCTGGTGATTTGAAGCTTCCACTGGTTGCCTTCCCTTGAGATTGGCACATCTTTGATAATAGTTTCCTTGGTAAGCCTTTGTTGGCAACACCAAAGAACTTCTTTCTTGCCACATTATCAAAGTGTACTTGGGATTTTGCTGAGGAGGATACAGGCTTTGACTTGGTCACTAAGACCTGTGTACTCTGCTCCTTCTCTCCTTATTTCTCAGTCACTGGCTCTTTTGCAGCCTCTAACAGTTTCCTTTGAAATTCAAGGAGGGCATTTTAATTTTTCTTGCCTCCTTGTATGCAAAGGCTTTGGCAGCTTTGGCAGAGGCTTCCTCATTCTTTTGTCTTTCCAGAATCTCAAGCTGCTCTTCTTCGAATTGATAATAGGTATCCAGTGAAACACTCATTTCTTTGGCTTATGATGTGTTAAATTTGAGTTGAGCAGCTTTGAGATAGTCAGTGTCCACTGAGGCTTTTCTTTTACCCTTTGCTGCTTTAGCCTGAGCAACTTCCATTTCCTCCTCTTCTTCTTCCTCAGTTTGTTCTAAAATTAAGTTCCTCGTTCTGCTTGGCCTATCCTCAGGAATGGATTCCTCCCCCTTAGATGGTGCAGGCTTGGAGATCTAGCCTGATTAGGTTGAGCAGTTTCAGAGACTTTGGACAAACCTTCAATAGGGCTAGTTTGGGAAAGACCTGCTTCTTGCCCCACTAAATCTGAGTTCTCCTTAAAGGGAGATGAAGATTTCTCCCCCTTAGACTTGGTCTTCGAGGCAAATATCTTCTCCCCCTATGAAGGAGATGGCACAGAGCCTTCAACAACAGTTCTGCCTAAAGGAACGGATCCAACAGGCTGGATAGCAGCAGTTTTGGAGACATGTTTGGAACCAACAAGGATATGCACTAAAAAAGCCAAGTTGTCCTTAACCTCTGCTAACTGGGTAACATAACTGTGAAGAGAAGAGGAATGGGAGGTGGCAAGGGAGGACAGCTGGGAGATAGCAGCCCTGTCAGATTCTGTGAACACCAAACTTTGAAGCTGTGCAAGAGCGAGTTCAAGAGACTCATGCATATCATCAAAGTTTGAGGACATAGAATTCGACAGAGATACCACTAAGGTATTTAGGCTGGCCAAAGTGGATGGTAGAGTGGTTGACCAGGTTTCAGCAAGAGCTGACAGCTGTTGGAAAACAGCTGATAGTGTGGACAGGGAGTCTTGTTGGTGAGAAAGAATTGATGAGAGGGAGGAGGATAGTTGAGGCAGGTGTGCAGTGACTGTAAGCAGCTGAGAGGAGTAATCAGCTAGGGGAGCAGGGGTTTGGAAAGAAGTCCTGAACGAATCAAGAAACCCCTGAAGCTGGGTAAACACAGAGTCTGAAAAAATGGAGGGAAGGGAAGTCATAGAGGATTCCAAAGAGCCAACTTTGTTGGTCAACTATCCTTCAAAGACAGATCTTTAGGGGATGGAGGTGTATGGGTTGACTGGTTGGATTGGGTTGATGGTGAGGAGTGAGATGATGATGGTGAGGATTGTGGAGTATGGTGGTCAGAAGGTGATGGTAGGGATACTTCAGAGAGCAATTCCATAGTTTGGGCATAATTTAAGTGGCCCAGCTTGGAAGGGTCAAGGGGACCTTCAGCAGTGGCTGTAGTTGCATCATAAGGTAAGGTAGTAATAGTTTGTGGCCTTTCAGATGTTTCTGGGATAGTATCACCTTCATTAAGACCTTGGGTTGTTCCCTCAGTAGTACCTTGGTTTGTAGGCACCTCTTCATGGGGAGATGGGATGTGCATTCAACATCATCAGTGGTGAAAATTGATGTTGGAATTTGCACTTGGGGAGCAGCTTCACCAGAGGGATGTTCCATTCCCTAAGGTTCATCAGCTTGGGTTGATGGTCCTTCAACAGTTGTTGGGTGTGGAACAGCTGCATCACTAGGAGCAGAAGTGAAAGGATGATCTACTGATTGGTTTATATCAGCAGCTTTGGCACCTTGTGCAGACTCAGATTGTGTATGAGAAGTATGAGGGGATGACTGTGTGGACTCAGTGTGTAGTGGAGAGGGCTCCTGTCTTTCAATGTCTTCAGCCTATTGAGAGGATTGGATAGTTGATGTGGTGGTCTCCTTTTGTGCAACTGGTTCCCGTTGGGAGGAACCAGAGGGCTCAGGCTGTCTCTAGGTGGACTCTTTATGGAGTGAATCCTGCTCCATGGTGGCTGCACTTTCTCCCAAAATAGGAGAAGCAAAAGCAGTAGGGGTTGTTTCTTTTTCAACTAACTCCTGTTGGGAAGGGTTAGAGGGGCTGGTTTGAGAGGAGGTTTTCTTTTTGGCTAATGATTTTCTTCTAAACCTGGAGTATTGGGTCACAGTTGGTGATTGAGAAGAAGTGGTAAGGAGCTGTGTTTGGACGGGAGATGAGACCGGGTCAGGAACAGCAGGTTCAGCATGTTCCATGGTCTCAGGTGCCACAGAGGCTCCAGCCACAAAGGCTTCAGCCACGAAGGCTTCAGGTTCAACTGAGGAACCAGGGTGACCAGCCTGCTCCCCCTCAGCCAGTGAGGCTGATGGGGCAGACTTAGCTGTTTTAGCCTTCTTGTGGACAGGCTCAGCTTCACTTGTTTTCAAGGCCGTTTAATCAGTTTAGGCCTTGATTTGGATTTTCCCTTGGGAGCAGGGACAGGATCCACATTCTGAGTAGAAGGTCCTTTTACTAAACCAAGCAACCTCCTCATTGGTGTTGACAGAGGAGGTTCATTTTAAAGATCCTAGGCATAGAACACCCTATTTCCAATAACAGGAAATGCAGCAGTGGACAAGTAAGGTTGACTGTTGTAAAGTTGCTCACCACATACATGTTTGAAAATGAGACTCGGGAACCTTGAATATCTTACAGCATCTGGACGCTGTTGTTGTTCCACTAGGTTCCTCAGATTCAGGAAAATCCACCTTGCCATGTTCAGAGTTGTCCTGTCCACAAACTGTAGGATAATAGCAATTTCATCCCTGCTGAGTTGGTCAAATGAGCCAACTTTGTAGCTCACGCTCATCACCACTGAGGCAAAGAGAAAATTGTAGGTTGGAGATAGATCCCTTCTGAACAAGGTAGCACCCACTTTCGGTTCTGCTACACCACAGAAGCGTAGCAAATTTCCCATCTGTTCGTCCTCAGACTAAGCTTTGTCATACTTATCAGCTACTGGAAGATGAAGTACTTCCCTGAGAAGAGCAGCAGTGATCTCAATGGGTTGACTGCCATTGAGAATAGTTCCCCTGATAGTTTTGGTGGATGAATCATATGAGCAGGTGTACCAAAACTCATAGACCATTTCCTGGTACATGACACCAAGAGAGGTTGTCATTGCATAGTGCAGGGGATGGGCTTGCAGAAAGTCCACCATGGGTGCATAACCTTTTCCCACATAATTCTTAGGAATGGTAAAGTTAGCAATGTAGTTGATGGGCTTGATTGTGATCATGGTGTTGACAGATGGGTGCTTCTCAACATCATCACTAACGAACACGGGGAGAAGGAGGTTGTTTTGTTGAGCCATTTGAGAGAGTAGTAGGGATGCACGATAGTTGGACATTTAGTCTGTTATGGGTTATCAGGAAGTTATGGAAGCAGTTGGAAGAAGAAGAAGATGAAACAGTGGTTTTGGTATTTATAGGATTTGAATGTGAGTGAGTAGGAGAGAGAAAAGTTTGAGCGGTTGATTTGAAATGTTTCTAATGGAAAATGGAACGGTTTACCTTGTCAGAACGGTTGTCAGACCAACTTGACCTTTTTAACTACTAACACACGTAACAAACATTATCCACAGGTAATTAAGTTAAATAAATACTTAATCTAAGTAACTTAAATGTGTAGAAAGGTAATTAAAACTAACGTTCTAAGTTGTTGTTCAAACCTATTATGAACAGGTTTCATCACAAACTCATCACTCTTCATGTTGTTCATGCAACTTGTGCAGCTATATGAGAACAGGTTTCATTGTGAAACCTGTTCAACAGCTGAACAGGTTACAAGAAATTGCCTTGTATGACATATTAAGAGAGTGAGCAGGTTGAAATTTTGCACAATAGAACAGGTTTGAGATTAGGACTTATTTTGTCAATCCTGTTACATGTCCAAGCTATCCAAATTTTCAAAAACTGGCTAAGGACCGGACAAGTAAAACCTGTCCTGTCCAAGCTGTTCTGTAAAATTTTGACTGACTTGAACAAGTGATCTTTTAGAATATCAGTGACACTTAGTCACTTTTTATTTAACATACCCAACTTGCTTACAAGGTAATTAAACTTGTTTTCATCAAGAGGTTTGGTGAAAATGTCTGCAAGTTGTTCTTCTGTGGAAATAAAACTTACCTACATATTACTTTTTTGGATGTGATCCCATATGAAGTGATGTCTGACCTGAATATGCTTTATTTTAGAGTGGAAGACTGGATTGTTGGAGATAGCTATGGCACTTGTTTTATCACACAAAATAGGAGTTATCCTATATACAAGGCCATAACCCTCAAGCTGATGTTGCATCCATAGAATCTGCCCACAGCAGCTTCCAGCAACAATGTACTCGGCTTCAGTAGTAGAAGTAGAAACCGAATTCTGCTTTTTGCTGCACCAACTGATCAACTTACCACCAAAAAGTTGACTTCCACCTTTTGCGCTTTTCCTGTCTAGCCTGCAGCCTGCAAAATCAGAATCTGAATAACCTATTAGTTCAAAGCTGGATTCTTTTGACAGCAGCTAGATGTGATTCTTTTGGATCAGCTTGAAACCTAGCACATAAACAGGTAGCAAACGTAATATCTGGTCTACTAGCAGTTAAATATAGCAAGGTCCCAATCATGGCTTCGCCACAGGCATCAGCATCCAACTTTACATTGGTTGCCATTGGGGTTTTGATGGGAGAACATTGATCAAATTTAAACTTTTTCAAAAGATCCAATGTATACTTTCTTTGAGTAATAAAATTCCATTTGAGGTTTGTTTAACCTGTAATCCCAGAAAGAAAGTAAGTTACCCATCATGCTCATTTCATATTTGGATTTCATGAGTAGTGAAAAGTTCTTGCATAACTGTTCTTTAGTATAACCAAATATTATGTAATCCACATAAATCTGAACAAGCATAATATCAGTTTTCACCTTCTTTATGAACAATGTGGTATCCACTTTACCTCTGGAATAACCATTGCTCATAAGGAAATCAGTAAGAGTGTCATACCAGGTTCTAGGTGCTTGTTTTAGACCATAAAGAGCTTTGTCCAACTAATAGACAAAACCTGGATATTGTTCATTTTCAAAACCTGGAGGCTGCTTGACATATACCTCTTCTTGCAGCTTACCATTCAAAAATGCACTCTTGACATCCATTTGAAATACCTTCATGCTCTTGTAGGTAGCATACGCTAGAAACAAACGAATTGCTTCTATCCTGGCCATAGGGGCAAATGTTTCATCATAGTCAATGCCTTCTTCTTGCCTATAGCCTTGAGTAACTAGTCTTGCCTTATTTCTAATAACATCACCTTGCTCATCCATCTTATTTCTGAAAACCCACTTGGTGCCAATTATTGTTTTACCTTTAGGATCAGGGACCAGTTTCCATATTTTGTTTCTCTCAAACTTATTGAGCTCCTCTTGCATAGCAGTAATCCAATTGGCATCTTTTAGTGCATCGTCTATTTTCTTTGGCTCCATCATGGACACAAAGCTAGAAAACATACAAAAGTTTCCTAAGTTGTCCCATCTTGTTTGTACCCCTTTGTTGATGTCACCAATTATTTGATCATTGGGGTGACACCTGATCCACTTAGGATCATGTTTCAATGAAGATTCTCCTGTATCAGTTTCATTCTCATTAGGTCTTGCAGAACAGCTTTCAAGATTTTCAGACACACTGAAGTCTTGAGTCTGTTCTCACCCATTGAGAATGAATAATTATTGTTGAACACATCAGCAGATGATTCAGGAAAATCAGCATTGATTGGTTCTGGACATGCTGCATTAACTATATCAGTACACTTATTCACACAGGGTGTACCAACATAATCATCATCATCTCCATTGTGGTTAACAGGTTCCACTATGGATGATGTGGAAGCTTTTGAGTTCTTTTCCTCAACATTGGAATGCATAGGATCATCAAAGCTGAACTCTCCTGAAACTGATTCAGGAACAGCTTTGGTAGATGCATTCTTAGACTCCTCAAAGGTGACATTGATAGATTCATCTATCACCTTTCTTTTGTAGTTGTATACTCTGTAGGCTTTAGAAACAACACAGTATCCAACAAACACACCTTCATCAGCTTTGGGTTTGAATTTGGCCAGCTGGTCCCTTAGGTTCATTCTGAAGCAGGGACACCCAAACACATGAAAATAGCATATATTTGCCCTTCTCCCTTTGATTAACTCATAAGGAGTCTTATTGAACCTTTTCACCACTAATGATCTGTTTTGAGTGAAGCAGACAGTGTTGACAGCTTCAGCCCAAAATGATGAAGGTAAACCTGATGCACACAGTATGGTTCTAGCAGCTTCAATGAGGGTTCTATTCCTCCTTTCAGCAACTCCATTTAATTATGGAGTTCTTATAGCTGAAAAGTTTTGTGAGATCCCTCTTTCTTCACAGAAGTCCTCAAGAGTAATGTTTCTGAATTCAGTATCATGATCACTTCTAAGCTGCTTGACTTGGGCAGAGTTTAGAACTTCCATCTTCTTGATAAATCCAATAATTTATCTGGCAGCCTCTCCTTTGGTCTTTAGGAAGATCACCCATGTAAACCTAGAGAACTCATCAACCATTACTAGAGTGTATCCTCTACCTCCTAGACTTGGGACACTGACAGGTCCAAACAAGTCCATGTGGATTAAGAAGAGAGGAGTATCAATAGAAAATTTATGCCTGGATTTAAAAGATGTTTTTCTCTGCTTGCCTTTCTCACAAGTTGTGCAGAGTTTATCCTTAACAAAAGTTATAGAAGGCAAATCTATTACCAACTCTTTCTTACAGAGTTTCTTGATATTCTTGAAGTTCAGGTGTGATAGCCTTTTGTGTCATAACTAGTTTAGGTCTGCATTGCTCCTTGAGATGAAACAGGTTTCAGTTGTTGGATCAACAGATTTCATATCCACAACATATACACATTTCTTCCTTTGTGCACACAGCACAACATAGCCTTGTGGATCCTTTATGTACCCTAGGTGCTCATCAAAATTAACCTTGTAGCCAGCATCACACAGTTGGCTAATGCAGAAAAGGTTACGTTTTAGCCCAGACACATAGGCTAATTTTTTTAATATTGTAGCACCAGCTTGAAGGGTTCCATATCCTTCTGTGGATCCCTGAACATTGTCACCAAATGTGACCTTTGGGCCTTTTTCAGGCCTGAGATCACTCAACAAATCTTTGCAACCTGTCATGTGGCCTGAGCAGCCGCTGTCCAAGTACCATACCTGCCTTTGTTGTTTAACCTACAGAGTGTCATGGGAAAGTATTAGTTTTTAGGGGAACTCATAATAAGGATGAGTTCTCCTTTTTGTCATCAACATTTGTTGATGGACCACTTAGATCTACACAAATATTTCCAATTAGGATTGTATCAGCTAAGATACTCTCCTCAATGACCATGTTACTTTCAACACTGCTGGTTTTTGCAATGTTAGAGCTAACAGTGTCAGCAGGCCTCTTGTCCTCAGTTTCAGGATAGTCTTTGGCCATATGTGTCTTCTTTCAACATTTGTAGCATTTTCTCTTTTTAGACTTTTAGGAAGAAGTACCCCCAAAAACACATTCTGGAATATCTTTGTTGGATTTCTACAGGTTTAGCAAACTTATCACTTTTCTTAGAAGAACCAACAGTTTGAGTAGAAGATACAATAGCAACAGCTTTGCATGTGTCCTCTTTCCTCTTTTTGGGAGGACAGACATCAAACAAAGGTAATTTGATTGACTTTTGTGCTTCCACAGGTTTGGGAAACTTATTCTCTGTTTTCTCAGATTGAGCAAAGGCTTTGTCTTTGCCTTTACTGAGATGTGATGATTGTTGCCTATCAACATGATCATTAATTCTGGTTTTATCAAAAGATTTTCTTTCATTTATAACCAGCTTTCCACTATGATTGAAAACCTTATTTGAAATCACAGCAGATTTGCTTCCAACATGAGACTTACCCTTGTTGAAAGCAAGTTGCTTTCCTTTTGAAAATTTTTTCTCAAAATGTTCAGCATTAAATGGATTAACACGTTTCTATCCATCAGCTTTAGATTGTTTTCCATTCTTCTATTTGTGTGAACCAGCTATGCACTTAGCAGGCTGAAGGAATGGAGAACACATTCCATCATCAGTCTTTATAGATTTTTCACACAAGCTGTCAGTGTTTTGAGGCCTGACAAACCTATTTGTTGAGACCAGCCTTCCATTTACTCTTTGGATAAAAGTACTTGGCAGCTCACCAAGAGTGGATAAGTCTTTTTTCCAGATTATTAATCTCAACAATTGAAGCTAGTGTATCAAGATCTCCTCCATGATAGGCTTGGATTTGAGCAGGTTTTCGTTAACTGATACAGTGGTTGACTTTATGAGCTGACTGGCACCAAGAGTCAACAATCTTTTGAAGCTTAGCATGCTTTGAGTCAGTCTCTCTCTTTTATTCTAATAAAATGGTGTTGATGTGTTTTACTTCATCAAGCTTAGCTTTCAACTTATGAAAGCTGATCAGTTCATTAGTTTTTGTTTCAAGATCAGTTTTTAACTTAGAGATCTCAGACTTCAAAGCATCATGCTTCTCAACAGCAGCTTTTAAATCAACAAGTAAATAATCAAACATTTTGATTTTTTTCTTCAGAACTATAATCCTTAAAGTTTTGTACCTTATACATCATAGTTGGATTCCAGTTCTCCAAAGTGCTGAGAGCTTCAGCTTCAGCCAGGTCCTGTTTGAAGTTGCTTGTTGAGGGGACATCACTGTTGGCCATCAGACAGTTGTTGTCCTCTTCATCAGATGATGAATCAGACTCCTCCCAATCACAAGTTTCAGCCATAAGTCCCTTTTGCTTGTTGGAAGCCACTGAGTCTTCCAACTTCTTCAGCTTAGCCATGGCCATTAGGTACTTAACCCTGTAGCCAACGTCTTTGTTTGTCTTGTATGGTTTGGAGGAAGAGACAACAGCTTTTGACATACAGTCAGCAGCTATATGGCCTGTTTTGCCACATTTAAAGCACTCAGCCTTAGTTTTGTCAAATGCCTTCTTCTTGATGGCACGTTATTTCTTTTGAAGCATCTTACCACCAAACCTCTTCTTTTTGAATTTTCTGACAAGCATAGCAATCATTTACTCAGCATCAAACTCAGTAAGGTCTTCACAGTCTTCTTTCTCAGACATACGAAATTCCATCCGCGATTCCGTTCATCCAAAATTCGGATCATCCGAGAAGTGTTTATCAGATCCGAATATCACACTTATGCAGTTTAATTGTTTTCTAAATTTAATTCAGTCATTTTTATACTTATCCAATAACTGAAACAATTCATTCCAACTTAAAATATATCTCTTTTAACACCAATATTAACGTATTTAGTACCAAATCAAACTCCTTTTTGTCCATTTTTAAGCAATCCGTCAAACACACACCCAAAACACATAGAAAATTCGAATATTATACTTAGAGCTCGAATCTAGTTCTGAAATTTAACAAACAGCTTCCTAATACTCGATTTACACAAATCCACAATAACATATAACATGCAACAACATCTCAATCCAGAATCTATGATTCGGTTCTTCACAAAAACCAAACACAAAACCCTTAAATTTGTAAATTTAGATGATTCTTACCTCCAAACTTTGGTTACAGTGTTGATAGTCTTTCCTTAGTAGCTAAATTCCAGAATTTCAGCTTTTGATTCCAACGT
The DNA here is from genome assembly GCA_020465985.1 of Centrapalus pauciflorus. Lineage (NCBI taxonomy): Eukaryota > Viridiplantae > Streptophyta > Magnoliopsida > Asterales > Asteraceae > Centrapalus > Centrapalus pauciflorus. The sequence goes on along the minus strand of JAANYP010000657.1, from coordinate 439,949 downwards.
TTTGATGTTCTTGAATTGTTGAAGTTGAGAGAAACCGTATATGTGTGTGTTTTGAGAGAAAATGTGGGTAAAATGAAAATGAAAGACAAAGAGTCTTTTTATTCATCATTTTCCAACTTTTGGCACATTTAGCCCCTCCACTTATCTGATTTCCTTAAATAAAGTTTCCATCTTTATTTTATCATTAGTATCAATTATAATTCTCATACTTAACAAATAAATAATTAAAATTCTCAAATTCCTTAATTACTAGATCATAACCTATCTTAGTTCAGATCATTACTTAATATCACTACATATCATCACTTAATGTCTGAGACCAAGATTTTAAGGTAAGAAATCAAGTTTTTGAGTTTAAAGTTTATTTGAGAATTAAAATGCATAAATTTGGATTTTTAAAATCTAAATAACAGATGTTGCATGTTAGTAATATTGGTTGGAAATCGTATATTGAAGCTTTTAGAAGTTACAGAAACTAAAATCATTGGTTTTGGTGTTCTTGATAAAAAGTCTCTATTTTAGACAAATCTGGACGATTTAACATGTATAAAATGAGGAAAATAGTATAGAAATACCCCAATAATGATAATATAACATGAAATTTGATTGCATGTGTTTAAAAATAAGTTTGGAAAATTTTTGGTAAAAACTCGTATGGGTCGACCTGCACATCTGCAAGTCGACTCGGCGAGTCGCCTGATGTGACTCGACGAGTCCCAAGAACTTCAAGAAACCTGCAAAATTTCTAAGTATCAGATCCGAATTCGGATGAGACCCGAATCTCGGATGGGACCCGACTTCGGATTAACCCGAATTTCGGATGGGTCAATCTCGGATCAAATTATTAATGGTTTTTCGGATGCATGCGAATTCAGCCGAGATCCAAATTTTAGACCTCGGCTCGGCGAGTCGGATGAGGCGACTCGGTGAGTCGGTCCCAGTTGATGCGAAATCCGGATGTGGGTTATATGATCCGAATTTCTGGCTGATAAACTAACTTTTGAATATCTTTTTGTGACACTTTAACATATATAATGTAATGCCCATACACACACATGTAATTAAAGTATAAAGTTTATCAGTTAACAGAATCAGAACAAATAAAGTTTAAAGCTAAAAGTTAACATTCTTGCAATGATAAATTCTGAACAAAGTAATAAAGCTTAAAGTTATTGAAAGTGGGTCAAAGTTTATAAAGCCAAGCTAAAGTCCAGAAAGTCAAAGATTAAATCCTGAGATAACTCAGGTGGTGGAGAAATATGCTTGATAAGTCAACAGCTCAGATTAATTCAGTAAACTGTGAGTTATAGATATTCAGTTTTACATGCTTGATTCTGGTTGAGACATATTGTTGATGATTGTTTATCTTGGCATTCATTTTTGCTAAGCTGGATTGTAACCTGTGCTCACCATGGTTCGGTGATGCCCTTTGATCATGATGGCTATTTGACTTATCATTTTGCATACATTGTACTTACAGTTCAATTCATATATTGTTATAAGTTGATATTACTATCATGACCATGTTTAATTATGCTTTCATCATTGCTTGTATCTTTGATGTATTGATTCAGCTTAGCATGTTTAGCCTTGTCGGTCTATTGTTCTAGACCTTGTTATGTCACCAGTTCTATTAAACTTGGTATTGATTACTCTAATGCTCCCCCCACGATGTTTGCTGGTAGCTAGCTCAGTATTGAGTGGATAGCTTCCACTAAAAGCGTGAGCGAGGCCTCGACATCATCCAATTCTGATTACTATGTCTCAATCATGCGCGGTTGTAGCGGATCCTCCATTTCATCATCAGCCTGTTAATCAGCTTGTGTGAACACATAACACACCTGGCCAATAGGTAGTCCCACGCTGGCCACTAATGCAACACCTCTTTTGGACATCTCTAAGGCATTTCTTTTCTGTTGCCTTGATTGATCATCATTTAGCAAGAATCCATAAAGATTTACAAGATCCATGCCTCTGACAGTGCCTGAGTTTCTGAGGATAGTAGAGAAGTAATTCCATTCCTCAGGCAAAATGTCCAAAATTTGTTCACCAGAGTTAAACTGTCTTTGGTGCTCCCAACAGCTTTGAGATCATTGATCAGGGCAGTGAACCTGGTATAGGTTTCAGTGAGAATCTCCTTTTGCTTTGCAAAGAACAGTTCATACTGTCTAACAAGATTGTTGATCCTGTTATCCAGTGTGATAGTGGATTCATCATAGACGGTACACAAAGTATCCCACATCTCCTTTGCAGTTTTCATTTTCTCAACCTGTTAGAACACATCATCAGGAAGAGAAATACCAAGGTTGTTCCTAGCTTTTGCATCAAGAGCAACCAACCTTTTGTCTTCATCAGACCATTGAGCATTTTCCTTCTCAATAGTCCTGACTTCAGGAACAGATCCTTCAGCAGCAGGAGTTATAGTAGTGACAGAAGTTAGCACATAGGGACCTTCCATCACTATCTCTGATAGTTGTACATCCAGATTCTCATCATTCTACACTTCCAGCCAGAGAAGTTCTCATGATTTTGTCATTGACCCATTGTCATAGTAGGAAGAAGAGCTGGCAGCACTGTTGTCCATGGTGGCAAATAGGGAGTAATGAGAGATCTAGAGTTAACACACACTCTAAACTGCTCTGATACCAGTTGTAGGTCCCAAAAGGTTTCTCTAGTATGTTGCTGTAAGCTGTAGAGGGGGTGAATACAGCTATTTAAAATTTCAACACACTTTCTCAGTAATTATATGTATATATCAACAAAGGTTAATTACAAACAAGCTTGAACTGCGGAATGGTTCAAGCTGAGATGACAGATACAACAGATTAACTGCTAATCTAAGACACACTCAGACTAGATACAATGAATTCACTCACTAAGATGGACTTACTGATTTTACAAGACAGATAAATAGCTTGAACAAGAACAACTTGGACACACTCAACTATTTTCTAAGCAGACTTTGCATGCATGAAAACACACTGCTTTGCACGTTTTGAATATCTCACTCTTGGTTCTCTCACATTCCTTAGAAGCTTCCTTTTATACTCTCTCAGAGAATATTTATGAAACTTCCTCATTGGATTCAGAGATAGTGGAGTGTCTTTCCAATAAGACAAAACTACTTTTCTGCACGTTCTGACAAAACAGCATTTGTCCCTACATTGCAAAATCTTTGTCTTTTTCATTTTCTCTTTTGTTGCAGACTGCTTTACCTTAGAGAGGAATGTCAACTTTAATCATTTCCTCTTCTTGTAGAGCCATTTTGATATAAGAAATGGTTTGTCACCCATTTCAGATATCCACTTTGTCTTCATGTATCAGAACAGCTTGGGCAGTGTAAGCAGCTTCTGATTTTCCACTTTGTCTTCGACTTGTAAACCGATCTTTGAGTCCATGACATTACATGATGACATGGAAACATATTCCATAAAGTGTATAACTTGTTCACAAAGAACAGGTTCTGTTCATAAAGAACAGAACACTTAGTTTTGGTCCAAGCTGCTCAACAGACATGAGCAGCGTAGATAGTTTATGTCCAGCCCGTTCAACAGAATAGAACAGCTTGGACAATCTGTCTTAGTTGCAACAAATGCAACAGGGTAAGCAGCTTTGACTTATATTGCAAATCACTTTGCAGGTTTCAATAAGGCATTAAGAGGCCTTAAATTATACATTCAAGTGCATCAAACAGGTTAGATTAATAATCCCCCCCCCCCCAAGATGTATAACATGTTTGACTGAGACCTTTTTGTGCCTAACATACCTTCTAGTGCGTTGCGTAACAGGTTGTACTCACTTGAACCTATATATATATATATATATATATATATATATATATATATATATATATATATATATATATATATATATATATATATATATATAGACACTTTTTTTACACCAAAAAGAGTGGGTAAAAGTGGAGTAAGTATAGATATATAGTGACTAAAAATGCATGAGGGTATAGGCCTCAAGTATTTTTGTGACAAAATTTTTGTGTCACTACTTTAGAAAAGTGTGGGTAAAAGATTGCTCTATACCTACTTTTTTTCATTAATGACACTAAAAGTAAAATATAGTGACATTTATTTTGTGTCACTAAAAGCGTGTGTCACTAAATGACACTTTTCTTGTAATGTGTTTATATATATATATATATATATATATATATATATATATATATATATATATATATATATATATATATATATATATATATATATATAATACACACGCAAACTAAGGAGAGAGTTTGTGTGTCGTGTCATTGATGTCCAAAATAGAAAGTTAAACAACCCATATGTGTAATAAACTTCAAAACAGAAATATAGGAACCATATATGTGTGTGTATATGTGTTCATGTTCATATATACTACAACAAGCAGAATGTCTTATGAATACATGTGTGTGATTTAGCTTGAACAATTAAATTGAATGCATTGTAAAGAATCAACAACATATGTGTAAATGGTCTAAGAGATAACAAGTCATGTTGGCATGTGTGTATAAGGGACATAAACTTAGGCCCTTAGCCTTGGTTCTCGGCCCTAGACTTGGTCATTCTAGGCCCTAATGTCCTAGGCCCAAGACCTTAGTTCATTTTAAATCAAATGGATCACATATGTAAGTGTCTAAATAGCTTTTTTAAACATATTGTGCCTTTTATTCATTCATATGTGATAAATATGCAAATTCAAGTCAACGAAAGTCTAGTAATGGTCACACATGTTCATGGAAGTTCATAAAGCTAACAAATCATGTCATAATAAGACCAATACCATAATGATCCAACATAAAAGCTAGGGGTGTGCAAAAAAAAAAAAAACAAACCGAAACCGAAAAAAACCAAAAAACCAGAATCAAAAAACCAAACCGTTCGGACTTTGAATTTTCAAAAACCCAAAATTACGGTTTGGTTTCGGTTTGGATGTCAAAAAACCAAAAAAAAAAAAAAAAAAACAATCTGAACTGAGGTTTTATAATTTTAAAATTTGTAAATACAATTCCTTTGTTACACTTCTTCATTTAAGTTCTTATTGAAAGTTTTTACTTTTCAATGTCTAAATTTCATGTGAGGCTAAACTCACTTTGAATATTATGATGATTGTAAGGTCCCCTACCTACGGATCTTATCTTGACGCGACGCCGTCCAATGAGTGCGGAATCCTCGTTAGTGGTTTGACGGATAGATCACACACACGAAACACGGAGACACACACAATGATAGACGCAAACTAGAACGTCCCGACACGTGATTCTCTCCAAGAACACACAAAAACACCTCTGCAAGTTCGTAATCGCCCTTAGCCTTAATTCTGCAAAAGTTCTAAAACAAAACTGATTAAACCTTAATTATAGGCATCAGGTTCGAACTTTCCTTGGACAAGTTCAAGAAGGCCCAAGCCCACGAACTTGTCCACCATAAGTTCGAATCAGGCCTTTGAACTTATTCTAGAACTTGTCTTTGTACTTGTCCTAGAACTTATGTTTGAACTTACCTTTGAACTTATGTTTGAACTTATCTTTGAACTTATGTTTGAACTTATTGTAAAACATCAATTACAACCAAGTTTAAACATATATACAATCAATATCAAATATATATGAAACATATAACAAACATATATCAAACATGTATTAATATGCAATTACGAACAAATTTACTATTACAAAATATCATCTATACTTAGACTGCTATCGTCATACAACATCCACTAACAGACTGCCCCTTGATGATAGTTCTAACTATATATATTTTGTCTAAGTACTAGAACTATACAAACTACTACCAGCATATAATCCCTGCTCTATACAAACTCTTACCACCTTTTGGAACTTCCTGCCTTCTGATCTCCAGCCTTCGTGAAAGAAAATCGGCTGATCATGAAGCTTTCTCAAGTCGTCCTTGGATAGGTTAATCAAATGCAGTGGATCGTATACCTTCAAAATAGTCTTCTCTTCTAGATCCTCCACGACTGCTTCAGCAGTTTCATTATCTACATACCACCACTGCATGTTTCCAAGTACATTCTGTGGCATAGACTTCAATAGGACTTTCTTCAAACATCGGACTGGCTTGTAAACCATCCTAGCCCAAGGTTTACCCGTATATGGATCTATTCTCGACTCATCCTCGACTCTTTTGCCTGACCTCGGCTTTATCCTTTCAAACTTTCCAGACCTCCCCTCCCTTCTGATGATTTTTGCTATTACTTCAGCGTAGGGGTCGTCTCCCAAGTTGATAAGCTCCTTCCAAGCCAGTTCCTTTACTTCACATTTGGGCAATGTATTAAAAACCTTCAAGGTTCTCCTCAAATACTGAAGCCCGTCTATTCTTTTAAGCACGAATAGTTGCAGTTCCCTATCAAAGAACCAGCTTGGAAATCCATTCTGAGAGCTTTCCAGGACTTGGCAGCCTCATTCTTTTCTTTACTTCCAGGTCAGTCTTCTTCTCCTCCTTCCTGAACCATAGCCTCATCATTTCTTTTTTTGTTTGCTCCTTTTCATCTATATCAGGTTCTGATTCATCTGTATATGCTAAGTTAAGCTCATCTAGATCTATCACATTCTGATCATTGTTTATATATTGTTTGGTGATTGGCTGCTTCGGGATAACTACTTCATCTACATCGTCATCCTCGTCTTCAACAACCTCATCATCTGACTTCCATTCCACAACATCTTCTGGAATGAATTCTCCTTCTTCCAAATCTTCTTGATCAAAATCCAAATTATTCTTCATCATCAAGATCCATCAATGCTTTAATCATCTCATGTTCAACAGTCTTTGAAGTCTCACCTTCACCTCTTTCTCCCATACTCGACTGACTAGGCTCCCCCTGAATGAGTGCTTGCTGAGCAGTCTTTTGGGAAAGATCTGCTAGCTCACCTTCTCTTTGGGTATCTGGATCATTGCCTTCGTCATCGTCTCTCCTGACTCTCAACAGATCATCCTTGCAGCTACTCTCCCTTGAGCTCGTAGATCTTTCAATAATTGCTCAAGGAGAGTCTTCATTGTCTTCAGCTCGGATTGTTGATCAGCCACAGTTGTCTTCAACTCGGTATTTTCTTGATCTAGCAGAGCATTATGCTGCTGTAGCTCTTTCACAGCCGTTGATAATTTGTAAATTTGGACTATTTCGAAGTCCACTTTTCCTTTCAACTCAGTGAACCACTGATTTTCTATGAAGGCAGTCGAAGTCGATGGAATGGAGGCGGATGTAGTTGGAGCTGTGGTTGAAATTGATGGAGCAGCCGGTAACACAGTTTGAGGAGCTGAAGTGAATGGAGCTCCCTGCATAAATCTATGCCTCCTCGCCCTATGCCTAGGAACGACTGGAACATCTTCTTCTTCTTCATATTCAGATTCTTCGGTCTCTCCATCAGTTAGAGCCGATCTTGTTGATCTCCTTCTGTTAATGATTAACCTCGATCCATATCTTCCAATCGAGATATCCGGACCCTCAGCTTCAGCTTCAGAACTAGACTCAGAGGCTGTCTCATTGTGACCTTCAGCTGGAGTCTGTTTGTTGGTACACCTTGTGTGACGATAGCAGTTTAAGTATAGTTGGCATTTTGTGTAAGTCAACTTATGTGATATTGAATATTGACTAGTATTTGATATATGTGTTTATATATGTTTGGTATTGATTGATTGTATGTTTGAACTTGGTGTAACGTATTACAAGAAGTTCAAACATAAAGTTCAAAGATAAATTCAAACATAAGTTAAAGCATAAGTTCAAATAGAAAGTTGTAATGTGAAATTCGAATTTAAGAGTAAATTCGAATTTATCACATAAGACAAATTCGAATTTAGTATAAGTTCGAATTTGCCTATAAGGCAGTTTCGAATTTGTCAGGTGGACAAATTCGAATGGGCCTTGGGCCTGGTTCGAGTTTGTCCTAAGACAAACTCGAAATGGTCAGTATAATTAAGGATTAGCTCGAATAACTATCAGACTTTTGCAGAATTCCAGAGAGTAATTAAGCAAAGGCGATCTCGAGTTTATCAGCAGTCAGTGGGTGTTTTCGGAGAGAATCATCGCGTAGGTTCGTTCGTAGTCGTTCGTATAACGCCATGGTAGTCTCCGTGTTCTGTGCGTGTGATCTTACCGTCAAGCCGCTAACGAGGATTCCGCACTCGTTGGTGTGTTGCAGATCAAGCTGCAGAAATCCGAACGATGAGGTCCCTTATTGAGCAGTTAATGAAAAATCTAAAAGCTCAGGGGGAGACAAGCTGTAGGGATTTTGAGGAGCAGCAAAGGGGAGATGATGATGATGGCAATGATCCCGATGCACCGAAAGAGAGTGAGCCAGTAGATTTTTCTGCTGCTCAACATGCTGAAATTCAGGGGGAGCCAAATCAGAGTGGAGCGGGAGGAGGTGAGGCTAGTTCCTCAAAGGTTATGGAAAGCGGCATGAATGAAATCATTGAAGCTTTGATGAATATCGAGGAAGAAGAGTTAGATTTTGACTTTGAAGACGAAATTGATGAGTTAGAAGAAGGAGAAATTATTCCTGAAGATGTTCTGGAATGGCAACCAGATGATGAAGTGTTAGGTGATGAGGAAGATGAAGCAAATGAGATTATTATTCAAGAAAGTTCCATCACTGATACATATGTGCCGGAGGAACATAATATGATTGACATAGAAGCGGTTAAAGCTGCTTTAAATATTGAATCACAAGCTGAAGAGCCTGCCAGGGAACTTCCTAATGAAGAAAAGAGTAACCTATGGTTTAGGGTAGAGAAGAAGGAGATGGACTTGAAAGAAAAGATGCGTGTGCCTAGTGCTGGAGAGCTGTCAGGAAATATACTAAGCTGGTTCTTTGATCGAGAACTGTAGCTATTTATTATCAAGCGAAAGGGTCTGCTCCAGTATCTCAGGAGAAGATTGAAAGTCTTCAACTCGTTGCCAAAGGTTGAGATAAAAGCGTTGGCATGGAAGGAGCTTATAAATATCGGAGACGACCCCTATGCTGAAATCATTGCTAAGATCGTTAGAAGGGAAGGGAGGTCGAGGAATTTGAAAGGCTCAATCCAAGAATTGGCAAAAGAGTGACGGACCATACTAGAATTGATCCTCTGACTGGTAGACCATGGATGAAGATTCAGTACAAACCAGTTAGATGTTTGAAGAAAGTCCCTCTAAAGCCAATGCCACAGAATGTCTTAAGTAATCTCAACTGGTGGTACGTTGAAAGTGAAACAGGTGAAGCGGTGATGGAAGACTTAGAAGAAAAAGTGATTCTTAGAGTATACGATCCACTGCACCTAGTAAATCTTTCAAAAGATGACCTTCAAGTGCTTCATACTCACAAAATCTCGAGTGATGCTCACATGGAGTTTGAGGCCAGAAAGTATCAAAATGTGGTTAAAGTATGTGTTGAACAAGGTCTGTTTGCTGGTAGTAGTTTAAATAAACCAGGTACTTAATCAAAATGTAAATAGTTAGAAGCTATCGTCAAGGGGGAGTCTGTTGGTTCACCTTGTGTGACGATAGCAGTCTAAGTATAGTTGGCATTTTGTGTAAGTCAACTTATGTGATATTGAATATTGACTAGTATTTGATATATGTGTTTATATGTGTTTGATATTGATTGATTGTATGTTTGAACTTGGTGTAACGTATTACAAGAAGTTCAAACATAAGTTAAAGCATAAGTTCAAATAGAAAGTTGTAATGTGAAATTCGAATTTAATAGTAAATTTGAATTTATCACAAAAGACAAATTCGAATTTAGAATAAGTTCGAATTTGCCTATAAGGCAGTTTCGGATTTGTCAGGTGGACAAATTCGAATGGGCCTTGGGCCTGGTTCGAGTTTGTCCTAAGACAAACTCGAAATGGTCAGTATAATTAAGGATTAACTCGAATAATTATCAGACTTTTGCAGAATTCCGGAGAGTAATTAACCAAAGGCGATCTCGAGTTTATCAGCAGTCCGTGAGTGTTTTCGGAGAGAATCATCGCATAGGTTCGTTCGTAGTCGTTCGTACAACGACGTAGTAGTCTCCGTGTTCCGTGCGTGTGATCTTACCGTCAAGCCGCTAACGAGGATTCCGCACTCGTTGGTGTGTGTCGCGTCTAGATAGATCCGTGAGTTCAAGACCTTACAAGTGGTATCAGAGCCTATGGGGTGTTCTTAGTGTTCTTCTTGTTCATAAGCATACATCCTAGGTTTCTTGACGTTTTGGACGGTTAATATCATGCTTTTGAGGTTTTTCGAGCTTAACAAATCAGATTTCGGGAAATACTTTGTTGTAGTTCAAGTTTTTGACCAAAATCGGTATTTTTACTTGTAAAAATATTGATTTAATCTGAGAAACTTGAAAAAATCGAAGTATTAGCCGTTTTTTCGAATTTGCGGCGCTCGGGTTTAGTAAGGGGTTATTAGGGTTTCCAAGAATTTCGAGTTTGTCCAAAATACGCTCCTTTCGAGTTTCCTTAAAGTTTGTTTCGAATTTGGCCAGTTCGAATTTACTTAGGGTTTCGATTTTACACTAAAGTCGAAATAGGGAATTTCGAGTTTAGTGCTCTTCGAATTTAGTTGGGGTTCAAGATTATTGGACATTCGACTTTGTCATTAGTTTTGAGTTTAGATGGATTTAAAACTTATCGAATTTAATCCCAAATAGGTTTAAATTTAATTACATTCGAATTTACCCAAATTCGAAAGAATTAATTTAAATTCATTTCGAATTAAATTAATTAAGTTTGAATTCAAATATATTTGAAACAATGTCAAGTCTGCAGAGGTTTATGGAGATGGATCATGAGGTAGGCAAGGCGAATTCACCACCGAAGTAAATGAAAATTGAGGACTATTACTGGTGGAAGGATAGGTTTGCCGACTTCACGAGGTTTAATGATATGCGCATGTGGCTTTGTATCGAAGGGTACATTCCACCTACAGCTGAAGTTGATGGACGACAAAAGGTTGTGCCTTATTCAAAAATGAAGGATGACGATAAAAAGGTGTATGAAGCTGAGAACCGTGCAATAACTATCATTCGAATGGCGTTACCGCAGGAGATCTTACACACCTTCCGTAATCAGAAGACAGCAAAAGAGCTGTGGGATGCATTAGAGAAACGGTGTGAAGGTAACCCGAGGGTAAGAAAGAATCGAATGGAAATGCTCAAGCAGCAGTTCACGATCTTCAAAGCCTTGAAGAACGAAAAGTTGGATGAGACTATTACTCGCTTCTATCATTTGCTAACTGAGTTAGATAGCCATGACGTGGAGTATAGTGATACGGAAAAGATTAACAAGATTCTGGATGCTTTACCGCCCAAATGGGAGATGTATGTGGCCTTAATAAAGCATGATGAAGACAAATTCTATACTCTGACTCTAGATAAGGTTATCGGAACGCTGAGGGCATATCACTTTGAATTGTTAAAGAAGGAAACGGATTATAATCAAGTTCAAGATCCGGCTATGTACTTTGGGAAATCAAAACCTTCAGTGGCAACTGAATTGAAGACCGCTACAGCATTCTTCTCGGGAGAAACATCGTCACGGGCTGAAACAGAAGACTCAGTGAGTAGTGCTTTCTTAGGGTTTTCTCGACCAGAAGAAAAGCAGTATTAGGCTACCCCGGCATCTACATCTCAAGGGTATTCAAAGATGCCTATGAGCACCAAATCTGCGGAAGACCATCTGAATCTGTTGGCTTCCTTTGTGGCCGCTTACGGCAATTGCGTTCAGGGCAAAATCAACGATCCTGCACTTTGGGATGAGGATTATGATCAGGTAGATCCTGATGATCTGGAAGAGATGGATCTGCAATGGCAATTGGCCATGGTAACTCAGAGAGTTAAACGGTTCATCAAAAGAACGGGAAGGAATTTGAACGTTAGTAACAATAAGCTTGGATTTGATAAGTCTAAGGTTAAGTGTTATAACTGTCAGGGGTTAGGACACTTTGCTAGAGAGTGTCAGCAACCGAAAGTGGAGAACTACCAGGGACAGTATCTGAATCCACACGGATAGTATCAGAATCAATCGCAACGGCGATATCTACCGAGTAGTTCAACCAGTCAAGCGAAGATAGCTGGTCTGTTATCTAATGTTACCTCAAACAGACAGCTAGATGGAGCTTATGACTGGAGTACACATCCAGAATCGAATGCTAGAGCATGGCTGAAGTGACTGAGACTGGAACTGATAGGGCAGAGGAAATCACAGGGGACAGCAGTCAGAATGAAAGAAGTCCGATGTGGGTAGAAAAGTCAGATGATCAGACAATTCTGGAGTTTGCCGCACAGATGGCCAACGTGGAATTAGATCATGCCAAGGTAACTCTAAACTTTTCTCTTTTCCATGATTTATGTGTTTTATATGCTACGTCTAACGATAGGTTAAATTTAGTACTAGAATCACATCAAACCATATCTGCTCAAAATGAATCGTTAAAATCAGATAATGCTAGCCTAGTAGACATAAAGCAAGATCTAAGGGATAAGCTTAAGGCTGATGCACAGGATGTTGTAGTTCTAAAGGACAAACTGAGCGAACAGTGTGTTAGGATAAAACTAATGTATGAACATGTTGAGGCATTAACCAAGGAGCTTAAATCCAAAGAAGTAGAGCTAACCGAATCTAAGGTAAAGGTAGCTGAGGTCAATTGTAAACTTGACCAGTTTAGGAATTCATCTCTTAACCTAGGGAAAGTCTTAGATGCACAGCGTAAGTCTAAGAAGCCTGTAGGTCTAGGATATCATGAGAGTCCTCCACCATTCAACGATAACTATGTACCTCAACCTCAGGAGAAAACTGAGAAATCAGTTGAATCAAAGGAAATACCGGAACCAGTGTCTGAGATTACAAAGGCAAATAGAACTAAGGTAACTGAAAATCATATCAAGATTAAGAAAGTTCAATTTGTGCCACCCTCTAGAGATAAACCTGTAGGGCAACACAAAATTGACTTTAATGATCAGGAGGATGAACGAGTCGCTATAGTTGAACCAAAAGAGCCAGAAACTAGTGAGACACCTATCAAAGGGCACACACAAAAAGTCAATTGACAAAATGTCTTACTTTAGATGTCCCGAAAGGGGGCATGTTGCATCTAGCTGTCCACATAGGAAAGTAGATAATACTCCTAAACCAGGAAAGCCAGAACAACATAAGCCTTCACCAAGTGTTGCAAGTACTAGTAGTTCTCAGAATACCGAGAAGACTGTGCAGGCTGCACCAAAATCTGCTGTGAAACAACTGCCTATGTCAGGTCGACAAAAAGAAGTGATAAGGGAAAATTCTCCAAATAGAGTTGTTAATCAATCTAGGTCAGGACCGCAACAGAATTATAGGAGTACTACACCTAGCAGAGCTTACACTCCGGTTAGGTCACACACTCCTGTAAGACTTCAAACACTAGGTAGAGCTCAGGGATATCAGTCCGAAATGCATAATAATCAATATTATTCAAGAGCTCCACAGCAAATGCCTACATATAGGCAAAGAGTGAACTTAAATCACTCAGCACCACAACAGACTCCAATTCAAACACCCAAGTCACCTGAACGGAGAGATGGGTATTTGAAAGAGTTTAAGTATGTGGACGAGAATGGTATTACCAAGTCAGTTATGGCTTGGGTTCCCCGTGATAACTAACCTATTTTCTTTCATGTGCAGGAGATAACTACAAGTCTAAACAACAAATGGTTCATCGACAGTGGTTGCTCCAGGCACATGACAGGGGAAAGAAGTCTACTCGCAGACTTCAAGGGAGGGAATCGGGGTTTTGTATCATTCGCTGGCAATAAAGGAGGGAATATCACTGGTACTGGAGTGGTCACTAATGGGACTATCAAACTGGATCAAGTTTATCACGTTGATAAACTGGTCCACAATCTCATTAGTGTATCTCAAATCTGTGATAAGAAGAACTCAGTATTGTTCACTGATACTGAGGCGTTAGTGCTGAAACCGGGTTTCAAAGTACCTGAAGAGTGGATACTAATGAGGGCTCCAAGGAAGAATGACCTGTACATGCTCGACATGAACAAGCCGGAGTCTTCGATAGGACCAATTTGTCTGCTATCTAAAGCTTCAGAGACTGAGTCGGTTTTATGGCACAGACGCATGGCACACTTGCACCTAAGGAAAATGAACTACATCACGAAAAATGGATTGGTGCAAGGTGTTGCCATGAAGAGTTTTCAGTTCGAGGATAAGTGTCTAACGTGCAAGAAAGGAAAACAACACAAGAAGGCACACAAGTCCAAGACTCAGAACTCCATCGCTGCCACATTCGATTTGTTGCATATGGACCTCTTCGGACCAATCAAAAAAAGGAGTATAGGTGGTAGTTGGTACTGTTTAGTTATTACTGACGATTACTCACGTTTTTGTTGGGTTTTTTTTTAGGTACAAAGGACGAGACGGCTGCAGAGCTCATCGGGTTCTTAGACCAAGTGGAAACTTCTTACGGAACGAGGGTTAAAAGAATTAGAAGTGATAACGGAACAGAATTTAAAAACACAGTTATTTGTGTATATTGCCTATCAAAGGGCATAGTACATCAATTTAGTGCACCTTATGAGCCACAACAAAATGGGGTGGCCGAACGGAAAAACAGGACATTGATTGAGGCAGCAAGGACCATGCTTTCGGATTCAAAGCTTCCTACCATGTTTTGGGGGGAGGCAGTGAATACCGCGTGCCATGTTTTAAATCGGGTCCTTACTGTCAAATCATTGAACAAAACCTATCATGAAGTTTAGAATAAACGGCCACCTAATTTGACTGGCTTTGAACCTTTTGGGGTACCATGTACTTTAATGAAAACAAAACATCAACATAAGTTTGGTGAAAAGGCTGACGAAGGATACTTCCTAGGTTATGTGCCAAACTCACCAAACAAACGGGTTTTTAACAAATCTAATGGTACAGTAGAGATTGTGTATAACATAGATGTCACAAGTTATACACATGAACCCCAAACTGGTCCGGAATGGATATTTGATTATGACAAATTGTTTGAGTCATTTAACATTCCTTTGGATGAAAATGCAGGTACAATCGAAAAGGACACGTCGTCATTAAATCTGAATGACGAGGGTCATAGCTTTCCGAGGACCACTTTTCAATCAAAATCCGAGCCAACATCAACTGAAGATAGATCTCCAGAAGAAAATGATTCTGAAGTGCCTACAAACGAAAATCAGACAACAAATTCAGCCTCTGAAGACAGTGTACATGAGTAAGAAAATGTGGAGTCTGAAGTCGTACCCCCGTTAGGAGAGATAGGATCAAATTTGGGATATAATCTGAGAGATGACGAGATAGAGACTTCTAGGATCAACAAGAATCATCCTATTGAGAGTATCATAGGAAGTCCAAATGCTGGTGTGAGGACTAGGAGTAGTTTAAATAACAACACAGTGTTGTTGTCGATGATAAATGACTCCGAGGCCTTTCATACTTGCCTCTATTCATGCTTTATCTCGTAAGTAGAGCCGAAAAATGTGCAGATGGCACTAAAAGACAACTGTTGGGTTAAAGCGATGCAGGAAGAACTGTCACAGTTTAGGAAACTAGAAGTGTGGGAGTTAGTTCCGTTACCTCGAGGAGAAATAGCAATAGGAACCAAATGGGTTTTTAAGTGCAAAAGAGATGATCGGGCTATTGTCACTCGCAACAAAGCAAGACTGGTGGTAAAGGATTTCAACCAAGAGGAAGGAATCGATTACAATGAAGTGTTCGCACCAGTAGCAAGGTTGGAGGCAATTCGTTTGTTTCTGGCTTTTGCTTCCTTCAAGGGTTTTAAGGTTTATCAGCTTGATGTTAAGAGTGCTTTCCTTTAAGGGAAAGTGAAGGAATTGGTGGATGTGGAACAGCCGCCCGGGTTTACAGATCCAAAATATCCAGACAGAGTATATCGATTAGATAAGGCTTTGTATGGATTGCATCAAGCACCGAGGGCGTGGTACGAGACTTTATCCAACCATCTTTTTTGAAAACGGGTTTGAAAGAGGGAGAATAGACAGTACGTTGTTCTTGAAGCGAAAAGGAGAACATTTCATCTTGGTACAAGTGTACGTAGATGATATCATTTTTGGATCATCAGATGAGCAGATGTGCAAAGATTTTAAGAAGGTAATGAAGTTAAAGTTTGAGATGAGTGCAATGGGTGAGTTAAACTTCTTTCTGGGTTTGCAAGTCGAACAGAGGAAGGAGGGCATGTTTATTCATCAGACGAAGTATGTCTATGACATCTTAGAGCGCTTCGGGATGGAAGGAACCAAGCTGACAGCTCACTTCAGCACACCAATTCAAGTGAATCACAATCTCGGACCGGGTACTGAAAGTGATACCGATGTGGATCCGACATTATATCCGGCCATGATTGGGTCACTTATGTATTTAACTGCTTCTAGACCTGATATAATGTTTGGTGTTTGTATTTGTGCTAGGTTTCAAGCTAATCCGAAAGAGATGCACATGAAAGCTGTGAAGCGGATTCTAGGATACCTCAAGTTGAAACCGAAGCTGGGACTTTGGTATCACGCGGAGGGCGATCTGGAATTGGAGGCGTTCACTGATTCAGACTATGGAGGATGTAGCTCGACGCACAAGTCAACAACTGGAGGTTGTCAGTTCCTAGAAGGAAGACTTGTTTCCTGGCAATGCAAGAAACAGACTTCGGTAGCCGTGTCAACGTGCAAGGCCGAATATGTTGCTGCTGGTAGTTGCTGTTCATAGGTTCTGTGGATACAGCAAGAATTGCGGGATTACGGTTTGACTTATACTCATACTCCTATTAGGATAGATAACCAGTCAACAATTGCTATAACTAATAATCCAGTTAAGCATAATAAAACCAAGCACATAGACATAAGACATCATTTTATACGTGATTGTGCTGAAAAGAACTTAATCAAGCTGGTAAAAGTGGCAACAGATGATAATAATGCAGATTTATTTACCAAAGCTTTTGATAAGTCACGTTTTAAGTATTTGATTCAACTAAACGGAATGCGTAATCCAGAGTGAGTTGACCTTAGTAGAGTTTTATTTCCTTTTATAGCAGTAGTCTTTCTTTCTTTTTATAGTAAGTTTAGTAGCTTAGGATAGTTTCCTTTTATAGTAAATTAGTAGGTTATTTTATTTTCTTACTCTTATTTATGAAAAACAAAAGAAAAAAGAGAGAAAAACATAAAAAGTTCAAAAAAAGAGAATATCAGAAAATGAGTTAAGTCTTAGATGCATAGGTTCAAAGTGACGAAAATTAGCACAGTCTTTACAATCTCTAAGTGTTTAGCTTTCACACATAATGCTCCTAAAATTCTAAGTGTTATACATTATCCAGTTTGATATGTTGGTAGGCATAATACATATAGGGAGTCTCAAGGCTAATAAAATATTCAAGAAAAAGTCAGACGTGTCACTAACTTAGATGTATGACCAATTGGTCTTAATTTTTATGTTAGAGACATACAGACATTGATTCTAAATGAGGTATGCAAACTTTCTGGGGATGTATAGCAACATCAGATACATCTTAAAGAAATGAAAAGAATAGAAAAATCATATTGAGGTAAGAGTCAAAACAAGTAACTCTGTTGTACGTAAGTACAAACCTGTTGCCTCTGGTTTGACTCGAGTTACCAAGATAAGTCGCTTTGTTGTACATCGGTACAGACCTGTCACCGCTGTCTTGCTAGCTTAAAAAAAATAAACCTTAAGACAAACTAAGACACTTTGTTGTATGTAAATACAGACATGTGTCTGATGTTTGCCTTTTAAAGAAAGTTTGCAATACCAAAAAGTTATAATCATTGTGTGTATGCCTTGATCATAAAAGTATGTCTATGTATGAGTCACGTAAGATAATTTCTTGATTAATAAAAAGGCCAAGGGATATTCCAAAGTGTAACATGTTTAAAGGGAAAATAATACCAACAATCGGCTAGATATGTATGTCACAATTTTAACTTTAATTTATTTTGTTCTATTTTATCTTTTAATTTTTTACTTCATTTTTTTTATTTTATTTTAATTTTTCTTAGGAAAAAGGTCAAAATTACTGAGGGTGCATTCCTAGTTGAATAAAATAAACACAGCGTGAAAATCTTGTGCTTAGGGTAAATGATTTGGCATAGTTTATTCCGTTACACGAAAAAGTTGGAAAAGTTGAAAAAGTTGAATTTAATTTAAAGATTTTTAAAATTTTCAAAATTTACAAGTTCTATTCGAGTTTAATCTAAAATCGAAATGCATATTCGAATTTGGCAGGGACTTCGAGTTTGGCAGTAAATTCGAAGTAGGTAACAAACTCGAAGGTGGTTAGTATAAATAGGTCAACTGTGACAAGTCATTAATCACCTACCTTCGAATTTGAGTCTTCGAGTTTATCAGAGAGATTTCGAGTTTAAGCTTCGACTTTTCCGTCTTCAAATTTTTCACTATTTGTCGAGTTTTTGTCCATTTGTGTTCGAGACTCCTAACAAATCTAGGTATAATCAACATCATTGTACAAGATTTAGGATGTTTTAGACTCAATTTGAGCCAAAATCAACCGATTTGGAGTTTTTAATGGTGTGAACTTTGTAATTTTATATACTTTATTGTGCACATATGGCAGATAGAATTTTTGTTCAAAAGCATAATATGGTCATTTCTCCTGACCGAGAGCTGCCTGAAGCTCAGGCATTCCGCCAAATGGTGGATTTTTTGGGTGCTTCGAGGGTTTCGTATGCCCTGTCTCATAACGTTCAAATTGTGCTGCCATATGTGCGTGAATTTTGGGACCATCTTGTAAGGTCTATGACTGCAAGATCTATCTAGACGCGGATCCGTGAACGAGTGCGGAATCCTCGTTGACGGTCAGACGGACAACTCTCAACCAACGGAAACACGGAGACTATTAGACGCTGAACGAACGACACACGAACGATCCTACGTACTAATTCTCTCCGAAACGGGACTCACCAAGCTGATAAACTCGAGATCGCCTCTTGCTTAATTCCTCACGAATTCTGCCAAAGGTCTCTTAATAATTCGAGTCTATCCCTAATTATAGACCCTGATTCGAGTCTGTTGTGGGCCAACCTCGAATCTGGCCCAAGGCCCATTCGAGTCTGTCCATATTGACATCCTCGAATCTACCCCATTCGAATCTAAGGCTAGACTCGAATCTATCAAAGATTCGAATCCCAAGCCTTAAACAATTCGAATCTATGGCTACATTCGAATCTATCACAGATTCGAATGCCAAGACTTGTATTCTAGAATCACCTAAGAACTTGTCTTATCAATAACAAAACTAGACTGCTGTCGTCACACTGAATGTACCAACAGACTCCCCCTTGACGATAGCTTCTAGTTTTTGTTTATTGATCTTGATAGACTATTTGCTTTAATGACAATGAATGTCGATATCACCCTTTCTCCTCGTTATCCATGACTGATGATTCTGAATCGCTTCTCTAACTTAGTCCACGTTCCTTTGAACCACAGCGCTTCTAATACCTCTTAGACTAACCTCTTAAATCTGCAGTACGACCCTTTCTTCTGACAGTTTTTGCAAACACCTCAGCCCAGAATTGTCTTCCTAGATTATACAGTCCTTCTAAGGTAAAATCAGTCACTTCTAACTTCAGAATCTGATTCATCATTTAGAGCAGTCTTCTGCATCTCTAGATCTATCCCATTCTGATCATCATTCATAACACCTTCATCGAGTGATGCATTCATAACACTTCGGAAAAAGTTCTAAGTCATCTTCAATTACTCTGACAATGCTCCGGTCAGACCATGTCTTCAGTTACTTCAGTTGTCTCTGAATCCTTGTCTTTCCTATTGTCAGTAGCTACGATCACTGACTCCCCCTAAGGATCAACAGTGAGAGCCAATATTTGAAAGATCTGCCAGCTCACTACTGTCTTGAAAGATCTGCCCGCTCACTATTCGAGCTATCTTCTTTGACTTGTCAGCTCACTGCTCAGGCCATCTTTTTCGAAGGACAGCTTCTCTACGATTTCTCCACTCTCTACTATTTCTCCCCCTGAGATGGATGATCTTTCCTTGAACACAATTTCCATAAGCGGCCACAAACGAAGCAAGTAGATTCAAATGTTCTTCTGCGGACTTTGCGCTCATGGGCATCTTCGAATAGCTCTGACTGGTCGATGCCTGTTGGACTTGAGGTTGCGGTTCTTCCGATCTTCCTAACCCTAAGAACGCGCGATTCAGTGAGTCTTCAGACTCTGGTGGCGATGACGTTTCTCCGGTGAAAAACGCTGTAGCACTTTTTGGTTCAGCTGTCACTGATGATTTAGATGTCTTTCCAAAATACATAGCCGGATTCTGGACTTGCTCGTAATCAGTCTCAGCCTTAATCATTTCGAAGTGATATGCCCTCAACGTTCCCACAATGTCATCAAGTGATTGAGCATAATATTTGTCTTCATTCAGCTTAATCATTGCCACGTACATAGCCCATTTGGCTGGTAGGGCATCAAGAAGCTTGTTGTTCTTGTCAGTGTCCGAATACTCAATGCCATGACTTTCAAGCTCTGTTATCAGATGATAGAACCGTGTGATAATATCATCTAACTGTTCATCCTTAAGAGCCTTGAAAATCGCAAACTGTTGGGTCAACAGCTCTGTACGCTTTCTACGTACCCGAGGATTACCTTCACACCTTTTCTGGAGAGATTCCCAAAGTTCCTTCGACGTCCTTTGAGTCCGAAATGTGTGCAAGATATCTTGAGGTAAAGCCATACGGATAATTGAGAAAGCCTTGTTTTCAGCTTCAAATAGTTTCTTGTCATCCTCTTTCATCATCTGGTATGACAAGACCTTTTGACGGCCTTCAACTTCAGATACTGGTGGAATGTACCCTTCATCTATGCACACCCACATGCGCATATCGTTGAATCGTACAAAATCCGTAAATCTGTCCTTCCACCAGTAATAGTCCTCAACTTTCATCAGCTTTGGTGGTGCATTTGCCTTTCCAACTTCGTGATCCATCTCAAGGAATTTCTGAAGGTTTGACATCTTTTCTGAAAGAAATTGAATTTTAACTTAATTAATTTAATTCTAAACTGACTTAGATTAACTTATTCGAATCTAGATAGATTCGAAACTAATTAATATTAAATCTTTTGAAATTAAATTCGATTAAGTCTTAAGAGTCAATTAGATTCGAAATAATGTCAGAGTCGAACAATTCCTTAGATTCGAAGTAATATCAGATTCGAAGGACTCCTTAGATTCGAAGACCCTTAGAATCGAAGGCACAGCAGAGTCGAATGATAGCAGATTCGAAGCACAGAATCGAAACAATAACAAACTCGAAATAAACTCGAAACAACACAGACTCGAGATCCAATTCGAAAGAAGCAACAGATTCGAAACAACACAGATTCGAAACACACTAAAATTGACTCGAAAGGAGCGTATTTTGGTTAGACTCGAGACTAGAGAGAAACCCTAATTACCCCTATAGATTCGAGCGCCGCAAACTCGAAAAACGGCTAACACTTTGATTTTTTGACGTTTTACAGATTAAACCACTATTTTTCAAATGAAAAATAATGATTTCGATCAAAAACGTGAAAAACAACAAAGTGTTTCCCGAATACGAATTTGCTAAGCTCAAAAACACGTTTTTGAGAGCAAAACCGTCCAACTAGCGTCAAGAAACCTAGAATGTATCTGATGAACACGAAGAACACCAAGAACACTCCGTAGGCTCTGATACCACTTGTAAGGTCTACGACTGCAAGATCTATCTAGACGCGGATCCGTGAACGAGTGCGGAATCCTCGTTGACGGTTAGACGGACAACTCTCAACCAACGGAACACGGAGACTATTAGACGCTGAACGAACGACACACGAACGATCCTACGTACTAATTCTCTCCGAAACGGCACTCACCTAGCTGATAAACTCGAGATCGCCTCTTGCTTAATTCCTCACGAATTCTGCAAAAAGTCTTAATAATTCGAGTCTATCCCTAATTATAGACCCTGATTCGAGTCTGTTGTGGGCCAACCTCGAATCTGGCCCAAGGCCCATTCGAGTCTGTCCATATTGACATCCTCGAATCTACCCCATTCGAATCTAAGGCTAGACTCGAATCTATCACAGATTCGAATCCCAAGCCTTAAACAATTCGAATCTATGGCTACATTCGAATCTATCACAGATTCGAATGCCAAGACTTGTATTCTAGAATCACCTAAGAACTTGTCTTATCAATAACAAAACTAGACTGCTGTCGTCACACTGAATGTACCAACACATCTGCAGGTCGATTGTACTGTTACTCCAACAGTATTGAGGACTAGGATTGCTGGACACCCTCTCGTGTTTTCAGTTGACGTCTTACGCAGAGTGCTGCAGTTGGGCTCTTCAAAGCAAGAAGATGGACCGATTGACTTTCCATTAGCAGTTAGGCAAGCTGCGTTCATCAGAATGGGTTATAGCCTGGATGTGGCTAAGTCCTCGTATATGAAGAGCGGGCTGATCGGGCAGTGGAGATATCTAGCACACGTTTTCATGGTGTGCTTTGCTCCAAAGAAAGCAGAATTTGATTGTATTGTATCGAAAATTCAGTCGGGATTGATTGCGCTGGTCTACAATCAGAGATTCAGCTATTCAGAAATGTTCTTTGCAGAGTTTGTCCATCAGATAACAGCTCCGGCACGAGAAAGATTTTTGCTGTATTCGAGATTTGTGATGATGTTGATATGACATTTCCTGCCGAACTTGCCACAGCTTAACGATATTCAAAGTGTTGCTGTAATTGATAAAAGAATATTTGCAGATTGCCAAGCACACAGAGGTGCTCTGGCCAGACCAGTGGAGGCACCACTTTTTGGTGCAGTGGTTAATCCGGATTTCCAAGTCCCTGAAGGTGCCAACTGGGCCGGGAAATTCAAATTCCGCAGCAGTCGCAGCAATAGCAACAGCCACAGCCGAGGCCTCGGCAACAAAGGAGGAGGCAAAGACCATCAATTCGACAGACTCAGGCGACTAGGCCTTCAACAAGCCAAGTGCAAGAGCCAGACGAAGCTGGTCCCTCAAGTGTAGTCCACGTATCTGATCCACGGGTAGAAACCTTGGAAGAGATTTGGGCATCTGGGCCGCATGCCAATGAGGAAATTACTTCTAAGCTCATTGGAAATATTTTGGAACCTCCAACTGGGGAAGAAGACATTTTTAAGCAGATCGATGAGTATGAACCTGAGGCAGCAGGTGAAGCTGAGTCAACCTATGAATCTGAATCAGAAGAAACAGAAGAGATTGAAATTGAGGAAGGTTCAGAAGATCCGACTATCCGGGTTGCCACATATGGATCCCGGGTAATAGTTATTGATGAAGAAGCTGCGAAGAAAAGAGCATCGAGAGTTTCTGATGACGACGACTCAGATTTTGAGGATGAAGATATAGTTCCTTTGGTGCCTAGGCATAGGGCCAAAAGGTATCGCTTTATGCAGGGAGCTTCCTCAGCCTCTGCTTCTGAGCCAGAAATGCCTACCGCTCAACCATCAGCACAAACATCCATTCCACCACCACCACCACCACCACCTGTTCAAACATCCATTCCCTCACCAATCATTCCAACTCCCATCCAATCCATTCCATCCACTTCATCAACCTTCATAGATAATCAACGGTTTTCTGAGCTTAGAAGCAAAGTTGACTTCCAACAAGTCCAAATTTTTCAGTTGACTAAAGTTATCGGAGAGATACAGGTGCATAATGCAAATGTTGACAAAGAGAATGCTGAGTTGAAGAAATTTGTTAGAAAGATTGAAGAAGAGAATGTTGAGCTGAAAACGTTTGTTGCAGATCAAGCTGCCGAAATCCGAACGATGAGGTCCCTTATTGAGCAGTTAATGAAAAATCTAAAAGCTCAGGGGGAGACAAGCTGTAGGGATTTTGAGGAGCAGCAAAGGTGAGATGATGACGATGGCAATGATCCCGATGCACCGAAAGAGAGTGAGCCAGTAGATTTTTCTGCTGCTCAACATGCTAAAATTCAGGGGGAGCCAAATCAGAGTGGAGCGGGAGGAGGTGAGGCTAGTTCCTCAAAGGTTATGGAAAGCGACATGAATGAAATCATTGAAGCTTTGATGAATATCAAGGAAGAAGAGTTAGATTTTGACTTTGAAGACGAAATTGATGAGTTAGAAGAAGGAGAAATTATTCCTGAAGATGTTCCGGAATGGCAACCAGATGATGAAGTGTTAGGTGATGAGGAAGATGAAGCAAATGAGATTATTATTCAAGAAAATTCCATCACTGATACATATGTGCCGGAGGAACATAATATGATTGACATAGAAGCGGTTAAAGCTGCTTTAAATGTTGAATCACAAGCTGAAGAGCCTGCCAGGGAGCTTACTAATGAAGAAAAGAGAAAGCTATGGTTTAGGGCAGAGAAGAAGGAGATGGACTTGAAAAAAAAGATGTGTGTGCCTAGTGCTGGAGAGCTGTCAAGAAATATACTAAGCTGGTTCTTTGATCGAGAACTGCAGCTATTTATTATCAAGCGAAAGGATGGGCTCCAGTATCTCAGGAGAAGATTGAAAGACTTCAACTCGTTGCCAAAGTTTGAGATAAAAGCATTGTCATGGAAGGAGCTTATAAATATCGGAGACGACCCCAATGCTGAAATCATTGCTAAGATCATTAGAAGGGAAGGGAGGTCGAGGAAATATGAAAGGCTCAATCCAAGAATTGGCAAAAGAGTGATGGACCATACTAGAATTGATCCTCTAACTGGTAGACCATGGATGAAGATTCAGTACAAACCAGTTAGATGTTTGAAGAAAGTCCCTCTAAAGCCAATGCCACAGAATGTCTTAAGTAATCTCAACTGGTGGTACGTTGAAAGTGAAATAGGTGAAGCGGTGATGGAAGACTTAGAAGAAAAAGTGATTCTTAGAGTATACGATCCACTGTACCTAGTAAATCTTTCCAAAGATGACCTTCAAGTGCTTCATACTCACAAAATCTGAGTGATGCTCACATGGAGTTTGAGGCCAGAAAGTATCAGAATGTGGTTAAAGTATGTGTTGAACAAGGTCTGTTTGCTGGTAGTAGTTTAAATAAACCAGGTACTTAATCAAAATGTAAATAGTTAGAAGCTTTCGTCAAGGGGGAGTCTGTTGGTACACCTTGTGTGACGATAGCAGTCTAAGTATAGTTGGCATTTTGTGTAAGTCAACTTATGTGATATTGAATATTGACTAGTATTTGATATATGTGTTTATATGTGTTTGATATTGATTGATTGTATGTTTAAACTTGGTGTAACGTATTACAAGAAGTTCAAACATAAAGTTCAAAGATAAATTCAAACATAAGTTAAAGCGTAAGTTCAAATAGAAAGTTGTAATGTGAAATTCGAATTTAAGAGTAAATTCAAATTTATCACATAAGACAAATTCGAATTTAGTATAGATTCGAATTTGCCTATAAGGCAGTTTCGAATTTGTCAGGTGGACAAATTCAAATGGGCCTTGGGCCTAGTTCGAGTTTGTCCTAAGACAAACTCGAAATGGTCAGTATAATTAAGGATTAACTCGAATAATTATCAGACTTTTGCAGAATTCCGGAGAGTAATTACACAAAGGTGATCTCGAGTTTATCAGCAGTCAGTGAGTGTTTTCGAAGAGAATCATCACGTAGGTTCGTTCGTAGTCGTTCGTACAATGCCGTGACAGTCTCCGTGTTCCGTGCGTGTGATCTTACCGTCAAGCCGCTAACGAGGATTCCGCACTCGTTGGTGTGTGTCGCGTCTAGATAGATCCGTGAGTTCAAGACCTTACACTGTTCCCTTGCACCTGCACCTTCTTCGTCTTCCTAGACCTCAGTGTCTATAAACTCAGCATCAGATGGCTGGTATTCATCAATTTGTCTAAAAATATCTTGGAAATCAGCTGGAGGCTCTAAAACTTCCTGAACCAGTTGTTCAACGATATTTTTCTCCGCGACTGTCCCCTGCGCCCATATTTCTTCCAGAGTTTGCGCCTTCTGGTCATATTGGGGAGCTGAACTCGACGGGCCGGTAGCTTCTGTTTATGGACCAGCAGCTGTAGTGGCTGGTTGTTGACGAGAGGAGGTTCTGGCAACCGGAGTTCGACTTGCCGGTGCTGTGCGGCGTTGCTGCTCTGTTGTGGTTGTTGCTGTTGTTGTTGTGGTTGTTGCTGTTGTTGTTGTGGTTGCTGCTGTTGTTGCTGTTGCAGGACTTCAACTATCCAATTGTCACCCTCTAGGCTACAAAATCAGGATCAATAACTACCCCAAACAACGGTGCGACTTGGGGCCTGACCTGCTCAGCCCTTCTGGCATTGTGGGTCTGGCAGTCAGCAAAAATCCTCTTATCGATCAAGGCCACGCCACTTTGATCTGGAAGTGGTGGCAAATTTGGCCGAAAGTGGCGTATTATCATAATTGCAAAACGTGGGTACATCAAAAATCTTTCCCTGACTGGAGCTGTGATCTGGTCCACAAACTCCCCAAAAAACATCTCGGAAAAACTGAATTTTTTGTTGTATACCAACGCAATTAATGTCAATTGCAATTTAGAGACCATTGTGTCGAAGCCTGCTTTCTTTGGTGCAAAACAAACCATAATAACATGGACAAGGTATCTCCATTGCCCAATTAACCCACTCTTCACATACGAAGCCTTCGTTATGTCTTGGGCATATCCCATTCTCAAAAATGCTGCTTGCCGAATATGTAATGGAAAATCTATCAGCCCTGCTTCTTATTCCTCAGATCCCAGCTGTAGGATCTGCCTCAACATATCAGCCGAAAAGACTATTGGCTGTCCACCCACTCGTGTTCTTAGAACTGTAGGTGTAACCGAGCAATCTACTTGTAGATGCTCCAAGAACTGTCGCACATACGTCAATGTAATTTGGAGATTATGAGTGAGAGCGTAGGAGACTCTGGACTGTGTTAGGAACTCTATTATCCGATGATACGGCTGTGCTTCAGGCAATGCACGATCCACAGCCATGATCGTGTTATGCTTATTATAAAACACCCGATCACCCATATCTGCACACAAAATCAACAAGCAAAATTAGTAATTAAAAATAAAATGAAACTTGTTAATTTCGAATTTGCATAACTTAGAACTTACATAAGTTCGAAATCCAACACATTCGAACTTGGACAAGTTCGAATTCATTTAAAAAACCATTCGAATTTAAATAAAATCGAAATACATGTTCGAACTTGACTGACTTCGAACTTTTAGATATTTCAACAAGTTCGAACTTTCTGACAAGTTCGAAGTTGGTCACTTTCAAACCAAAAACCAAGATTTTAACCCCATTAGACTTAATCAACACTATAATCTAGTCCTATTGGGATCTAATCGAAGTTATTTATCATTTATTTGAACTTTTATACGTCTAAAGTTGTGATTTCAAACCATCTAGTTTCAAGACTTATAAACATCAAATAAACTCGATTTTTTGTCACAATAATGTCCTAAACTACACATACTTCGTATAATGATGTTTACTAAACCTAAGTATATGTGTATGTTCGAGAAATGAAAGCAAAACTTCGAGGAATAGTAGGAAATTCGAGATTCGGCAAGTTCGAAAACAAGTTCGAGATCGCCGGAGCACAACTTCGAATGAACAAATTCGAGGGTAGGTGCCTTAAATGAAGTACTATTGACCTATTTATACCAACTACCTTCGAACTTAGCATAAGTTCGAACTTCCTGACAAATTCGAAGCTAAGTTCGAATATGTCTGAATTTCGAACTTAAGTGAAAATTTTGAAAATACTTGAATAAAATTCAACTTGTTCAACTTTTTCGTGTAACGGAATTTTACAAAACTTGCAAAAGCATTCACACTAAGCAACAGATTTTCACGCAATATTTGTTTATTCATTCAAAAATGCATCCTAGTAACTTTGACATTTTTCCTACTTAGAATAAGATAAAATTAAATTAAATAAAAATAAAATAAAATAAAACTTGAATGAAACTTAAACTTAATCTACTCAAAAATACTTTTAAATTTTACAACCTATACTAATAGAATATTTTTGCGAGAAAGTCAAAGAAGGTTCAATCAGATAGCGATGTCAAACGCACTTTCAGTATTACACTTTCACACTTAAGAGTGATATACATTCCAAGTCGATTGTCGGTATGATTTTCTCTTTAAACATTTTACACTTTGGAGTATCCCTTGGCCTTTTTTATTTATCAAGAAACTACCTTACGTGTCCCATACTTAGATATACTCCTATGATCAAGGCAGACACACAATGATTATAAGTTTTCGGTATTGCAAATTTTCTTTAAAAGGCAAGCGTCGGACACAGTTCTGTATTTACATACAACAGAGTGTCTTAGTTTGTCTTAGAGTGCCTATTAAGTTATCAAGACAGCGGTGACAGATCTGTACTTACGTACAACAAAGCGACTTATCTTGCTAACTTGAGTCAAAACAGAGGTGACAGGTCTGTACTTACGTACAACAAAGCGACTTGTTTTGACTCCCTTTTCTTCATCAAAATTTTTCTATTCTTTTCTTTTCTTTAAGATGTATTTGATGTTGCTATACATCCCCTAGAAAAATTGCATACCTCATTTAGAATCATTGTCTGTATGTCTCTAACATAGAAATTAATACCATTTGGTCATACATCTAAGCTAGTTACACATATGACTTTTTCTTGAATATTTTATTAGCTCATGAGATTTCCTTTGTGTATTATGCCTACCAACACATCAACCAAGAGAGTGTATATCACTTAGAATAAGGTGCATTATGTGTGAAAGTTTAACACTTAGAGATTGCATCAACTGTGCTAATTTTCGTCACTTTGAACCTATGTCTCTAAGACTTAACTCAATTTTCTAATATTCTCTTCTTTTGAACTTTTTATGGTTTTCTCTCTTTTTCACTTTTAAAATAAGCTGATAAACTAACCTACTAACTTACTATAAAAGGAAATAAATTCTACTTAACCACTAACTTACTATAAAAAGAAATAAATTCTACTTAACCACTAATTACTATAAAAAGAAAGAAAATATACTAAGGTCAAGTGTCTCTGGATTACGCATACCATTAGTTGAACTAACAACTCAAAGCGTGACTTATCAAAAGCTTTAGTGAATAAATCTGCATTATTATCTTCCGTTGCCACTTTTACCAGCTTTATTAAGTTTTTTTCAGCACAATCACGTATGAAATGATGTCTTATGTCTATGTGCTTTGTTTTACTGTGTTTAACTGGATTATTAGTTATAGCAATTGTAGATTGATTATCTATCCTAATGGGAGTATGAGTGTAAGTCAAACCATAATCCCGCAATTGTTGTTGTATCTACAGAACCTGTGAACAGCAACTACCAGCAGCTACATATTCGGCCTCGCATGTTGACACGGCTACCGAAGTCTGTTTGTTGCTTAACCAGGATACTAGCCTCCCCCCAAGGAACTGACAACCTCCAGTTGTTGATTTCCGGTTCAAGCTGCAACCACCATAGTCTGAATCCGTGTATGCTTCCAATTCCAGATCACCATCAGCATGATACCATAGTCTCAGCTTCGGTTTCGACTTGAGGTATCTCAGAATCTGCTTCACGGCTTTCATATGCATTTATTTCGGATTAGCTTGAAACCTAGCACAAATACACACAGCAAACATATGTCAGGTCTAGAAGTAGTTAAATACATGAGTGACCCGATCATGGCCCGATATAGAGTCGGATCCACATCAGTGTCACTTTCTGTACCCGGTCCGAGATTGTGATTCACTTGAATCGGAGTACTGAAGTGAGCGGTCAGCTTTGTTTCTTCCATCCCGAAGCGCTCCAGAATATCATAGACATACTTCGTCTGATAGATAAATATGCCCTCCTTCCTCTGTTCCACTTGCAAACCCAGAAAGAAGTTCAGCTCTCCCATAGCACTCATCTCAAACTTTGACTTCATAACCTTCTCAAAATCTTTGCACATCCGTTCGTTTGTTGACCCGAAAATGATGTCATCAACGTACACTCGTACCAAGATAAAGTCTTCTCCCTTTCTCTTCACGAATAATGTACTATCAATTCTCCCTCTTTCAAACCCGTTGTCTAAAAGATGAGTTGATAGCGTCTCATACCATGCCCTTGGTGCCTGATGTAATCCATATAGAGCCTTATCGAGACGATACACTCTGCCAAGATACTTTGCATCAGTAAACCAGGCGGTTGTTCGACATACACCAGTTCCTTCACCTTGCCGTACAGGAATGCACTCTTTACATCCAATTGATAGACTTTAAACCCTTTGAAGGACGTAAAGGCCAGAAATAAGCGAATTGCTTCGAGCCTTGCCACTGGTGCAAACATCTCGTTGTAATCAATTCCCTCTTCTTGGTTGAATCCCTTTACTACAAGTCTTGCCTTGTTGCGAGTAACAATACCCCGATCATCTCTCTTGCACTTAAAACCCCATTTGGTTCCTATAGCAACTTCTCCTCGAGGGAGAGGCACTAACTCCCACACTTCAAGCTTTCTGAATTGTGACAGTTATTCTTGCATAGCTTCCACCGAAGAGTTATCTTTCATTGCCATTTGCACATTCTTCGGCTCTACTTGCGAGATGAAACACGAGTAAAGACAAGTTTGAAAGCCCTCGAAGTCGTTGATCATCGATAATAGTACCGTGTTATTACTCACACTACACCTAGTTCTCACACCATTATGCGGATTTCCTATGATGCTCTCAATCGGATGATCCTTGTTGATCCTCGATGTCTCAATCTCATCGACCCTAAGATTATCTCCTAAGTTTGATCCTATTTCACCTAACGGGGGAACGACCTCAGAGGTACATTTTCTTCCTCATGATCACTGTCTTCGGAATTAGAAGTACTAGCTTGATTCTCGTTTGTAGGTAACTCAGGTTCATTCTCTATTGGAGATCCATCTTCTGTCGTTGTAGGCTCAGAAGTTGATGGAATGCTTATCTTTGGAAAACCTTGATTGTCTTCATTCAGGCTTAATGACGAGAAGTCATCCTCCAATGTACCTGCATTTCCACTAACTGGTATGTTAAATGATTCAAACAACAAGTCATAATCAAATAACCACTCAGGACCTGTTTGGGGTTCATGTGAATAACTGGTAACATCAATGTTAAACACAATTTCTACTGTACCGTTTATTTTGTTAAAAACTCTTTTGTTTGGTGAGTTAGGCACATAACCAAGGAAATATCCTTCGTCAGTCTTTTCACCAAACTTAGGTTGATGTTTTGTTTTTAACATAGTAGACGGTACCCCAAACGGTTCGAAGCCTGTTTGGTGGTCTTTTATTCAGAACTTCATAAAGGTTTTGTTCAGTGATCTGACAGTAAGGACACGGTTTAAAACGTGACATGCTGTATTCACTGCCTCCCCCATAAACATGGTAGGAAACTTTGAATCCGAGAGCATGGTCCTTGCTGCCTCAATCAAAGTCCTGTTTTTCCGTGCTGCCACCCCATTTTGTTGTGGCTCATATGATGCACTAAATTGATGCACTATGCCTTTAGATAGGCAATATATACCAACTATTGTGTTTTTAAACTCTGTTCTATTATCACTCCTGATACATTTTACCCTCGTCCCGTATGAGTTTTCGACTTGGTCTAAGAACCCAATCAACTTTCCAGCTGTTTCGTCCTTCGTACCTAAAATAAAAACCCATGAAAAACATGAGTAGTCATCAGTGATAACTAAACAGTACCAACTACCACCTATACTCCTTTTGTTGATAGGTCCAAATAGGTCCATATGCAACAAATCAAAAATGGACGCTATCGAGTTCTGAGTCTTAGACTTGTGTGACTTCTTGTGTTGTTTTCCTTTCTTGCATGCTACACACTTGTCGTCGAACTGAAAACTCTTCAGTGGGACACTTTACCAGACCATGTTTAGTGATGTAGTTCATTTTCCTCATGTGCAAGTGTGCCATGCGTCTGTGCCATAAAATGGATTCTGTCTCTAAAGCTTTGGATAGAAGACATATTGGTCTCATTGATGAATCCGATTTATTCATGTCCAGCATGTACAAATCATTCTTCCTTGGGGATCTCATCAATATCCGCTCTTCAGATACCTTAAATTCCGGTTTTAGCACTAACGCCTCAGTAACAGTGAAAATTACTAAGTTCTTCTTATCACAGATTTGAGATACACTAATAAGATTGTGATCAAGTTTATCAACATGGTAAACTTGATCAAGTTTGATAGTCCCATTAGTGACCACTCCAGTCCCAGCGAATGATACGAATCCCCTGTTCCCTTCCTTGAAGTATGTGAGCAGACTCCATTCCCCAGTCATGTGCCTAGAGCAACCACTGTCGACGAACCACTTGTTGTTTAGACCTGTAGTTATATCCTGCACATGAAAGAAAAGAAGTTAGTTATCACAGGGAACCCAAGCCATGACTGACTTGGTAATACCATTCTCATCCACATACGTGAACTCCTTCAAATACCCATCTCTCCTTTCAAGTGACTTGGGTGTTTGAGTGAGAACCTGTTGTGGTGCTGAGTGATTTAAATTCACTCTTGGCCTTTGGGTAGGCAATTGCTGTTGAGCCCTCAAATAATTTCTATTATAAGGCATTTCAGATTGATATCCCTGGGCTCTACCTGGTGTCTGATGTCTTTGAGGAGTGTGAGACCTAACTGGAGTGTAAGTCCTTCTAGGTGTTGTACTCCTATAAGCTTGTTGAGGTCCTAACCTCGATTGATTAGGGACTCTATTTGGCGAATTAGTCCTACCCACTTCATTTGGTCTAACTGACACAAGTATTTGTCTAACAGCGGTCTTGGGTGTGGCATTCACAATTTTCTCAGTGTTTTGAGAACCACTTGTGCTAGCTACACTAGGTGATGGTTTATGTTGTTCAGGCTTTCCAACAATAGGTCTAGACTCTGATTTAGAGGGTGTAGACTCTACTTTCTTGTATGGACAGCTAGACGCAACATGTCCCCTCTCATGACATCTAAAGCAAGACATCTTATCAATCGACTTCTTATGAGTGCCCTTTGATTTTGGTGTCTCACTAGTGTCATGTTCTTTCTTTTCATCTATCATGACTACTTCCTCTTTCTAATTATTAACTTCAGGTTAGTCACTAGAAGACTGCACAAACTTGACTTTCTTAATCGTAGCGTTATTATTAGTCACCTTAGTTGATTTATCCTTATCAGATTCAGATACTGTGTCAACTGCTACCTCTGACTCGACTAGTTTATCAAATTTATCCTGAGGTTGAGGCACATAGTTGTCGTTGAAAGGTGGAGGACTCTCTCTATAACCTAAACATACTGATTTCTTAGACTATCACTGAGCATCTAAGATTTTCCCTAGATTTAGAGAAGAGTTCCTAAACTTTTCTAACTTACTATTTACCTCTGCAACTTTAACTCTTGATTCAGCTAGCTCGACCTCTTTTAAGTATGTTTTTTGGTTAACGCCTCAACATGCTCATACATAAGTTCTATCCTGACACATTGTTCACTTAATTTGTCTTTTAGAACTATAACATCTTGAGCATCTGCTTTTAGCTTATTCCTAAGATCTTCTTTAATATCTAGGAGACTAGCATTATCTAGTTTTAAGGATTCTATTTGAGCAGTTAGATTGTTATGTGTTTCTAGAACTAAGTTCAATCTATCATTGGAAGTAGCACATAAAACACATAAATTACGGAATGTAGAAAAGTTCAGAATTACCTTTTTATGATACGATTCCACGTTAGCCATCTGTGCGGCAAACTCCAGAATGGTGTGATTGTCTGACTTCTCCACCAACACAGGACTTGTATCATTCTGATCGTTGTCCTCTGTTACTTCCTCTGCTCCGTCATCCCCAGTCTCTGTCACTTCAGCCATGAAGGCTCTAGCGTTCGACTCATGATGAGAACTCCAATCGTAAGTCCCATCAAGCTGTCTGTCCGATGATACGTTTGTTAACAGACCAGCGATTTTTGCTTGATTACCCGTACTACCAGACTGATATCTTCCCTGAGATTGATTCTGATAGTTTTCAACTTTGGGTCGTTGACATTCTCGTGCGAAATGTCCTAATCCCTGGCAGTTATAACACTTAACCTTGGATTTGTCGAACCCAATTTTACTGTTGCCTACATTCAGATTTCTGCCTATTCGTTTCATGAACCTTTTGACCCTCTGAGTCACCATGGCCAGTTGCCATTGAAGGTCCATTTCCTCCAATTCAGCAGGATCCACCTGATCATAGTCCTCTTCCCATAATGCAGGATCGTTAATTTTTCCTTGTACACAATTTCCATATGCTGCAACAAACGAAGCCAAAAGATTCAGATGAGTTTCGGCTGATTGTGCACTCATAGGCATCTTTGTGTACTGTTGAGAAGTAGATGTTGAGTGAGTCGGTTTATCTTCCAGTTTAGAATACCCTAAGAATGCCCGACTGCTTGTTTCTTCTACGTCCACTTGAATAGACGTTTCACCCGAGAAGAAAGTTGTAGCTGTTTTCAGTTCACTTGCGATAGAAGGTTTTGACTTTCCAAAATACATCTCTGGATCTTGGACTTGATCATATTCCCTCTCCTTCTTAAATATCTGAAAGTTGTAAGCCCTCAGCGTACCAATAACTCCTTCTAGAGTAAGAGTTTCGAATTTCACTTCATCATGCTTTATAAGCGCAGTGAACATTTCCCACTTCGCTGGTAAAGCATCAAGAAGTTTCTCTATCTTCTCAATTTCACGATACTCGACATCGTGATTATCCAGCTCTGTCAGTAAATGGTAGAATCTTGTAATTGTCTCATCCAGCTTTTCAGTTTTCAATGCTTTGAAAACTGCGAACTGCTGTTTTAGCATCTTTGTCCTACCATTACGAACCCTCGGGTTTCCCTCACACCTCTTCTCGAGAGCATCCCATAGCTCTTTAGATTTACGATGATTCCGTAAATTATGTAGAATCTACTGAGATAGTGCCATGCGAATAATTGAAAATGCTCTGTTCTAGGCCTCATACAGTTTCTTGTC
The DNA here is from genome assembly GCA_020465985.1 of Centrapalus pauciflorus. Taxonomy (NCBI): domain Eukaryota; kingdom Viridiplantae; phylum Streptophyta; class Magnoliopsida; order Asterales; family Asteraceae; genus Centrapalus; species Centrapalus pauciflorus. The sequence continues at coordinate 404,899 of JAANYP010000657.1, read as the reverse complement.
ATCATCCTTCATTTTCTGGTATGTCAAGACTCTCTGACGGCCCTCAAACTCTTGAGTAGGTGGAATGTATCCCTCATCGATACGGATCCACATTCGCATGTCGTTGAACAGCACAAAATCAGCAAACTTATCCTTCCACCAATGGTAGTCTTCTAACCTCATTAGTTTTGGCAGAGAATTTGTCTTGCCAACCTTGTGGTCCATTTCGATAAACTTTTGCAAACTGGTCATCTTTTCTAAACTTTTGTATTCGAACTTAGGTAATTTAATTTAAAATAAACCCTTTCGAACTTAGGTAAGTTCGAATTAGTTTAAAATTAAATTCGTTTAAAATTAAGTTCGAAATTGAGTAAGTTCGAAATCAACAAATTCGAAGGTCTGACAAGTTCGAGATTTCTGACAAATTCGAGATCTGACAAATTCGAATGCTAGCAAGTTCGAATCTCAGCCAAATTCGAATGAAACCCTAAATCAAGTTCGTGAGGAGCGTATCATCTGACAAGTTCGAATTTTCTGACAAATTCGAATAAACCCTAATACCCCCTATGTTCGAGCGCCGCAAGTTCGAGAAACGGCCAAAAGTTCGATTTTATTTCAAGTTTTCAGTTTAAACCAAAGTTTTTAGGATTAAAAACTATGATTTCGACTAAAATAATGACCTAATGTGAACTTTTCTCTGTTACCTTGCTTGTATAACTCGAAAAACTGATTAAAAGTGATTTTTCCGTCCAAAATGCCAAGAAACCAAGAATGTTGAATATGAACACGAAGAACACGATGAACATCCTTAAGTCTCTAATACCACTTGTGAGGTCACCTACCTACGAATCTTATCTTGACGCGATGCCGTCCAACGAGTGCGGAATCCTCGTTAGCGGTTTGACGGATAGATCACACATGGAACACAGAGACACACACGATGGTAGACGCAAACTAGAACGTCTCGACACGTGATTCTCTCCAAGAACACACAAAAACACCTCTGCAAGTTCGTAATAGCCCTTAGCCTTAATTCTGCAAAAGTTCTTAAACAAAACTGACTAAACCTTAATTATAGGCATCAGATTCGAACTTGCCTTGGACAAGTTAGAGAAGGCCCAAGCCCACGAACTTGTACACCATAAGTTCGAATCAGGCCTTTGAACTTATTCTAGAACTTGTCTTTGAACTTGTTCTAGAACTTATGTTTGAACTTATGTTTGAACTTATTGTAAAACATCAATTACAACCAAGTTCAAACATATATACAATCAATATCAAATATATATGAAACATATAACAAACATATATCAAACATGTATTAATATGCAATTACGAACAAACTTACTATTACAAAATATCATATATACTTAGACTGCTATCGTCACACAGGATGCACTAACAATGATGATTATTATTGTTGTTGTTTTAATTATTGCAGTTGTATGTTGTCATGGTTTTGAATGATACAATGATTTAATATCTAAATATTGTTTGTGAAATAATACATAAGGTATATATATTATGATTTAATGTATCCATATATATGTTTATTTCTATATATTTGTGTGTGTATGTGTGTGTGGGGTTTTTGGTTTTGTAAAGAAAGACTTGAAACAAAAGACCATGAATAAAAGAAAATAAAAAAAAACCGAAACCAAACCGAAATAAAAAATGAAAAACCAAACCATTTAAAATCCAAACCGAACGGTTTCTTGAATATAAAAACCGAAGTTTCGATTTGGTTTTTGGTTTTTGCCCTTAAACCGATCCATGCTCACCCCTAATAAAGCCAGTGAACTCATATGACATGATAAGCCTAGTCAATGAATAAGTCATATACATAAGCTTCCGAAAGTCAATGAATAACATCATAATTATACACTTGAGTTGTATAAAGCCGTGAAAGTTCTTAAAGCTTATGTGTATATGAATGTGAAATATTGAATAGGCTAAATCTAAACTGTGTCATAAATTTAAATCTACAGAAAAGTGGTTAAACATTTATAATTCCAAGCCAAAAGTCTAGGAAGCCAAATTGTAAAGTGATTGAATCCTGAGATAACTCAAGAGGTGGAATAACTCATTTGTGAAAGTCAAAGCCAACAGCAGAGCCTTATAACGGTAAAATGTGAGTTATAGATTTATTTGTACACATTCATATTATGAGATATTGTGACTCGTTGAATATATAATCATGATTATACTAAACTGTTATCAAATATAATCAAATCCATATCAGTGAATTGACAATGATTATAGACCTGTGAATCGAAAGACGATGTTTAATGATGAACTGTTACTATAATAATTGACTTATGAATGGAAGGAATTGTATCCTACTAACTCAAATATAGTTAGTAGTGGTGTTTAGCTTGGTGTTATCTCCTACTAGATCAATTAGTTTAGTAGCGATGCTTGAATATGATTATCTCCTACTAACTCAAATATAGTTAGTAGTGATTCTTAACTTGGTGTTATCTCCTACTAGATCAATTGGTTTAGTAGCGATGCTTGAATATGAATATCTCCTAATGATTTAATATAATTAGTAGTGATTCTTAAGCCCCGTGTTAATCTCATACATACTTTGGGCAGAGTAAGTAATGATGATATGAACTTGAATGTTGTGCTTATGTTTGTCTCCTAAAAACATAATCTAAAGTTGTAGCGATGCTCTTGAATGATGTTTATCTCCTAGTTGCTTAACTGAGCTTGCAGTGATGCTTATGTCCAGACAACACTCTATAATAACCAAGAATATGTGATGTTGATTCTCCCACTAGTTCACAGGTAACTAGTAGTGATGTTGTAATGAATTTACATAATAATGTGGTTTGTTTAAATCACCAGACACATTGCATTGACCAAAGTATTGTAATAGTAACTTCATGTTACTAAAGCTTGAACATGAATTATAACGTGAGTTAAAAGTTGTAAACTGCAGAATTGATTACAAGTTAGTTACTGAGTTCATTTTTGATCATTTATGTTTGTGATATGATAAATATGTATTCTCACTAAGCGTAAAGCTTATAGATGTTGCTTCTAACTTCTCATGAATAGGTACTGAAGTGATAGTTTCAACTATTAAGAAAGATATAGTTGAAGCTTAGAGTTGATAGAGTAATACAAATTCAATAGTATATTACACAACTTGAAGGCTTTTGGAAGCTGCATAGTAAAGTTTGTCCAGATGAAGATGATTTTAGACTAGTTTGTTATACCCTTTATATTTTTATTCAGAAATTGTATGTAATTAATCTTAAACTGTTATTATATTTATTTTAGTTTATGATTATTGTTGTATTGCATACTAGGACCTTTTAGTTAAGACTCCTTCGAAAGTTGGGTCTTACAATAGAAGTACGACATCATACTCGGATGTTACCGAAAGTATGGCTATAATGTACATCTCACACAATAATGTACTAACATAAATATAATTATATATTATGAACATGTACATGTCATGAGATGTAGAAAATAATATAAAAATATCAATCAAGGTAACCATCATGAGATCTGGAATATCTTTTGCCTCATCAACTGTTAAGTGGTAGGCACGGGCCTTGACTCGAGGAGGTCTATCTTTCTTTGATTGGGAAGGAACATTTCCTATAGTAGGATTGTATACCAACCCCTTGCTTTCATCTACCCTTGGAAGCTTGAAGAACTTAACTATATGGCTTGTGAGACAACAACGGAAACACGGTTTATTCCTTCTGGGACAAGTTGGATGAAGCTGTCCAATTTCCCCACAACAATGACACGTAAGAGTCTTCTGAGTACACGATCCAGTATGAAACTTACCACATGATGAACATGGCCTTCGAGAATCATTATAAGAAGTTTGACCTTGAGATTTTGCTTGAGATTGATTCTAAGGTTGAGACTGTGCTCGGGTCAGAATTCGGAAATTTAGAGAAGTCTGAGAATGAGATGGTGTTCCAGAATCAATCTTCTTAAAGAAAGGTCTTTGAGATGATCGGGAAAAGCCATGAGATGATTCATATCTTGCTTTCTTCGATGATCGTGCATCCGGGTCAACACGATTGAATTTGTCCTCATGCATGAGTGCCAACTCAATAGCTTTGTCATATGTAGCCACCTCTCACATCTTAACAACTTCCCTTATTTATTTACGTAATCCCTTGATAAAATAGTCAACATTATTCTATTCATAAACAATCAAACTTTTAGCAAACATAGACTTGACATTAAACTCTCCTCATTCACAGTACGAGACCCTTGTTGAAGACTCAGAAATTCCCTTTTCATCTTTTGCATTGCTACTTCACGAAAATCATTGATTGAACCTCCTTTTGAATTGATCCCATGTAAGAGTATCAATAATGCCTTGTTCCAGCATAGCACTAACATCCTCCCACCAAACTACTAATGCTCCCCTCAAAAGTCTCGTTGCATACTTGACTTTATCTGCTTCATTGACTTTAGAGATCCAAAAGAGTCGTTGTAGTTGCTTGATCTATTCAAAAGCTTTCTCCGGATCAATATCTCCCATAAACTTAGGTGATTACTACCTATAAAGTCCTAGCAGCATCCCTTCTTTGATTTAGAAGATGACTCACTCTTAGACTTGTTCGTCTCCTGATCGTTTCTACCCTCCTTCTCAACATTGTTATTAGAGTGGCCAGAATAAGTTTTATTGGTTAGACATTAAGGCTTCTTGATGATGCCTATGCTCTTCTAACACATCGTACATTTTCTCAAGTAGGCGCAATTCTCGTCTAGTGAAATCTTCCTCGACATAGGGGTTATCATTCTCTTCATTATTATCCTCATGATTAGTGTGAGGATCAATATCATGCTCAGGGTTAGCAGCCATTAAGTTGAAAGAAGTATAGAAACCAATGCATACCATATATTAGTAACACAAAATGTTCCTTTCCTAGTCCCCTACCCATCCTAGGGAAGATCAAACTTACTTATTACTATCAATCATAGCTTAGGCCTATAAGTTAATACGGTTACCTAGTTTAAGGCTAAGTATATCAATGATATTTATTTTCCTTAAACTTTGGCTTTGATACAAAATTACAGTAATGAGTTTAAACTACATAATTTCTAACAAAAATCAAGCATGACCTATTCATATCATAATTATATCCAATCTGTAATTTTCAATTACATGAATAATCTCAATACAAGTTTTTCAGATCACCAATGTACATGGTGCATCACCCAAAATACTCAAACATCCACTAGTATGAGATTACAATAACCAATGAGTAGTTCATCTTTAGTATAACTAACATGTCAAGGAAAACTACCCAATATCCCAAAACAATTCATAAGATAAGGTACCCCAAAAGAATCCTTCTTCACTTCAAGCATGAAAGTATTATTACTTCAAATCTTACTTGGACTAACTACTTCTTTCCTCTTATCTTGATTGTCTGAAAAGATGAGACATATGGTTAAGCGTAAAAGCTTAGTGAGTGACTAGGTTAATATGGTACCACAATCATATCAGGGAGAATTGATAATCATTGAATAATATAAGGGTAAATAACATAATAATGAGTTTCCGAGAGAAGGGACCACAACATACAAGAATTGAAATTTAGCCAAAGAAGTAAAGCATATTAAGAGGGAGACTCTTAATATGGACATTTCAGTATGTTGATACGGGCTGTCTGAGGCCCACATAATATCTCCTCATGAGAAACCAAACCCGGATCTAAGCCCGCACCTTTTCTTTACCCAAAAGGACAAAAGGATGGGACACTAATTAGGTTTGCCTCAATAGATCCTGTCGGGTGAAAACGTTGGGAGTGCACAATGGTCACAAGGGTCAATCCTCATTGGTCTGTCAGAGGCCAGGGAAAACGGGTTTTGCGCACGACCGTGTCATCCAATAGGAATCCCCTCGTGGAGGCTCCCTTGTCCCCTGGAAGACGTATAAATAGGAGGCTCCTGACCTGGTGGAAGGGTAATGCTCATTTCTCACTCATATTCCCGCAATTGACTACTCACCATGAATGCTTACTTAGGCATCGGAGTGTCAAAGCAGGGCACCCCCTACATTGTCACTAACCGTAGCTATTTTATTTTCCTTGTTCTAGGCGCTGGAAACCACCTGGAAGCACCCGGAGACCTAACCACTGTCCTAACCTTTTATCATTGCTTGTCAGACGTACAAATAGTTGGTCTTCTTAATAAGTTTTGTTTGTGTGTGTAAGTATGTTATAATTCTCTAAATATGGTTCTAAATCATTGTCTTGCAAATAAGTGTGATAAAGTAACTTTCTTTTATGTACGGTAGTCGAATTGAATGTTTTAATCATGATTTACAACTCGTTAGTTCTAGTTGATATTCTATCACGATTTCGGTATGAAAAAGTGAGATTCTAATTTAATTTACTCCCTTAATATGATTAATTATGTTCATCCAAGTTTAGAGCTCTTTAAAACCTTCCTATACAAGTGTATTGATAGCCTAAAACCCAAGCAATAGTGTAAGGTCTTCAACTAACAGATCTATCTAGACGCGACACTCACCAATGAGTGCGGAATCCTCGTTAGCGGCTTGACGGATATAGCACTCACACGGAACACGGAGACTACCACGGCGTTGTATGAATGACTACGAACGAACCTACGCGATGATTCTCTCCGAACAAACACAATATCAGCTGATAAACTCAAGATCGCCTTTTGCTAATTGCTCAAACGAATTCTGCAAAAGTCTCCTAATCATTCGAGTTAATCCCTAATTATAGTGATCCATTCGAGTTTGTCATGGGACAAACCCGAAACAGGCCCAAGGCCCATTCGAATTTGCCCCTTGACAAATTCAAATCTGCCTTATTCGAATTTATACCAAATTTGAATCTGCCTTATGTGTAAATTCGAATATGCTCTAAATTCGAATTTCACAAGTCATTTGAACATATGTTCTAACTTATGATTGAATTAATCTTTGGACTTTATGTTTGAACTTCTTGTATTACATCAAGTTCAAACATACAATCAATAACTATCAAACACATATAAACACATATATCAAACACTAGTTAATATTCAATACTTTGTAACATGACTTAGACAAAATGCTAATACAACTTAGACTGCTATCGTCACACAGGGTGTACCAACAGACTCCCCCTTGACGATAGCTTCTAACTATTTACATTTTGATTAAGTACTAGAATTATATATACTGCTACCTGCATATAAACCTGCATCTATACATACTTTCACTACATTCTGGTACTTCCTAGCATCAGACCTCCAACCTTCATGGAAGAAGATAGGCTGATCATTCAGCTTCTGCAGGTCGTCCTTCGATAGATTTATTAGATGCAACGGATCATACACTCGCAAAATTACTTTGTCTTCTGTATCCTCCATTCTTGCTTCAGCAGTTTCGTTATCTACGTACCACCACTTCATGTTACTCAGAACATCTTGTGGCATCGTCTTCATGGGCACTTTCTTCAAACACTTTACAGGCTTGTACACCATTCTGGCCCATGGCCTACCTGTATGAGGATCTATTCTTGATACGTCCTCGAATCTCTTCCCAGTTCTTGGCTTGAGCCTTTCAAATTTCCCTGACCGACCCTCTTTCCTGATAATCTTTGCAATTACTTCAGCATAAGGGTCGTCACCAATATTTATCAGCTCTTTCCATGCCAATTCTTTCACTTCAACCTTCGGCAATGTATTGAAGACTTTAAGCGTTCGCCTTAGGTATTGAAGACCATCTCTCCTTTTCAATATAAACAGCTGCAGTTCTAGGTCAAAGAACCAGCTTATAATTCCTCCTGAGAGATTTTCCGCCCCAGTAATCCTCATCTTCTTCTTCATCTTCGGCTTTTCTTTCTTTTGTTCCTTCTTGAACCACAAATTCAGTAAATCAGCCCTGGAAGGCTCTTTTTCTGCTCTTTCAAGTTCAGAGTCTTCGACCGAGGCTATCTTGATCTCATCTATATCAATCACATTGTGATTATCTTGCACATATAACTCCGTGATAGGTTGTGAATTTACAATCACCTCGTTGACATTATCGTCCTCGTCTTCTATCACTTCATCGTCAGATCGCCAATCAAAAATATCCTCCGGTACGAATTCTCCTTCTTCCAATTCCTCTACATCATCTTCAAAATCAAAATCCATTATTTCTTCCTCAATGTCTCTCAAGGCGTCTATCATATCAGTTTCATGAGACTTTGAAGAACCCGCCTCACCTCCTTCTCCTCCTTGAACATCAGCCTGACTAGGCTCCCCCTGAACTTCAGCATATAGAGCAGCAGGAAAATCTACTGGCTCATTTTCTTTTGGTGCATTGGGATCATCGTCATCGTCATCATTTCCCCTTCTTGGCTCCTCACTATCCCTACAACTTGTCTCCCCCTGAGCTTTTAGATTTTTCAATAACTACTCGATAAGGGACCTCATTGATCGGTTTTTGCTGCTTGATCTGCCACAAAGGATTTTAGCTCAAGATTTTCTTCCTCCATCTTTCCAACAGATTTCCTTAACTCAGCATTTTCTTTGTCAATATTTGCATTATGAGTCTGTATCTCACCAACAGCTTTTGTCAATTGAAAGATTTGGACTTGCTGGAAGTCAACCTTGCTCCTCAGCTCAGAAAACCTTTGATTGTCCATGAAGGTTGATGATGTGGATGGTCTGGATTGGATGGGAGTGGGGATGACTGGTGGAGGAACGGATGTATGAACAGGTGGTGGTTGTGGAATGGGTTCTGATGGTTGGGCGGTAGGTATTTCTGGCTCAGGAGCAGAGGCTGATGAAGCTCTCTGCATGAAGCGATGTCTCTTTGCTCTCTGCCTCGGTATCAAAGGAGTAATTTCCTCATCCTCAAAATCTGAGTCATTTGACTCCCTTGAAGCTCTTCTCCTTCTAACTCCTTCCTCAACCACCACTAATCTTGATCCATATGTCCCTATGTGAATGGTCGGATCTGCGGTCACAGTGTCTGGGCCCTCAACTTCTATTTCTTCAGCTTCTTCTGACTCAAAATCAGAAGTTGACTCGGTTTCGCCTGCTGCTTCAAGTTGATAATCATCGATCTGCTTAAAAATTTCAACTTCTCCTTCTGGAGGCTCCAAGAGATCTCCAATGAGTTCAGAAGTAATTGCCTCATTTGAATTAGGCCCGGCTGCCCAAATTTCCTCCAAGGTCTCCACCCGAGGATCAGATTCGGGTGCTGCACTTGACGGACCAGCTTCCTCTGGCCCCTGCATTCTGCTTGTCGAAGGCCTAGCAGCCTGATTTTGTCTCGCTGTCAGTCTTTGCCTCCTCCTCTGTTGCTGAGGCCTCGGTTGTGGCAGTTGCTGTTGTTACGGTTGCTGTGGAACTTGCATATCCCCTGCCCAGTTGGCACCTTCCCCAACATGAAAATCTGGATTGACTACTGCCCCAAACAGTGGTGCCTCCACTGGCCTCGCTAATCTTCCTCGATGAGCTTGACAATCTACAAAGATGCGTTTATCAATCACCGCAACACTTTGAATTTCATTCAGCCGTGGCAGGTTCGGTAGAAAATGTCTAATCAGCATCATTACGAATCTCGGATATAGCAGAAATCTTTCTCGGTCAGGAGCTGTTATTTGTTGAACAAACTCGGTAAAGAACATCTCTGAGAAGCTAAATCGTTGATTGTAAACCAATGCTATCATCCCTGACTGAATCTTTGATACAATGTAATCGAAACCTGCTTTATTGGCGGCAAAACACACCATAAAAACATGTGCTAGATATCGCCATTGTCCTATTAGCCCGCTCTTCATGAAAGAGGACTTAGCCACGTCCAGGCTATATCCCATTCTAATAAAAGCTGCTTGCCTGATTGCTAAAGGAAAGTCAATCGGCCCATTCTCTTGTTCTTGAGATCCGAGCCGCAACACTTGACGTAACATGTCAGCTGAAAACACTAGAGGGTGTCCAGCGACCCTCATCCTTAATAGAATTCCAAACAATAAATGAAGCAACAGGTCTCAGCAGGCAAAGCTAACATAAAACAGATATAAACATGCGAAATCTAATGTACTCACAGTGGGTGCGTAAATAAACTTCAATATTATTATTTCTCTTCGGGATTTCAACCGGATCCACAAAGTACCCCACTGTGGGTTAAACAACACCACAAGGGACCTGTAGTTAGTTGTAACAACACATCGTGCCAATAACTGTTTAATTCCATAAAACCAAGTTTTATAAGTTTTGCAATATTTTTCCCCCATTCCGGATCCATATCCAAATTCGAACCACAACTAAGTTTGAACCCAACTCAGGTTTAAACATTATCCTTTGAATAACTTTTGTTATTTTATGTGTTGTCTGTGTGTTTCATTCAATATATTCAAGTTTAGAGAGTGGGTTTCAATTTTAGGTATCAAATTCGAATCTTAGTCCCTAAATTCGAATCCCATTCGAATTTGGGGGGTTAAATTCAAACTTATTTCGAATTTAGGGGCTAAATTCAAACCATATGTTGTTAAATTTGAATACCTACTCGAATTTAGCTCAAAAATCGAGTTTGTTCTTTCATTTCGACTTTGTTCTTGACATTCTCGAATTTGTTCATATTTACAGCTTAAATCATGCATTTCTAAGCCTAAAATCACGAATATGACATGTATGAAGCCTAGATTCAATTCTATTACACATACTCTATCTTATTCTAGTTAAAACTCAAGCTAAACTAGCTTCATTCACGCAATAAATGATAAACTCGAATTCATGTCTTCAAAACCGAAATATAAAAGCTTAAAAGGGTCGATTCTTACCTCAAATTCGTACGAAATCAAGAATGCAACCGTAGATTGTTGTAGTACTCCTCGAGATCTTTCCGATGACGTATAGAACTCGATAATCGGCCGGTCGGTTTGGGAGAAAATCTAGAGAGAAGGTAGAGAGAATTTCTAGAGAGAGAGTCTAGAGAGAGAGAGGTGGTGAAAAATGAAAGGCTTGGCCTTTTTATTCCCATTTTCATCTTTTTGCACATTTCACACCTTAACTTAACCGGTTCCATAAAATACTGATTTATTCTTAGTTTTATCATCACTAACTTTTATAATCATAATACTCCATAATAATAATTCAGAGTTCTCAATTTTCTTAAAATAACAACAAACTTTTAAATATCCCAAACACATAATCATTGCTCATAATTCAACTTAATTATAAATTATCCGTCTAAATAAATCTTAAATTACAGTAACTGAATTCGAGGATGTTACAATTTCCATTCGTTTCCTTCTAACCCTCGGGTTACCCTCACACCGTTTTTCCAATGCCTCCCATAGCTCTTTCGCTGTCTTCTGATTACGGAAGGTGTGTAGTATGTCCTGAGGTAACGCCATTCAAGAAACCTAGGATGTATCTTTATGAACACGAAGAACACCAAGAACAACAACTTGGCTCTGATACCACTTGTAAGGTCTTCAACTAACAGATCTATCTAGACGCGACACACACCAACGAGTGCAGAATCCTCGTTAGCGGCTTGACGGATATAGCACTCACACGGAACACGGAGACTACCACGGCGTTGTACGAACGACTACGAACGAACCTACGTGATGATTCTCTCCGAACAAACACAATATCAGCTGATAAACTCGAGATCGCCTTTTGCTAATTGCTCACACGAATTCTGCAAAAGTCTCCTAATCATTCGAGTTAATCCCTAAGTATAGTGATCCATTCGAGTTTGTCATGGGACAAACTCGAAACAGGCCCAAGGCCCGTTCGAATTTGTCCCCTTGACAAATTTGAATCTGCCTTATGTGTAAATTCGAATATGCTCTAAATTCGATTTTCACAAGTCAAACTTCTATTTGAACATATGTTCTAACTTATGATTGAATTAATCTTTGGACTTTATGTTTGAACTTCTTGTATTACATCAAGTTCAAACATACAATCAATAACTATCAAACACATATAAACACATATATCAAACACTAGTTAATATTCAATACTTTGTAACATGACTTAGACAAAATGCTAATACAACTTAGACTGCTATCGTCACACAGGGTGTACCAACAAATAGCCTTTAAATCAAAATTTCACTTTTCACGGATAGAGGCCGAGTCACAGGGCCTGACTCGACGAGTCAAGCTGAGACAGGTTATGGCCTACTCTATTTCTCCCTTGCATCAACCTCATTTCATCTCCAATACTTATGTTGTCAAGGTCCAAGCTTAAACCTTTTACATACGTTTCAAGTACATCATCAAAACATTATATGAACACTTTTCAACATTATCAATCCATCGATCTAAACATAAGAAATCTAGGTTTTTGAATTAAAATCCTCAAATGGGTTCATTATAACAACACAACAATTGCTTCCATGATTAAAATTCATAAAAGAGCACCTAAATTTTACAAAATCCTGAAATGTAATGGCTTTATGAATACACATTAAACATATATGTAATCATATTTTAAACCATAGACATTGTCTCCAAGAATAGAAAGAATAGAAAAAGAAATAAAAAGAGAATGAAGAAGAATATGAAAAAGATAAAATTAACTATCTTGAGTTTTCAATATCTCTAACAAGGATTTCAAAATCTTAAATCTCCAAGCACAAAAATGGAGCTCCAATCGTTGGGAAGTCAATATAAAGATGCATAGAATTTTCTAGATCATTCACGATTGGTGAATGTGTATAAACATCATATTTTTATTTGCAAGTTTCATTTAGCCCCCTTATCCCTTAACTTCTATCACTTATGTTCCTCACATTATGCAACTTTCTGTCTTAGAACCCAAACTCATTATATATATATATATATATATATATATATATATATATATATAGGGTGAGGATAAAATGAGGACCGTTCTTAAAATGGGGACGGTAAGAACCAATAAATTTACTTTATTTTGTGAATCAACCAATAAGAAGCAAGGTGACATAATTGTAATTAAGTTGAATATTATATGAGGTGGAATCTAATAAAATGGCGTTTTGGTCATTGTGCGCCATATATTTCAAATCAATTCTATTGGTTTTTAATTGTGAATCAGGCAACACCGATTTCGTTGGCACCATCGTGAGTCAAACACCTACAATGATTCACAATGTTATCGTGATTCATGACACCATCGATTTCGACGACACAACTTATGGTTCACAACACCGATTTCGACGACATCACTTATTGTAAATCAGTTCGATTGCCCACCGTGATTCATAACACCTACAATGATTCACGACGCCACTGTGATTCACGAAGGCGGGTGGTTTGGACTTTGAGTTGTTCACGACGGTTCACAGGTCAAGCAAGTGAGGAGGAGACGAGCGGAAGTTCAGGGTTAAAGCAAGTGATTCATAGCGGCGGCGGTACACAGTTCACGACGAGCGGCGGTTCACGATTCAAGAAAAAGAGGAGGAGGAGGATGCGAACGTCTGTTCACGGTTCAAGCAAGCGATTCACGCCGGCTGTGGTACACAGTTCACGTCATTGACGTTGGTGCCGGGTTATGGTGTCGGGTTCACGTCATTGACGTTGGTGATATCAGGGTGGAACCCGGAGAAGATGGTGGTGTGTGGCACCATGGGAGAGAGAGAAAAAAAAATTGTTTTGAAATGTGAATAATTATGGTGGAGAGAGAGAGAGAGATTTAAGGATGTGAATATGGAAATTGGGAAGAGTGAATTAAATCTTTTTTATTTTATAATTGAATTTAATTTTATAAATGTCCAAAATACCATTAATGATGTGGATTAATATTGATGACGTGTCTCATTTTTATTGGTTCTTACCGTCTTCATTTTAAGGACGGTCCTCATTTGATCCACTCCCTCTATATATATATATAGAGTGTGAGAGAGAGAGAGAGAGGAGAGAGAGAGAGAGAGAGAGATGAGATCATTGCAAAACCTAAATTTAGTGTAGACCTGTAAAACCAATATCGTCCATAGATTAGTTTAATCTAATGGTCTTGATTAAAACCATCAAGTTTGGAAATAGTGAAAAAAAGATTGGTATTAGTGATAATTTAATTCTTTCAAGGGTAAAGATGAAAAAGATTGAAATTAGCAAAGACATTGACATTAACAAATTAAATATCTTTTTTCTTTAAATTAAAATAACATTAATATGAATAAATTTTATATCAAAAAAATTATACCATAAAAACGATAATTTTATGCTCTTTAAAACGAGACTGGTAATGATATATTTTTTTCGAAAAAGTTTTACGTGTTTATTTTTCGTTAAAAAACAAATTACGCAGACCACGATGCAATATAGCATGACGATATCATTCAATGTCGAATGAACACTTTATATCGTATATTCAATATCGAATTTAATACTATATATCATATATGCAACACTGCATGTACATTCAATATTAACAAAGCCAAAATAATGATCAAAATTAGTAGTCAAAGTTGGTGGATTTAACGAGAACGGTCATGATATATTTTTTTTAAAAATTTTTTTACGTTTTTATTTTTCGTAAATATTTTTTTTACCTAGACGACCGTTCATTTTATTATATTGAGATCATTCAATGTCGAACTACAGTTTATATCACATATTCAACGTCGAAGTAATACAATATATCATATATGCAACACTGCATGTACATCGTATATTAAAAGAGTAAAAAATGGTCAAAGTGGGCAGTCAAACTTGGTAGGCTATTATTAATTCAATGTTAATTAGCATAATTATCATATTATCCCTAGTGTTATATTATAATCCAATGGTTTAGATTGGTTCTATAGTTCTGCACTAAATTAAGGTTGTGCAATGATCTCAACCCTCTATATATATATATATATATATATATATATATATATATATATATATATATATATATATATATATATATATATATATATATATATATATATATCATTTTCAATACCCATTAATGTTATTGCTCATTTTTCTCAAGGTACAAGCTTTTAAAGCATAATTGTGTTTAGTTTAATATTTAGTTTTAGTTGTCTTAAATTTTAGTAACTCGTGTAAATACATTTATAATAATTACAATGCCTACGATAACAACAGTTTAGATTGCATTTAAGTATTTTAAATAATTTTAAAGGATACCTAAAAAAGACGGATGTTAGAGTACAGTACATGTCGTAAATAGTAATAATTACAGGAAACCAACAGACCCTCAATGAGGGTAAGGTGACCCTATTTATAATTGTAAATTGATTGTAGTCTAATTAATAATAATAGATACATTAGTTTGATTTTCTGGAATGATTAATATGTCATTGTTATTAATATTAGTATTAGAGTTCACTAAATAATTTTGTTGTTTACCTTTCAATTGTTTGTCTTTTTACAAGTTGAGATATTACATCCGGAGCATTCGACCTTTCCTTTCATTTGAGAGCTCGAAGTTTATTGTATCGAGACTATTGGTATGCCTTAGTTGTCGATTTGAGTTTTGGGTAGTCGACTTTCCGGTCTTGACTATTTGCTTCACAATATCAACATATATCACCTTGTAGAGTTTAATATTTTGCATTTTGTTGGCATCGCTTATGGTGTAATAGTTTAAAAGTTTTAATTCTACCATAATTCCACAAATATCATTGTATTGATTATTATTAAAAATGCTTAAATATGTATTATGCATGTATGAATGTTTCATTTAATTATCTAAATACAATTAATCATTGTCTCACAATGATTAATCCTTACAATATTACATATTGCATATTAATCCTTCAATTTAAGTATCCAATGATAACTTCATCAGTTTGGTGCACGTCTGTGTGATCCTATAGTAATTTATAACACTGAACACGAACTCTAATTGATGATTATGCTCATACTCTATCCGTCATATTCAGTTCGGTCAATTTGTCTTAAAAAGAATAAGCATTGAATGACTAAACTTATAATAAATATAAAACTATATTGATTTTTATTGTTCATCAATGACAATATGTAATATTTCTTAAAAAAAAAAAAGTTACATTATAATGCATGTTTAGAACATACTAATCCAAAAATCTCATTTAGATAAGTTTTAATCAGTTTGGGGTTTTTGTGCAATAAAAAATAATTGAGAGTTTTAATCACAAAAATGGTCCAAATTGAGGGTTTTTGTAACACCCACATTTCTCACTCAAATGCCACGTCAATACATAATCATAAGTGGCAATATCGTAATCATCTCAAGATACACATGTCACAGGATTAGCGGAAAACACTATTAATTAAAACTTTAACACAGAAGTCATCATACATCATGTCACATGCTGATATAACACATACACACTGAACTAGCTGCTAAACAGTGATTACTGATAGCAAACACAATGCTGATCAAGTACAAATACAGATAACAGGTTCCGAAGTCAAATAGCAAAAGTCAACAAGCACCCACGATCTCTAAACTACTTCAGCTGCTGCTGCTGTGACTGCAATCCCACGGTACGACTGCCTGAGACACGGAAGACTCGAAAACATAAGCTGGACAGCTCGTGAGTACGCGAGGGTTAGACTCTGCAACATAACACATATAGCATGCACAACACAGTAATATCTCAACACATAACACGGCTCGTTACACAACACGTATCTCTGCTCAAAAGGGGACGTTGTTCCCCAGCTAACAGGCCGCACACAGCAGCGGTTAGCTCACAATAGGCACAGGATCGACCTGGCCATAAACACTACTGTATATATACAGTCTCATACTTCATGACTGGTTGGGGACAGTCAGCCTGCGCGATCACATATCGCGGACACCTGCAACTCAAACACATATGGCACGTATAGGGTAGAAGAAATCATACCTGCGCGCTACAACTCAATCTCATACACATATCACATTACATATCAAAATTATGACTCAGAAAACGGAGCGCTCTTTTAAAAGGAACTCGAGTACTCACCAAATACCCAAATTCGCCGAAACCCGAACTCTATCGTTGCCCAGAACGCGGTCGACTCGAACCTGTAATTAACACGGATCCCAACAGATTAATGGCAACCCAATGGATAAACAACATAACCCGAACATAATATCATAACTGAACTCGACTCGAAACACAGCTCCCACGCACTCCCGAAGCCCCAAAACTGACCCGGCCACCCTGCCCCGATCGCGGACCGCGCCCAGGGACCGCGGTCGCGCCCGCATCGCGGTCGCGCCTGGCCCATCGCAGCCGCGCTCACGCAATTTGCAGGTTGTCCTGCTCGCTGAACATGGCGGAAACCAGGGGCTCACATCCCCCAAACTCGATTTTCAGCCCAAGAACTCCACAAATCTCACACATAATAACTCATACAACTCCAGAAACCAAACCCTCACATTCAGCAGCATATAAATACGAATTTTAGCAATTAAACCCA
Source organism: Centrapalus pauciflorus (assembly GCA_020465985.1). NCBI lineage: Eukaryota > Viridiplantae > Streptophyta > Magnoliopsida > Asterales > Asteraceae > Centrapalus > Centrapalus pauciflorus. The sequence goes on along the minus strand of JAANYP010000657.1, from coordinate 387,572 downwards.
CAATTCTTACATTGAAGCTCAACAATTCAAAGGAAGAGGAAGAAGAAGAACACAAATCAGCAACCAACTTCAGGATCCTTTGCAAACTCCAGAATTTCTAGCACACACACACACACACTCAATGTCACTTCTATTTTTGGCAAAAGGAAGAAAGGGGTCAAAGAAGCTCACATATATACGCTTTCTTAAAATAGAAAGCCCGGACCCAATAAATTCGAACCCGATACCACTTTTTCACAATTAATATCATTTTAACCCAATTAAATCTACGATCTCATAAATAATGATAATCCACTAATTATTAACTCGGAGACACGTATCACTCGGTTTCGACACGTCAAATCCACGAAATGGGATCTAATTGGAACAACACAATTATATTAAAATAATGAGCCAATAAATTAAATCCACGTACCAGGCTCAAATCCGGGATGTTACAGTTTTTTACACAAATATCCCTAACATTAACTAAGTAATGAGTAGATTATTACATTAACTAAGTAATGAGTAGATTATAAGATCAATAGTTAACAAGTATATATTGATAAAACAAAAACACATAAACACCTTCATATCATAAGTATATCTTGATCTTGTTTAAAATATGGAAACCTATCAACAAAGATTATGAAAAAGACCTAGAATGTTTTCACAATTTTTGCGTTTTCGTCTCACCATGTTAATTTTTTCCAGAAAAATCTTGAAGATAATTTTTAATTTTCTGGTTTTATAAAATTTGGCTGTTAGAACCCGATTATTCAGTTTTTAATAACCCCGATTTACCAATTATAACCTGGTTCTATAGTCAAATTTCACAAAAGCAGAAAAAGAAATTTAACTTGGGGATTCTTCTAGAAAAAAAAAAATAACATGGGGGTATGAAAACGCAAAAACTGTGAAAACATGTTGGTTATTTTCATAATAAACCCACAAAATAATGCAGAAATATCAAATATTCATATCTAACAAGGATTATAGAAAACAACAAGAGTTTGCAAAATAACCTAACCCGAATAACTCACCCGAACTGAACCTTAATCGGGTTAAATAAGTCGGATTATTCGATCTTCATGTTTCTTATTCGGTTAAAATGGTACCCGAATAAGTAATTCAATGCGGTTTACGGGTAAGAATAATGTTTTATTCGGGCACCCAAATAACCCGAATAACCCGTCAAATTTAAATTTGACATTTTGTAGATTTGTTTTAATTATAATTAAAATTGTTTATATATAGAACATAAATATCTACATACCCAATCTTAATACTCAAACAGTCAAACTATTTAACCCGCTTTACCAAATTACTCAACCTGTTTAAACTACTTTGTAGTATTTCATTTTTTATACCAAAACCGAATAACTCATTTAACCGGTTTTACCTAAATTACCCAACCCATTTAACCAATTTAAACTATTTTGTTGATGATTTCATTTTTTATACCTAAACTAAATAACACATTTAACCCAAACCGAATAACTCGATACCCATTTAACACAAAACCGAGTTACCCCTCCCCTTATTTGGTTCATGTACAGCTAGCTAACACACACGCTCAAACCGAATAACCCGATACTCAATTAACCCACCCGAATAAGACCCCCAGAAAACAAGCAGGGGACTGCAAAATAGTCCAAAAGCCGACATTATCGCTTCCAAAAGCCGACATTATCGCTTCTACAAAGCAGTAACATTGACGCAACATAGCATATGTCTTACTGATTCGAGGTTATCCACATTGATATCGGTTCAGACACAAATGAAATACAACAATATCACGACTCCCAAATCACAAAGAAACCAAATTCTTGTGCAAAGTACCATTGACAAACAACCACACGCTTTCAACTCGCAAACATCAAACGAAGCAGCAGAAGTGGAAAATGGCCCTTCATACTATGAACTGTAAGAACCTTCTCCGGACGATGAGCTACTCTCTTGTTGAACACGCTTCATCTCCTCATATGCCAATTCAAGACCAGGACAGTAATGGACTGGTGGATTAAACCTCGTATCCTCGATGTTATCTGGCAAAAATGCACCATTTTCGATTAAAAATCTGATTGCTCTCCTGTTTCTCTCTTTCGCAGCCGTGTGGAGTGGAGTCCCTGTGTTCAAGATGAAGTTACAGAAAAGTAAATTATAACAACACCTAGCAAAACAAATGTTTAAAAAAGAACGTTAAAACCGGAACGTTACATTAAACTTACAGCCACAGGCGCCTTTGGTTCGAGCATCAATATTAGCACCACGCTCAAGCAGTTCATCCATCACCTTTATGTGACCACCCTTGGCAGCAAGATGTAGAGGGGTGAGCCCATGAAATTTTGGGCCGAGTGCAGCAACATTTGCATCCATTCCTTCATCAAGAAGCCTTTTCACCTGCCATGAGAAAACTTAGAGCTTCAAAAATTCACCACCAACATTGATCAATATTTCATTTGGTGGTAATGGATGTATACAAGTCATTAACAACATCATTATAAACACACTAACGAGGATTTGTAGAAAATATGGTTAACTGCAACTATTTATTTTGAAAATCATCATGAATCACCGTGTATAAAAATGACAACCTATATATTGATCATCAAATTTCCAGTTTATAAAACTATGACAATATTAATGTATATCAAATAGAAAATTAAGAAGATAAGCATGATTATTTTCTTAATCCACTATACCCTCTTAATTATTACTCACATTAGCCTTTTTTGCCTTTTGCACCATTAACATTCCTCACTCTACACTTGACAAAATTCCTACCTACTTTACTAAGGTGGTATTTGGTTCGTGGAATGGAATGCGAAGGAATTGGAATTCAAATTCAATTTATATATTAGTTGGTGAGAGATAAAATATAGTTTTTAGTATTAGTCAATGATTTATGTTGGAATCTAATTCATGTATGGGTCGAAATCTATATCATGAATGAGTTGATAGGAATGTCAAATTCCTATGAACAAATAATTTAATAGCAAATGACTAAAATTTAACTCTTCATCTTTGTTACCAAAAGTTCAAACAAGCTGAATTTAAATTCCAATTCTTTCGAATTCCATTTATGGCAAACCAAAGACCACCTAAGACATCCTGCAAATTCTCCATTAAAGATGCCGGCAAGATATTCTACAGAATAGCATGGAAGGCTCCACTGTGTTGGAAGGTTGAGTACGAGAAGGGGTGGTAGTTGCCGTTAAAAGCAGGCCAGAGAAGTAAATATTAGATATGTAGTGCATATCTACAGTTCGATAGCAAATGATGATAATTACACTCTAAGTCTGATTTTTGTACCCTACATGGAAGACCAAATTTACCTCTTGAGTAAGTCGGTTTTCATATCCTCGTGAACTAGTAATCGATAATTCAAAGAACCACAACTGCTACATGAAAGGTACACCCGTTGTAGTCCCAAAGAGCCACACAGCCCACACCCCCAAACACCCAATGTAAGAATTTGGTAAGGGTGGAAGGACCTCGTCTACTTCCTAGGACAAATCATAATGACTGAACTATATAAAGTCATAACTAGACATACAAAAGGTGATCTGAATTCAGTTCCATCATATCAGAGTTTACTCCATTCCTTACCAAGACAAGCAAAGATAGTTACATAAAGATAGTGTGTAATCTGCTGAGCTTATATCTTCTCACTAAGCAAGTCTACTTTAAATTCAAACATATTAACATAGAGGTATAGATATGCACTGCTTTCGGATACCACAAGGGGTCCTATGGCACAATCACAAGTATATAAGAGAGTCAATTTCAGCCAGTTTGTTTTAAAATGTGTGTTGTTTGTAATTATCTGGCGACTGCAAGTGTGTTCCTCTACTAACTAGCAATTCTAATACAGCACCATTATGATTTAACAATATATTCATCCAAAATGCATCCTCAACACAATAGACTTTTTTAACTTTTCAGGTGCCACTGACTTGAAGTGAGCTATAGCTCTTTAGATACAAGTGCGCTACATATACAGAAACAAATTATAATCCATCACCAAACCAATGCCCATCCTAAGTCATCATCACAGCTGGACTTCCATTAAAACTAAGAAACAACCAACATCAAGTAAGCAAACATAATGTTGACTTGTAGAGTCTAATCTGCCCTTAGACCTCAAAATCAGTCCTAGGTCAACTTTTGTCAGTCTCTTTATACGTGACCGATGTAATTTTACAAAATCAAAGAACATCTCTATCGTTTGCCCATCATGTCAACCACTTAAATCCTTGCATTCTTATCTTTCTTCGCCTCTTATTTAACAACATAAATTATTTTACTATTGAATAAAATTTGATATCAAGATTTAAACACATGTAACTTCATCAATTATAAACATAAGATCATTACAAACCCTAATTTAAAACCAGATTCTAAATTATTTGTGCCTACCATTAATCTGCAAAACATGCAAAAAAAAAAAAAAAAAAAAAAAAAAAAAAAAAAAAAAAAAAAAAAAAAAAAAAAAAAAAAAAAAAAAAAAAAAACAAACAAACAAACAAACAAACAAACTTGTACAATCTATAACCTTATCTTACCTCCTTAAGATCTCCTTTTCGAGCACCAACGTGAAGATTTGTCCAGCCTCTGTCATCCCTCTCATCCCCAGAGCTGTTGGACCGCAAGCTGTCCGAACGCCTGATGCGCCTGCGTCTACTATTCGATCGCAATAAGTAATCTTGAATCATTCTTCCTTCTTTTGATTACAGATTGAACACACTCGAAATTAAACAAATCTTTAGGGCCAAATTAACTATAAAACCAATTGCTTCTTAAAAAGAAAACCCTAGTAGTGTCTCGAAACTATAAAGACACACGAATCGAAGATAATCGATTCTTTTACATGATTTGAAGTAACAAATTCAAAAGCAAAAGCAAATTAGCGAGAGGAATGATTAGCCATGTTGTATGGTGCGAAAGGATTCAAGACGGGGCCAAACAAACGGAGATTTCTAAGCTTAATCACGAGCAATGAAAGCGATGATGATGATCGAAGGAGAGAGATATTAAACATTACTAACGAATCGCCCAAGAAAGAAAACCCTGATTGATTATGATACGAAAAGAACAAACCCTAGATAAGAGGAAAATCAAGAGATACAGAGCTGGATTTTTGGTGTGTTTGGTGGTTTCATGGATGAATTTTCGTACGTAATTGGATTAGAGATAAGGATGATAGCAAATCGAAGATGAACACAAACCCTAGGAGATTTTGAGGAATTTGAAATTTTGCACGGTATGTTTGGCCGTTTAACAAACCCTGTTTTATTAAAACTAGTCATGATATCCGCACGTTGCAGCTGCACGTATAGATCTTTAAAATGTAAACCAAACAAATTTGAGCATAAAGAAAAGGAAAGAAATTGTCGTATTTAAATTAAAAATGATAGCAATACACTTGGGGATGGCAAAAAAAAATAAAGAAATCAAACCCGATGGGAAAAACCGAAAACCGATGTAATCGGGGCGGTTTTTCCGAACCCGATTAAGTTAAACGGAGGATGGGACGGGTATGGTATTGATAATACCCGCCTCGTATACCCGATTACATAACCCGTTTAAATCCTCAAATACCCCGATTACTTTTTTAATAGCTACATGCTATTTATATTGAGTATATATATATTATATATAAATATAAAAGATGAACACTTCTATATATTCTATATATTATATATAAAAATTACTATGTATAATTTAAAGAACTTATTTATTTACGTATAATTTATTGAAATAATGTTTTGTTCGTTATCATTTAATAGGGATACAAATTTAATTTCATATACTATTGTAATTTTAACATACATGGACGTTTTAAGCTTAAATTATAAACCATGTGGTTAAATATTAGGCAAAAAGGCCTCAGTCAAACCTGCTCTACATCTTAGGGGGAGATTTTTAATCAAACTTGTTTGATGTACTTGAAGGTATAATTTAAGGCATGTTAATGCCTTATAGAAACCTGAAAAATGATTTGCAATATCAGCCAAAGCTGTTTACCATGTTGCATTCGTTGCAACAAATGCAGTTTGTCCAAGCTGTTCTGTCCGCTGAACAGGCTGGACATAAACTGTCTACGCTGCTCTATTCTGTTAAGCAGCTTGGACAGTTTACAAGTGTTCTGTTCTTTGTGAACATGCTAAACACTTTATGGAATATGTTTCCAAGTCCACATGTATTGTTTTTTGCTACAATATCAGTTTACAAGTCGAAGACAAAGTGGAAAACAGAACTGCACAGCCTGCCCATGCTGTTCTGTTACATGAAGACAAACGGATATCTGAAAAGGGTGACAGACCTTTTCTTATATCAAAATGGCCTTAGCAAAAGAAGAAAGATGCAAAGTTGACATTCCTCTTTTGGTTAAAGCCTTATGCAACAGTGACAAAAAGGAAAAGACAAAGATTCTGCCATGTGAAGACAAATATGCTTTATCAGAACGTGCAGAAAGGTGTCTTGTCTTTTTGGAAAGACTTTCCACTATCGCATCTGTCCAATGAGGAAGCTTCACTGAGATTCTCCTTTTGAGTGAAAAAGGAAGTTTCTAAGGACTGTGAGACATCCAAGAGTGTGAAATCATATCGTGCATTAAAGTGTATTTTTCATGCATGAAGTCTGCTTGAATATAACAGTACGTGTGTCTAAGCTGTTCTTATTCAAGCTCTCCATCTGAGTCTTGTAAAATCAGTGAGTGCATCTAAGTGAGTGTAGTCATTGTATCTAGTCTGAGTGTGTCTTAGATTAGTTGAACAACTGTTGTATCTGTTATCTCAGCTTGAACCTTTCCGCAGTTCAGGCTTGTTTGTAATTAACACTCGTTAATAATATACACAAACATTGAGAAAAGATTGTTAAGTTTTTAAATATGTGTATTCACCCCCCTCTACAGCTTAGAACTATACACTTGGGAAACCTTTTGGGACCTACAACTGGTATCAGAGCGGATAGAGTGTGTGTCAACTCTAGATCTCTCATTCTTCCTACTTTCCCATGGACAACAGTGCTGCAAGTTCCTCATCTTACTATGACAATGGGTCAATGGCAAAACCCCCCCAAGTTCAATCATCAGAGCTTCTCTAGTTGGAAGTGCATAATGATGCTCTATTTAGAGAATCTGGATGTACAACTACCAGAGATAGTAATGGAAGGTCCATATGTGCCAAATTCTGTTACTACCATTACTCCTGCTGTTGTAGGAGCTGCCCCTGAAATCAGAACTTTTGAGAAGGCCAAAAACTCAATGGTCTGATGAAGACAAAAGACTGGTTGCTCTAGATGCAAAAGCCAGAAATAATTTGGTTATCTCTCTGCCTGATGATGTGTTCAAACAGGTTGAGAAGATGAAGACTGCAACGGAGATGTGGGATACTTTGTGTACCGTCTATGATGGTCCCACAATCACACTAGACAACAGGATTAACAATCTTGTTAGACAGTATGAACTCTTCTTTGCAAAACTAAAGGAGTCACTCACAGAAACCTACACCAGGTTTACTCCTCTTGTTAATGATCTCAAAGCTGTTTAGATCACAAAGGACAGCCTGACTCTGGTGAATAAGTTCTTGGACATCTTGCCTGAAGAGTGGAACTACCTTTCTACCATATTGAGAAATCCAGGCACCATCAAAGGTATGGATCTTGTAAACTTATATGGATCCTTAAAACTGATCTTGAAATAAAATCCAGTGGACAGTTTCCATAAGTTGGAAACTGAGCTTAATGAATTAAAACACATCAACTCCGTTTTACTTGAAGAAAAGAGAGAGACAGATGTAAAACATGCAAAGCTTCAAAAGATAGTTGACTCTTGGTGCCAATCTGCACAAAAAGTCAGCCACTGTATCAGTCAACAGATCCCTGCACAAATCCAAGCCTATCTTGGAGGGGATCTTGACAAAGCAGCTTCTATTGTTGAGATTAATAATCTGAAAGATGACTTATCCACTCTTGGTGAGCTTCCCAGCACTTTCATCTAGAAAGTAAATGGAAAGCTTGTCTCAACAAACAGGTTTGTCAGACCTCAAAATACTGACAACTTGTGTGAAAAAGCCCCAAAAGCTGATGATGGAATGTGTTCTCCATCAAATCAGCCTGCTAAGTGCTCTGCTGATTCACACAAGCAAAAGAAAGGAAAACATGCTCAAACTGCAGCCATGGACACTAAACCTGTTGACAAAACAGGCTCTGGGTCCAAAGCTGATGGTAAGAGACATGTTAATCCTTTTGTAACATCCCAAAAATTTAATTATGGTAATTTGTGGTTATTAGTTTAAATTTTTAATTTAAGTTGGATTGCATTAGTGTGAAGACCTCCCCTTCCGGGTCAGTCCTCAGAGTCTAGGTCCCACAAATAGCAATACGATATCAACCATACTAAGATAGGGTAATTAAATTGCGGAATAATAAAATTACATGTACATACAAGATTAGGATTAAGTTTACATATTTCAAAATAAAGTTGTAAAAGGGTAACATCTAATCTAATCGTAATATCACACATTACATCAAATCTACCCAGAACCACCACAATTGTTGTCTTCCAATCAGTACCAGAAATATTTGTTGAGTAGTGGTCTAAGAAAGCTTCAAAACTTGGATCTTGAATGACCTAAGTACTAGGTCCTGCAGGTGATTTTCCTTTGGCTTTTCCTGTAAAATATTAAAGCAACATCTGTAAGCAACGCTTAGTGAGTTTATAGATTTTCAATATCAACATGCGTGTCAAGCGGAGTCATTAGTCTTAGCATGATATGTCTTGGCTGCCGCTACAGCCCTCATGATTGAGATATAGAATCATAGAATCGGATGATGTTCAAGCCACACTCACGCTTAAATCGTGGGGATCAGCCACATACTGGGCTAGCTACCAGTAAGTCAATATGGCGGAACATCGGAGGTCATTACCAAGTTCATAAGAACTGGTGAAATAGCCGGGTCTAGAACAATAGACCATAAGGGCTAGTCAAGCTGAATCAATCTGTCAAAGGTCTGGTCAATAATGGAAGCATATGTCTTAGAAGTCATGATAGCAATGAATCATAAGGCAAAGTCTGAAGCAATATTAAATGCAATATGAAAAGATAATCAAATAGCTATCATGATTCACTGGGCAACACCCATCCATGGTGTGCACAGGTCTCAATCCAGCTGATAAATGAATGTCAATAAATATAACAGTAGCAATATATCTCAACCGGATCTACGCATGTTCAATCTGAATATCTATAACTCACAGGTCTGGGTCTTGGTCAAACAGATATATGAATCTGCCACCTGAGTTATCTTAGGATTTTGTAAATCTGTAATCTGTCAATTCAAATCTTTGACCCGCTTTAAATCTTTAAATCTTTATATCTGTGTTCAGAATTTCACTGAACCTGTCCAGAATTATATAATATAATCTCATGTCAATATCATCATCATTATCATGGAATTTCATCATCTTTTGGTCTTTAAATCTTTAATTTTATCTGATTCTGATAACTGATAATTTCACAAATCATTCTTTGTCTCAATATTTCTCAAAAGTCCGCTTTTTATATATTTAACAATATATATAATCATTCATTTAGTTGAAATATCAAATACATAAAATTGGGTTTTCGGATCATAAATTTCGGAGCAGCCCGGATTGGGATCCGGATTCGGATCTAACCGAAATGAGCATCCAAATCCGAAATAAAAATCGAATTCGGACCAAATCATCCGAAACAGTCCATCCGAATTAGTACCATCCGAACTCGGGTCATCCGAGTTCGGACCATCACTTAACAAAACAATAATCTTATTATCCGAAGTATGGGAACCGAAGTGGTGCATCATCCGAATTCGAACATATCCGAATTCGGATCCTTCATGTTCATAAATTTCCAGATTTTGTTCTTCATGTTCATACTTATACTCATACGAATTTTCACATAAAATTCGCAAAACTTATTTATATTAACATGCAACGTTTTATTTTGTTGTATTATCATTATTTGAGTGTTTTTATATAATCTTTTTAATCAAAAACATCTTAATTTAGTCAAGATCATCCAAAAACTCATAATTTTCTCAAGAACACTTTATTATAAAAATTCATATTTTCTTGCTTATTTTTGATAATCTGATCTCATATTTTTGTTTCTATTACATCTATTATCATTAATTCATCATAATCTACTAAGATCTAACACATGCAACCTTAAATTCATGTTTTTACATCTTTGGTTTCGGTTTTTATCAAAACCGAACCAAACCTTTTAAAAAATCTTAAAAATATAACTCAAAATTACCTCAAATCTTGTAGATTCCAATTGTTTGATGATAATTGTAACTCCTTCTTGGCTTTAATCTTCAATTTAATGCCGATTTTATGGAACTTTTGATGGATTTGTGAGAAATCCGTAGGTTTTAGAGAGAAGTTAGAGAGAGAGAGTTAATTGTAACAATGATCTTAAATGATCATCATTTAGTTTATATACTTCATTTGCATTTAACCCACTTAACTTTTTGTATAATACATCTCTTTTATTTTACTCAATTTAATTATATCATAAATATAATATAAAATTATATTTACTTAATATATTTTTATTCTTAATCAATATTTGCAAATACAAATAATATAACAAAAATTATATTATTATCTCAAAATATACATTACATAACTGATCAAAAGTTAGGTTGTTACAGAATGGGCTCCACCACGCACAAACTTCGTCCTCGAAGTTAGCTATGTTCGAACAGATTGGGATAAGTAGCTTTCATAACATCTCTAGATTCCCAAGACTGATGCGAACCTTTGTGGTGTTTCCACTGAACGAGCACCATCTGTATCTCCTTATTTCTAAGCTTCTTAGTCTTTGAGTCCAGAATACGTTCTGGCTCTTCAACCACTCGAAGCTTTTCATAAATTTGCAGGTTAACATGTGGTATCTGCACTTCTCTTTCGTCAGCTAAACTCTTTCTCAAATGACTAACATGGAATACAGGATGTATTCCAGCTAAGTCCGCTGGTAGATCAAGACGGTAAGACTGATTCCCAATCTTTTCAATGATCTTGAACGGTCCGATAAATCTTGGAGCTAACTTGTTTCTTTTAATGAACCGTACCACATTCTTCATTGGGGATACTTTCAGCATCACCCAATCGTTATCTGCAAAACTGATTGATCTGTGTCAGTTGTCATAATATGACTTCTGCCTGCTTTGAGCTTCAAGAATATTTCTTCTAACAAGTTGAATCTTTTCATGAGTCAACTGTAGAAGGGCAGGTCCTGCTATTGGCGATTCACCTGTTTCGCGCCAACAGGTAGGAGTTCTGCACTTTCTTCCGTATAGAGCTTCAAAAGGGGCCATCTTGATTGTTGAATGATAACTGTTATTGTATGAGAATTCGACCAACGGCAAGTGGTCATCCCAGTTACCACCTAAATCAAGAATGCAGGCACGAAGCATATCTTCAAGAGTTAGAATAGTACGCTCACTCTGGCCATCTGCATTTGGATGATAAGCAGTACTCATAGAAATCCGAGTACCCATCCCTTCTTGTAGTGCTTGCCAGAATCTGGATGTGAAGCGACTATCACGATCAGATACAATAGACTTTGGCACACCGTGACGAGAAATAATTTCTGTGATGTACAACTGTGCCAATCTATCGAGGGAATAAGTTTCTTTCATTGGAATGAAATGTGCTGATTTCGTTAAACGATCAACGACTACCCAGATAGAGTCGTGTTGTCTTTTGGTCTTTGGCAGCTTCGTAATGAAGTCCATTGTTATATGCTCCCACTTCCATTCAGGAACTGGCAGTGGTTGCATATCCCCGAAGGGTTTCTGGTGTTCTGCCTTAACCATTTGACATACTTTGCAGCTTTCAACACGTTTTCCGATGTCTTTCTTCATTCCTGGCCACCAGTAATCAGCTTTCAGATCAAAATACATCTTTGAGCTGCCAGGATGAATAGATAACTTGGACTGATGAGCTTCGGATAGAAGAGTGCTACGAATTGAACCATATTTAGGAATCCAGATTCGGTTTCCTTTGAAACAGTGAAGTCCCAAATGGTTCATAGTCAGAGATTGTAACTGCCCTTTAAGATTTTCAGATTCGATATTCTCTTCTTTCAGTGCTTCAGCTTGAGCAACCCGAATGTCTTCAATAAGATCAGAAGAGAATACTACAGGAGTTAGGGCATAACAGCACTTTTCTGGATATACTTTCTACTCAACGCATCCGCGACAACATTTGCTTTGCCGGGATGATATAAGATCTCGCAGTCATAATCCTTGATAAGCTCCAAGGATCGACGTTGTTTCATGTTCAGATCTTTTTGAGTGAAAAGGTATTTGAGACTCTTATGATCGGTGTAGAGCTGACACCGAGTCCCATATAGATAGTGACGCCAGATCTTCAGTGCAAAGGTAACAGCAGCCAACTCAAGATCATGAGTTGGTGCACTTTTCTCATAGTCTTTTAATTGCCTTGAAGCATAGGCAATTAATTTTCCCCTTTGCATCAGAACACATCCTAAGCCAGTACCAGAGGCATCGCTATAGACAACGAAATCATCATTACCTTCTGGCAAGGCTAGGATCGGCGCTTGAATCAACTTTTGCTTCAGAATATCGAATGCCTCTTGCTGTTTATCGGTCCAAACGAAAGGAGTATTCTTTCGTGTTAGCATTGTAAGCGGCACAGCAATCTTTGAGAAGTCCTTTATGAATCGCCGATAATAACCGGCCAATCCAAGGAAACTTCGGATCTCAGAGGCATTACGAGGCGTTTGCCACTTCTGAACAGCCTCGACTTTTGACGGATCAACGGAAATTCCTTCGCCAGAAACAACGTGGCCAAGGAACTGGATCTATAAGAATCAAAATAGAAATTCAAATTCTGATGTGAATCATAGAATAGTTAAGGAAAACAGCTCAAGACATATATAATAGAGATTATACCTGTCTGAGCCAAAATTCACATTTAGAAAACTTTGCGTAGAGTCTTTCTTTTCTTAATAACTCTAGCAATTGCCGCAGATGAACGGAATGACCAGCCTCCGTTTTGGAGTAAATCAGAATATCGTCTATGAACACGATAACTGATTTATCCAACATTGGTCTGCACACACGATTCATGCGATCCATGAATGCCGCTGGTGCATTTGTTAAGCCGAACGGCATCACGAGAAATTCGTAATGACCGTATCTTGTACGGAAGGCTGTCTTCGGAATATCCTCATTTCTTACTTTCAGTTGATGATACCCAGAACGGAGATCTATTTTTGAGAAATAACTAGCTCCTTGCAGTTGATCAAACAGATCATCAATCCTGGGCAGAGGATATTTATTCTTTATGGTAACCTTGTTCAACTCGCGGTAGTCGATGCACATACGGAAGGTTCCGTCTTTCTTTTTGACAAATAAGACTGGTGCACCCCACGGAGAAGAACTCGGTCGGATAAACCCCTTCTCTAACAGCTCTTGCAGTTGTTTAGACATTTCTTGTATTTCTGTAGGTGCAAGTCTGTATGGAGCTTTTGCGATAGGAGCCGCACCAGGAACCAAGTCAATACTAAACTCGACTTGACGTTCCGGTGGCACTCCGGAAATGTCATCAGGAAATACGTCTGGGAACTCACAGACGATAGGAATATCGGACAACGATTTCTTTTCAGAGTTGGATTCAGATAAAACGTAGCACAGATAGGACTCGCGACTCTTGGATAGATACTTATAAGCTTTATCAATAGAAATGAAGCAGTGATCACCTTTTCGCTTCTCGCCCTTGATCTCAAGTACTCGACCGTCTGAAGATTTGATTCTGATGACTCGCCGGTTGCAGATAATTGTAGCCTCGTTGTTCATTAACCAGTCCATGCCGATGATGACGTCAAACTCTTTTAATGGAATCGGGATGAGATCGAGGTTGAATACGATGTTATTTACGAGCAGAGTGCAGTTTCGGTAGACAGATTCAGCCATAACGAAATTGTTACTGGCTGTCTCAATATCAAGTATTATGGGAAGCTTTGATGGAGCTTTATGTAGCCTTTGTGCAAAAGATGTGGATATAAAAGAACGACTGGCGCCGAAATCGAATAATACTCTAGCAGGAATGGAGTTAAGTAAGAACATACCGGTAACCACATCAGGTGTTTCTTTCGCTTCTTCTGCTGTTATCTGAAAGGCTCGAGTTCTTGCAGTCGGCGTTGCAGCAGAACTTTTCCCTGTAGAACCTCCTGCGGATGATTGTGACTGATAACGTGATCCGCTTCGACACTGGTACATGAAGTGTCCTCTCTTACCACACTTCGCACATCCTCGTCCTTGCTGTGGACATTCCTCACTGCTGTGACCGATCATATTGCACGCAAAGCAAGTAACGTCTTCTGGATTGCACAACCCCATGTGTGACTTTCTGCATCGCTTGCAGAATCGTGGCTCGTTCGTGAGGGAGTAAACTTGTGCTTTCTGTTGTGAACTATGCTGATGGGATTGCTGAGATTGTGACTGAGACTTATTTGGCCTAAAGAATCTGCCAAATCGCTGTTTCTTTGGAGGAGACGGATTCATCGGATTAGTTGACGGAGCGTATAGCTGATCACCATACTCTAAGTACCCTCGCTCAATCTGTCTCGCTGCTTCTACCATTTCCAGATAGCTCTTATATTTGATCGCACTCATGGGATGTCGATATCTGGGATTGAGTCCTACTCGGAACCTATTCATTTTCCTTTCCTCTGTTGCCACTTGGTAAGAAGAGTAGCCACATAATCTCGAAAATTCATGTTCGTATTCATCTACAGTCTTCGTTCCCTGAGTCAATTGCATTAATTGGACTTCCATCTTATCTCGCTGGTCAACCGGGCAGTATTTCGCGTTGAACATGTCTAGAAACTGGTTCCATTCCAATGTCTGAATGACTTCCTCCCCGTATATGCTTCGCTGTGTCTTCCACCATGCGCGAGCAGCTCCAACAAACAACGCAGATGTGTAGCTCACTTTCTTAGAATCTAAACAGTCAGAGATTCTAAAAATTTCTTCCGTATGACTGATCCAATCCATCGTCTGAATCAGATCTACAGTACCCTCGAAGTTCAGGGCACCGCTCGCTTTAAAATCTTTGAATTTGCAGCCTTTAGGCTGAGCAATTTGGGCATCGGGAATAGAGTTATCAGAATCAGAGTCATTAATCTGAACTTGCTTTTCTTTTCTCTTATTTTTCTTATCTTCACGTCTTTTAGCTTCGGCCTCATCTCTGGCACGAAACTGTTCTTGCATCATTTTTTTTGTTGTTCTGAGTGTTGGGCTAAAAATTGTTGCATCATTTCAAACATTTGTTGTTGGGTCATATTGTTGGGAATATCACCTGATCCTGATCCTGACATCTTCTACTGAAAATTAAAATCAATTAACTATCAGTTTATAGACTTAGATCTATGTACCCTTTTTCCCATCCTAACAGTCTGTACATCCAATCTCAGTTCAAACCACCTAAATGATTGATACATATGTATTGCTTCAGTTTGAGATCAAGTATACTTACGTAATACTTGATTCACTCAAACTAGTGCTCTCATACCATCCTGTGAAGACCTCCCCTTCCGGGTCAGTCCTCAGAGTCTAGGTCCCACAAATAGCAATACGATATCAACCATACTAAGATAGGGTAATTAAATTGCGGAATAATAAAATTACATGTACATACAAGATTAGGATTAAGTTTACATATTTCAAAATAAAGTTGTAAAAGGGTAACATCTAATCTAATCGTAATATCACACATTACATCAAATCTACCCAGAACCACCACAATTGTTGTCTTCCAATCAGTACCAGAAATATTTGTTGAGTAGTGGTCTAAGAAAGCTTCAAAACTTGGATCTTGAATGACCTAAGTACTAGGTCCTGCAGGTGATTTTCCTTTGGCTTTTCCTGTAAAATATTAAAGCAACATCTGTAAGCAACGCTTAGTGAGTTTATAGATTTTCAATATCAACATGCGTGTCAAGCGGAGTCATTAGTCTTAGCGTGATATGTCTTGGCTGCCGCTACAGCCCTCATGATTGAGATATAGAATCATAGAATCGGATGATGTTCAAGCCACACTCACGCTTAAATCGTGGGGATCAGCCACATACTGGGCTAGCTACCAGTAAGTCAATATGGCGGAACATCGGAGGTCATTACCAAGTTCATAAGAACTGGTGAAATAGCCGGGTCTAGAACAATAGACCATAAGGCTAGTCAAGCTGAATCAATCTATCAAATGTCTGATCAATAATGGAAGCATATGTCTTAGAAGTCATGATAGCAATGAATCATAAGGCAAAGTCTGAAGCAATATTAAATGCAATATGAAAAGATAATCAAATAGCTATCATGATTCACTGGGCAACACCCATCCATGGTGTGCACAGGTCTCAATCCAGCTGATAAATGAATGTCAATAAATATAACAGCAGCAATATATCTCAACCGGATCTATGCATGTTCAATCTGAATATCTATAACTCACAGGTCTGGGTCTTGGTCAAACAGATATATGAATCTGCCACCTGAGTTATCTCAGGATTTTGTAAATCTGTAATCTGTCAATTCAAATCTTTGACCCGCTTTAAATCTTTAAATCTTTATATCTGTGTTCAGAATTTCACTGAACCTGTCCAGAATTATATAATATAATCTCATGTCAATATCATCATCATTATCATGGAATTTCATCATCTTTTGGTCTTTAAATCTTTAATTTTATCTGATTCTGATAACTGATAATTTCACAAATCATTCTTTGTCTCAATATTTCTCAAAAGTCCGCTTTTTATATATTTAACAATATATATAATCATTCATTTAGTTGAAATATCAAATACATAAAATTGGGTTTTCGGATCATAAATTTCGGATCAGCCCGGATTGGGATCCGGATTCGGATCTAACCGAAATGAGCATCCAAATCCGAAATAAAAATCGAATTCGGACCAAATCATCCGAAACAGTCCATCCGAATTAGTACCATCCGAACTCGGGTCATCCGAGTTCGGACCATCACTTAACAAAACAATAATCTTATTATCCGAAGTATGGGAACCGAAGTGGTGCATCATCCGAATTCGAACATATCCGAATTCGGATCCTTCATGTTCATAAATTTCCAGATTTTGTTCTTCATGTTCATACTTATACTCATACGAATTTTCACATAAAATTCGCAAAACTTATTTATATTAACATGCAACGTTTTATTTTGTTGTATTATCATTATTTGAGTGTTTTTATATAATCTTTTTAATCAAAAACATCTTAATTTAGTCAAGATCATCCAAAAACTCATAATTTTCTCAAGAACACTTTATTATAAAAATTCATATTTTCTTGCTTATTTTTGATAATCTGATCTCATATTTTTGTTTCTATTACATCTATTATCATTAATTCATCATAATCTACTAAGATCTAACACATGCAACCTTAAATTCATGTTTTTACATCTTTGGTTTCGGTTTTTATCAAAACCGAACCAAACCTTTTAAAAAATCTTAAAAATATAACTCAAAATTACCTCAAATCTTGTAGATTCCAATTGTTTGATGATAATTGTAACTCCTTCTTGGCTTTAATCTTCAATTTAATGCCGATTTTATGGAACTTTTGATGGATTTGTGAGAAATCCGTAGGTTTTAGAGAGAAGTTAGAGAGAGAGAGTTAATTGTAACAATGATCTTAAATGATCATCATTTAGTTTATATACTTCATTTGCATTTAACCCACTTAACTTTTTGTATAATACATCTCTTTTATTTTACTCAATTTAAGTATATCATAAATATAATATAAAATTATATTTACTTAATATATTTTTATTCTTAATCAATATTTGCAAATACAAATAATATAACAAAAATTATATTATTATCTCAAAATATACATTACATAACTGATCAAAAGTTAGGTTGTTACAATTAGGAATAATTATAAAAGCTGGTTGTTTGATTTAGAAATTGATAATTTCAATTATTAAGTTAATATATTTATTATAAAGTGGTTGAAAGGGGTAAAATAAAGATTGAATCTTTATTTAATGGATTTTAAGAAGTTGGTTGCATATTATGAAAATTTATAATTATTAAATTATTAAGGATAATAAATAAAAGATAGAATTCTTTTATTTCGTAAAATCAGTATTTTAATGGAACTGGATAAGTTAAGGGACTAAAGGTGCTAAAGTTGGAAATTTGGAATAAAAAGGGATGAAAGATTTGTATGTCTTTCATTTTCACCAAACATCATCTCTCTCTACCTTCTCTCTAAAAGAAACAAACTCACGGTTCTTCATTTCAATTAAGCCAGAAACATCAAAGGTTGAAATTAGAAGATAAAAATCTGGATTCAAGTTGTTTTGAAGGAGTTATAAACACTACAACCAACAATTTAAGGTAAATTTCACTGAAATTCTTGTATTTAAGGGTTTAAAATCTCGGTTTGTATGAAAACCGAAACTGAAATGTTGGGTTCAAAATGTTTATGCATGTAAGAAATTTTGATGGGTTTGTGTATATCTAGTGTTCTAGAAGTTGTATGTAAAATTTTAGGTTCTAATTCAAGTTATAAGTATGGTTTTTGGAGAGTTACAGTAAGGTTCTGCGTGTTTTTGCATGGTACCGAAACCACAAGTTGGGGTACCGAAACCTTAAGGTTTCGGTATTAACCCCCTCTCTATACCGAAACAAAGGGTGAAACTATGGTACTGAAACTCACATATATAGAAACCATGTGTGTGTGTATACCGAAACAAAAAGGGGGTACCGAAACCATATGATGGTTTCGGTATTGTCTCTACCGAAACTCACCTGATACCGAAACACTCCTTGAATACTGAAACTGTGTGTACGTACCAAGATAAAATGGAGGTACCGAAACCATAAGGTTTCGGTACATAATACCGAAACTCAAGGGGTATACCGAAACTATATATATATATAGTTTGTGTGATTACTGAAACCTTTGTACCGAGACTTTCACACAAATACAGAAACTTTATATATAGATACCGAAACCCACACACACACCTACTAAAACCTTTAATATATATACAGAAACCTTAATTCTGAGAACCAAGTGAACCGAGATTATGTATGAGAAGGTACCGAAACCTTCAAGGTTTCGGTATTTTATATTTTTCAAAAGCAGTGATATATGTCTATATATATATATATATATATATATATATATATATATATATATATATATATATATATATATATATATATATATATATATATATATATATATATAAAGGTACTCATAAAATCATCAGGGTTGGGGTTTGATCAGTGGAAATAAAATGGAACCAGTTGGTCATTCTTTGAAAATCAGTTAAATAAAATGATAAATTCTGGACAATTTGGCAATCCCAGAAATTGGGGATCTACAGTATAATTTCGGATTATAATTTCGAAGGATTGAAGCATTAATTTGAGAAACTTGATGGAACTTATTATTAAACCAGAGATTGATGGTTTTAATAAAGAAATAAATGAGAATGAGAAAACCATCAAGTAAGAGGATTTAAATATGAGTTCTGGTGACGGTTCCGATTGTTGTAATACTTTTAATTGTACAACTTGATGTACATTTGTTGAGGATCATGTTTATGATATGTTTTACTTATGGAATGTAAACAGGTCCCTTGTGGTGTTGTTTAACCCACAGTGGGGTACGTTGTGTGTCCGGTTGAAATCCCGAGGTGAAATAAGACAAATTGAAGTTTATTTGTGCACCCACTGTGAGTACCTTTGATTTTAGCATGTCTGCATCTGCTTTATGTTTGCTATTGTCTGCTGAGGCATGTTGTTTCATTTTCGTTTGGCACTCTACTAACTTGCGTATATATATTGATGCACATTCATACTTGTTGCATGTCCTTTCTTTTGTTGTGCATTCTGTGGATGGACCTGCGTGGTCGCATCTGTACTCTGATGTTACTGTGCTTTATGAGCCAAGAGTTTGACACCTCTATGGTCAGGATAGACAATATGACATCCCCGATGGTAAGTTTGCCTCAGTATGGTGGGTTTCTTAATGCCGAGTGTCAACTCGAAGGGGCTGCGGGCTCAGGTTTGCGTACCTTGGGTACGTGTGGAGTATACGGTATGTGTTACCGCGGATACTCTGGGTGGCATCATAAAGATTTGTAGAATGTGTAAAATCATACGGTATTCACTAAGCAATTCGCTTACCCCTTTAGTTGTTGAATTTTTTTTTACAGGAAAAGGGAAATCGGCGGCGGGACCTTCTAGATAGGGCGACTGCTGAAGTAATTGAAGATTTCTACTATCTACTTTGGTATTTGATTTATGGAATGTTGTTGTAACGAATTTGGGATGATATAATATTTATAAGTATGTAGACTTAGACATGGAACCGTTGTAGCATCGTAGAGTGTTGGACAAATTTGTATTAATTTATTTTGTATTTTATTGCTTCCGCACTTTAATTAAGTACTCCGATCATTATGAAATTATGTGTTGGTGATTAATCCTGGGCGTATTGTAATGGTAGTTAATGTGGCAAGGGTGTCACACCTTTTGATGCTAAACATTTTGAAAATAAGTTTTCAAAAGGTAAGCAGTCTGCATTCAACAGGGGTAAGTCTCATGTTGAAAGAAAATCTGGTATGATTTCAAATAAGTTTTCAAATCATAGTGGAAAACTGGTTATAAATGAAAATAAGTCTTTCAGAACCAGAAGCAGTGATTATGTTGATAGGCAGCATCAATCACATCTCAGTAAGGGCAAAGGCAAAGCCATTGCTCAGCCTGAGAAATCTGGGAATAAGTTTCACAAACCTGTGGAAGGTCAAAAACCAATCAAGCTTCCTGTATTTGACATCTGTCCTCCCAAAAAGAGGAAAGAAGAAACAGGCAAAGCTGTTGCTATTGTGCCTTCCACTCAAGCTGTTGATTCATCAAAATATAGTAATAAGTTTGCTAAACCTGCTGATAAAATCAATAGAAATAATTCAGAATGTGTTTCTGAAAGTTCTTCTTCCAAAAAGGCTAAAAAGAGAAAATGCTATACATGTGGGAAGAAGACACACATGGCCAAAGACTGTCCTGAAACTGAGGACATGAGGCATGTTGACTCTACTAGTTCCATCATTGCTAAAACAAGCAGTGTTGGAAGTAACTTAGTCCATGAGAGTGGTATCCAAACCGATACCATTCAAATAGGAAATATTAGTGTGGATATCACTAGCCCATCAACAAATGTTGATGAAGTAGGAGAACTCATCACTATGATGAGTTCCCCTAAAACTAACTAATGTTTTCCTATGACACTTTGTAGGACAAACAACCATCCCAGGTTTGGTACTTGGACAGTGGCTGCTCAGGGCACATGACAGGTTGCAAGGACCTGCTGAGTGATCTCGGACCTGAAAAAGGGCCAAAAGTCACATTTGGTGACAATGTACAGGGATCCACTAAAGGATATGGAACTCTTAAAGCTGGTGCTGCAGTGTTCAAAAGGGTGGCCTATGTGGTTGGGCTAAAACATAATCTTGTTAGCATAAGTCAACTGTGTGATGCTGGCTACAATGTTAACTTTGATGAGCACCTGGGTTACATATTGGATCCCCAAGGCAAAGTTGTGTTGTGTGCTCAACGGAAGAAAGGTGTATATGTTGTGGACATGAAATCTGCTGATCCCACAACTGAAACCTGCTTTCTCACAAGAACCAATGCAGACCTGAACTGGTTATGGCACAAAAGGCTGTCACACCTGAACTTCAAGAATATCAACAATCTCTGTAAGAAAGAGTTAGTAACAGGTTTGCCTTCTATGACCTTTGTTAAGGATAGACTCTGCACAGCTTGTGAGAAAGGCAAGCAGAGAAAATCATCTTTTAAATCCAAGCATAATTTTTCTATTGATACTCCTCTCTTCTTAATCCACATGGACTTGTTTGGACCAGTCAGTGTCCCAAGTCTCAGAGGAAGAAGATACACTCTAGTAATGGTTGATGAGTTCTCCAGGTTTACATGGGTGATCTTCCTGAAGAGCAAAGAAGAAGCTGCTACAGAAATCATTGGATTTATCAAGAATATGGAAATGCTAAACTCTGCTCAAGTAAAGCAGCTTAGAAGTGATCATGGTACTGAATTCAGAAACAGTACTCTTGAGGACTTCTGTGAAGAAAGATGGATCTCACAAAACTTTTCAGCAGTAAGAACTCCACAACAAAATGGAGTTGCTGAAAGAAGAAACAGAACCCTCATTGAAGCTGCTAGAGCCATGTTGTGTGCATCTGGTTTACCTTCATCATTCTGGGCTGAAGCTGTCAACACTGTCTGCTTCACCCAAAACAGATCCTTAGTGGTAAAAAGGTTCAACAAGACTCCCTATGAGCTACTCAAAGGGAGGAGGCCAAACATTAGCTACTTTCATGTGTTTGGATGTCCCTGCTTCATTCTGAATCAAAGGGGCCAACAGGAAAAGTTTGAACCAAAAGCTGTTGAAGGTGTGTTTGTTGGATATTCTGCTATCTCCAAAGCCTACAGAGTATACAACAACAAGAGAAAGGTGATAGATGAATCTATCAATGTCACCTTTGAAGAGTTTAGGAATGCCTCCACCAAAGCTGTTTCTAAATCAGTTTCAGGAGAATTCAGCTTTGATGATCTCATGTATTCTAACAAGGAAGAGATGACTCAAAAGCTTCCACTACATCCAGAGTGGAACCTGCTAACCATGATGGGCATGATGATGATTATGTTGATACACCCTGTGTGAATAAGTGTACTGACTTAATTACAACTTCATGTCCTGAACCAATCAATGCTGATTTTCCTGGATCCTCTGCTGATATGTTCAACAATGGAGAGTCATGCTCAACAAGTGAACATGCTCAAGATATCAGTGTGTCTGAAAATCTTGAGAGCTGTTCAACAAGACTTGTTGAAGATGCCAATAACTCAGGAGAATCCTCATTGAAGAATGATCCTAAGTGGATCAGGTGTCACCCAAATGATCAAATAATTGGCGACATCAACAAAGGGGTGCAAACAAGATGGGACAGCTTAGGGAACTTTTGTATGTTCTCTAGCTTTGTGTCCCTAATGGAGCCAAAGAAAGTGGATGAAGCACTTAAAGATGCCAATTGGATCACTTCCATGCAAGAGGAACTCAATCAGTTTGAGAGAAATAAGGTATGGAAGCTGGTCCCTGCTCCTAAAGGTAAAACTATAATTGGCACCAAATGGGTTTACAAGAACAAGATGGATGAGCAAGGTCATGTCATTAGAAATAAAGCAAGACTAGTTTGTTAGGGCTACAGACAGGAGGAATGCATTGACTACGATGAAACATTTGCTCCTGTGGCCAAGCTAGAGGCAATTCGTTTGTTGCTAGCCTACGCTGCTCATAAGAGCATGAAGGTATTTCATATGGATGTGAAGAGTGCATTTTTGAATGGGAAGCTGCAAGAGGAAGTTTATGTCAAGCAGCCTCCAGGTTTTGAAAATGAACATCATGCAGGTTTTGTCTATAAGTTGGACAAAGCCCTCTATGGTCTAAAACAGCCCCTAGAGCCTGGTATGACACTCTTACTGATTTCCTTATGAGCAATGGGTATTCCAAAGGTAAAGTGGATACCACGCTGTTCATAAAGAAAGTGAAGTATGATATTATGCTTGTTCAAATTTATGTGGATGACATAATATTTGGTTCTACTAATGAGCAGTTATGCAAGAATTTTTCACTACTCATGAAATCTAAGTATGAAATGAGTATGATGGGAGAACTAACTTTCTTTCTAGGATTTCAGGTTAAACAAACCTCAAACGGAATTTTTATAAATCAAAGAAAGTATACTTTAGATCTTTTGAAAAAGTTTAAATTTGATCAAAGTTCTCCTATCAAAACCCCAATGGCAACCAATGTAAAGTTGGATGCAGATGCCAGTGGCAAAGCTGTTTCAGTAACAGCTTACAGAGGCATGATTGGAAGCTTGCTATATTTAACTGCTAGTAGACCTGATATTAAGTTTGCTACTTGTCTATGTGCTAGGTTCCATGTTGATCCAAAAGAATCACATCTAGCTTCCGTGAAAAGAATCTTCAGATACCTTAAGGGTACACCAGGTTTGGGTCTTTGGTATCCCAAAGACTCAAGCCTTGAGCTAACAGGTTATTCAGAATCTGATTTTGCAGGCTGCAGGCTAGACAGGAAAAGCACAACAAGTGGATGTCAACTTCTTGGTGGTAAGTTGATAAGTTGGTGCAGCAAGAATCAGAACTCAGTCTCTACTTCTACTGCTGAAGCTGAGTACATTGCTGCTGGAAGCTGCTGTGGACAGCATCTGTGGATGCAGCATCAGCTTGAAGACTATGGACTTGTATATAGGAAAACTCCTATTCTGTGTGACAATACAAGTGCCATAGCTATCTCCAACAATCCAGTGTTTCACTCCAGAACAAAGCATATAGAGGTCAAACATCACTTCATCAGGGATCACATTCAGAAAGGTAATGTTGAGGTAAGTTTTATTTCCACAGATGAACAGTTTGCAGACATTTTCACCAAACCTCTTGATGAAAACAGGTTTAATTATCTGGTAAGCAAGCTGGGCATGTTAAACAAAAGTGACTAAGTGTCCAAAATGTTCTAAGTCATTATATGTCTCACACTGCTCAAGTTTCGCAGATTAGCTTAGATAGAACAGGCTATGCATGTTCTATACTTAGCCATTTTCGGCAAAACTTGAACAACTTGAGCATCTAACAGGTTTGACAATAACAGCTT
The DNA here is from genome assembly GCA_020465985.1 of Centrapalus pauciflorus. Taxonomy (NCBI): domain Eukaryota; kingdom Viridiplantae; phylum Streptophyta; class Magnoliopsida; order Asterales; family Asteraceae; genus Centrapalus; species Centrapalus pauciflorus. The sequence continues at coordinate 362,774 of JAANYP010000657.1, read as the reverse complement.
ATATGTCAAGCCTGATCTGATGATCAAACCTCCACCCTGCTCACTCTCTCAATCTGTCATACAAGACATTGTCTTGTAACCTGATCAGCTATTGAACACAACCTGTTCTTACATAGCTAAACAAGGTGAAGGAACAGCCTGAAGAGTGAACAGCTTGTGATGACCATGCTTATCACAGGTTTGACCATCAGCTTAGACCGTCAGTTTTAATTACCTTTCTTCACAATTAAGTTACTTAATTTTTGTTTTTATCTAACTTAATTACTGCGGATAATGTGTGTTTACGTGTGTTAGTGAATAAAAAGGGCTTAAGTGGTCTGACAACCGGTATGACATGGACAACCATTCTGTTTTCTGTTAACGACCATTTCAAATCAACCGCCCAAATGTTTCTCTCTCATACCCACTCACATTCAAATCCTATAAATACCCCTACTGTTTCATCTTCGTCTTCCTCACTACTTCCATAACTTCCTAAGAACCCTAAACTTCGACTAAGTGTCCTGTGCTTCTACTACTTTCACTACTTCCCAAATGGCTCACCGAAACAACCCCTTTCTACCAGTATTTGTTGGTGCTGATGTTCAAAAACATGCATCTGTCACCACATTGCTAACCCTGAAACCTACCAACTACCTTGCAAACCTAACCATTCCCAAATATTATGTGGGAAAAGGCTACGAAGAAATGGTGGAGTTTCTGAGAGTTCACCCCCTGAACTATGCCATGACTGCCAATCCTGGTGTCTTGTACCAGGAAATGGTGCATGACATCTGGTACACCTGTGCCTACAACCCAGATACCAAAGTCATCAGGGGCACAATAATCAATGGGACTCAGACCATTGAGATCACCACTCGTCTGATCAGGGAAGCTCTTCGTCTTCTTGTGGCTGAAACATATGATCAGCCTCAGCCTGAAGATGAACAGATGAGGAATCTGCTGCACTTCTGTGGTGTAGCAAAACCAAAGGTTGGAGCAACGCCGTTTAGGAAGGATTTGTCTCCAACCTACAGTTTTCTATTTGCCTATGTGGTGATGTGCTTCAGCAGTAAGGTTGGTTCCTCTGACCAACTAAGCCGTGATGAGATTCCTATAGTCCTACAACTTGTGGATGGAACTACAATCAACATGGCCAGATGGATTTACATGAATTTGAGGAATCTGGTGCAGCAGGAGACACGTCCAGCTGCTGTTCGTTATCCCAGATTTCTGAGTCTCATTTTCAAGCACGTTTGTGGTGAGCATCTGTATAACTCTCAGCCTTTACTTCATACTGCTGCATTTCCTGTTATAGGAAAAAGAGTTTTCTACACTCCGGTTCTCCCAAATGAGCCTCCTCTATCTACTCCAATGAGGAGGCTGTTAGGATTGGTGGAAGGACCCCCTGCTATGAGGGTGGATCCAGAAGCTGCTCCCAAAGCAAAATCTAAATCCAGGGTCAAGTTTGTTAAGAGGACCCTGGAAACGACTGAAGCTAGGCCTGTCCACAAGAAGGCCAAAACAGCCAAGTCTAAGTCTTCACCCTCAGCCTCTATGGCTGAGGGGAGCAGACTTCTCACCATGGTTCATTTGTTGAACCTGAAGCCTCTATGGCTGGTGCCTCTGTGGCACCTGAGACTATGGAACAGGTCAACCCACCAGTTTCTGACCCAGTCTCCAAACCAGTCCAATCTGAACCTCTCATCACCTCTCCACAATCACCCACCTCATCTCTCAGATCATACCAATGAAAATCACTTGCCAAAAAGAAACCAACAGCCAAAACCAGGCCCTATGTTCCCTCTCAACAGGGTTCAGTTGAAAAAGAAGCACACCCTGCTGCCTCTCCTATTTTGGGAGAAGGTTCAGCACATTTGGAGCCTGCTTCACTCCAAAAAGAGTCCACCCAGAGTCAGCCTAGACCCTCTGGTTCCTCCCAACAGGAACCAGTTGTACATATGGAGACAGCCACATCAACTATTCCAGCCTCCCAACAGGCTGAGAATATTGAAAGACAGGAGTTCTCTCCACTCCATACTGAGTCCACACTGTCCCCACTTCATACTTCTTCACACCCTGAGTCTACACGAGGTGCCCCCACTGCTGGATTAGACCATCCAGTAGCTCAGCCTCCAATCTCTGTTCCTCATGATACATTTGTTGTACACCCAACAGTTGTTGAAGGACCAATCACCTTAGCTGATGAACCACAGGGAACAGAACATCCCTTTGGTGAGGCTGCCCCTCATATGCAAACTCCATCAGTAGGCTTCACCACTTCTGATGTTGAAATGCAAATCCTATCTCCCAATGATGAGGTACCTTTAAACCAAGGTGCTGCAGAGGGAACCACCCCTGGCCTTAATGAAGGTGCTGCCACACAAGCAGCATCTGAAAGTCTACCAACCTCTACCTCCTCTCCTGATGATGCAGCTACAGCCACTGCTTAAGGACCTATCGACCCCTCCAAGCTGGGCCACATTACTTTTGCCCAGGATATGGAGCTTCTTTCCAAAGTACCTTCTCCTTCACATCCCCAAACACCAGCCTCATCATCTTCATCACCCTCCACCCAATCCAAACAGTCTACCCATACACCTCCATCCCCTAAAGATCTGCCTTTGAAGGACCAGCTTTCCTTGCTGACCAACAAAGTTGGCTTTTTAGAAACTTCCATATCTTCTCTACCCTCTCTAATTTCAGACTCCGTGTCTGAACAGCTCAAAGGATTCTTTGATGTGTTCAAGAATTCCTTCCCATCCACTCCTCAAACTGACAATTCCTCACAGCTGCTTGCACTTACTGCACAGCTGCAAAGTGTCTCCACCTCCCTCTCCTTAATTCTTTCCCACCAACAAGACTCTGTGTCGTCTATGACAGCCATATCCCAACAGCTGTCCACTCTCCTCACTACTTGCAATTCTACCCAACCTGATACACTGGCCAGCCTAAACACTCTAATAGTCTCTCTATCAAATTTTGTGTCAGCAAACCTTGCTGATGTGCAAGACTCTCTTGAGTTACATCTTGCACAGCTTCAAAGTCTGCTATTCACAGCTTCTGATAGAGAAAATATTCTTAAGCTGACCTCTCTTGCTGATTCCCAATCCTCTTCTATTCAAACCTGTCTTTCCCAACTTGCAGAGGTGAAGGACAACCTGGCTTTCTTAGTGCATAGTCTGGTTGGTCCCAAACCTGTTGCCAAAACTGCTGCAACGCCTGCTGAATTTGTTTCTGCAGGCAGACCAGTTGTTGAAGGTGCTGGTCCATCTCCTTCAAAGGGGGAGAAGTTGTCTGCCTCGAAGACTAAGTCTAAGGGGGAGAAAACCTCTTCTCCTAAGGAGAAATCAGCATCTACTGGTCAAACAACATGTGCATCTGTAACAGGTACTGGTCCAGTTGAAGGTGCTTCTCATCAACCTGAAGCTGCTCAGCCTACTCAGGCTGGATCTCCAAACCCTGCACAATCTAAGGGGGAGGAATTCATCCCTGAGGACAGGCCAAGCAGCAGAAGGAGGCATCTTATTCTGGAGGAAGAAGAAGAAGAAGAGGAAGATATTCCTGAAGCGTTACCACTACAACAGCTAAAGGAAAAGAAAAATCAGCTTTTGACCCTGATCGCCAAAAAGCAGCAGAGCTAAAGTTTGACAAAGCCAGGGCTAAAGAAATGGGTGTTCCTATTGAAAAATACTATGAGCTCAGAGATGAACAACTCAAAGCCCTGGAAATATTGAGAAAAGAAGAAGCGTCTGCCAAAGCTGCCATATCTCTTACATTCAAAGAGGCAAGCAAAACCAAAATGCCTTCTTTGGATGTGTAGAGAAAACTACTTGAAGCTGCTAGAGAATCAGCTGGTGAGAAGGAAGGTGAACTGGAAAAGGGTGCTCTGGTCTCTGTGACCAAACCAAAGCAAGCATCCTCTGCAAGGGCCCAGTTCCACTTTGACATCTTGGCAAGGAAAAAGTTTCATGATGTTGCTGATAGAAGACTAGCCAAGGAAGCAATTGTCAAAGCTATCCCCATATCAAGAAAAGGCCAACAGTGGAAACTGCAAATAACCAGAATGGGTGCAACAGGCCCAGAAGTGGAAACTTATGACTACACTGATGTTGAACAAATGGGGTACAGGAAATGGGTTGAGCTGGCAGTTGCCCTGAGCCAGTCTAAGTCTGAAACGGCTAAGACTATCAGGGCATATGTCAAGAAGCTGATGGAGAGAGTGAAAGATCTTGGCCTGATCTCAAAAGAAGTAAGTGAGGGTGTCTCTGTGACTTACCCCAAGATAAAGGCCAAGAGGACCAGAAAAGATTCTGAGCTGGAGGAACTCCTCATCTTGATTGAACAAGTTGATTATACTGTTGAAATCAAAGGAGTTGACTACAGCCTGCCCAGAGGAGTAGAGTTTGAAGAAGGCAAAGTGATTGAAGAACCTGAGTTGGGGCATTTTTTGTAGATCCCCTGACACAGAAGAAGTGTTTTCAGAGAGCATCAGATCTATACAAGGTGGATCTGAAACAGCTTGCAGCCTTGAAACTTGCAAACTCCTTCAGGCAATCCAGCAAGTGGAGAGCAGCCATCTGGGACCAGCTCAGGGGCTTTTATGAGAGAGAGGAGAACTTCAAGATCCCAAATTTATGTTTCTCAGAGTTGAAATTCAAGATCTGGAGGAAACAAGAGGTGAACTTGAAAGAATGTTTGAAGAAAGATTTCCACCACCAATGCAGTGAAGTCCACCTACTATCTGAGTAGGTGAAGAATGGAAGTTGTCCATCTGTTGGACATACTTGCCATTATCTGCTCCCAACATCAACAATCCAAATTGTTGAACTCTTTTGTACATTAGTTGTAATATACATTAGTACATTAGTTGTAATTCTGTAAAAACATATGTTGTTTACGTAATCAAAATCAGTATATATAAACTGATCTTTTACTTTATTTAAATGTTGTAATTTCATTTCAGCAAGATGTATTGTAAAATGTATAGTGATTATTGATTAAATCAGCTAAGACTGATTATTGCAAACAGGGGGAGATTGTTTGGCATAAAAAGGTCTCATTCAAACCTGCTCTACATCTTAGGGGGAGATTTTTAATCAAACCTATTTGATGGACTTGAAGGTATAATTTAAGGCCTGTTAATGCCTTATTAAACCTGATAAGTGATTTGCAATATCAGTCAAAGCTGTTTACCATGTTGCATTCGTTGTAACAAAGGCAGTTTGTCCAAGCTATTCTGTCTGCTGAACAGGCTGGACATAAACTGTCTACACTGCTCTATTCTATTAAGGAGCTTGGACAGTTTACAAGTGTTCTGTTCTTTGTGAACAGAACCTGTTTTTTGTGAACAGAACCTGTTTTTTGTGAACAGGATAAACACTTTATGGAATATGTTTCCAAGTCCTCATGTATTGTTTTTGGCTACAAGATCAGTTTACAAGTCGAAGACAAAGTGGAAAACAGAACTGCACAGCCTGCCCACGCTATTCTGTTACATGAAGACAAACGAATATCTGAAAAGGGTGACAGACCTTTTCTTATATCAAAATGGCCTTAGCAAAAGAAGAAAGATGCAAAGTTGACATTCCTCTTTTGGTTAAAGCCTTATGCAACAGTGACAAAAAAGAAAAGACAAAGATTCTTCCATGTGAAGACAAATATGCTTTATCAGAACGTGCAGAAAAGGTGTCTTGTCTTTTTGGAAAGACTTTCCACTATCTCATTTGTCCAATGAGGAAGCTTCACTGAGATTCTCCTTTTGAGTATAAAAGGAAGCTTCTAAGGATTATGAGACATCCAAGAGTGTGAAATCAGATCGTGCATTAAAGTGTGTTTTTCATGCATGCAAGTCTGCTTGAATATAACAGTATGTGTGTCTAAGCTGTTCTTTTTCAAGTTGTCCATCTGAGTCTTGTAAAATCAGTGAGTGCATCTAAGTGAGTGTAGTCATTGTATCTAGTCTGAGTGTGTCTTAGATTAGTTGAATAACTGTTGTATCTGTCATCTTACCTTGAACCTTTCTGCAGTTCAGGCTTGTTTGTAAATAACACTTGTTAATAATATACACAAACATTGAGAAAAGATTGTTAAGTTTTTAAATAGCTGTATTCACCCCCCTCTACAGATTAGAACTATACACTTGGGAAACCTTTTGGGACCTACATTAAATTTCATATCATTGATTTATAAATGGGTCCCCGATTCCCCACGGGATTCTCCGCTTACCCGATGGGGATCCCCGTTTAATACCCGCGGTTTTTTAAATGGGGACGAGATTTCCATTCCCCGGTCCGAACCCGCACCGTTGTCATCCCTAATTGCACTAAGTAAATAAATGGTTGGCCCTCTCTAAACATCCACTTATTGTACATCAAAATATTGCATGATCATCGTTGTAACAAAGATCAAACAAATAAGCATAGTTTCAATCACGTGAACAAACATAACAATATTTAAAAAGCGACCCTTTGTTGATTTTTGTTGCAGAATCATGATTCATTGGTAGCTTTTGGTTTCGTGTCCTGGAGTGAACATTTCTATTGGGTGACATCAAACTCATTAAGCTCCTGTAGACCGACTTTTTCACTTTCTAATATCACAAAATAGCAATGGAATACGTCTTTAACTAAAAGAGCATTTTCCGCTCTACAAGTAATTTGTTTGGTGGACGGGGAAAGTGTGTTTGATATGGTGGGATGAGTTTGCTTTGGGGTGGATTGGATTAATTTTGGAAACTTCATGTAGATTTTTATTTCTTTGGCTATTTTGTTTTTCTGAAATATAATTCGAAAATAAAACAAGGTTATAAACAAAATATATTTAATGAAAATTATCAAATGGAGTTCAACAACCAATGAAATAACATGAAAAGAGAGGTGATGCGTACAGGTAGAGATGCACAAAAAATCCGGTTATCCGATTTCGATCCAAAACCGATTACAGCGAAACCGGTTTTTTATAATCGGTTCGGTTCAACCGAATTAGTTTTTTGGTAGACCGGACTTTTTACTGGATAATTAACCGGTTATAAAAAAACTGGTTAAAAATCGATTTTTAATACACTAATTTTATAATTTTAGACTTTTTATTTATTTATAATCAAATATAATGTAAAACTACATTTGTTTGGAGTTTTGTTATCTTAATTATAATTATAAGTTTATAACTTATAAGTATAATATATAAATTATAAAATGATTTAAAAAGCCCAATGTTATTAAAAATAAAAGCTCAAATGAAAGATTTATCAAATAGATGATAAAAAAAGGGTCAAACCCAAATTGAAAGCCTAAAATAAAAAAAGATAAAAAATTTGCTAAAAAATCGATTTTTTAACCGGTTTTTGAAAAAACCAGTTTTTTATATCCGAAACTGGTTGCATTTTATTGGGTCCAAAACCAGTTAAGATTCAAACCAGTTATAAAAACCGTGTCTTTTTTTGAAAAAAAAAACCGGATCGTATAAGAACCGATTCTGATCGATTAAAAACCAATGGATGTGCACCTCTACGTACAGAGAATAGTAGCAAGCCAACGACCATGGAGATGACTACAACACCGGGAAGGGGGTGGGGCGAGGTGGTCGGGGGGAAGTGATTCTAGCATGTGAATGACTTGCACAAATGGTTCAGACTATTATAAGGATCTTGTAAAATTTCTGTTAAAAAGGTATATCAGATTCAAGCGAGCCACTTCGAAAACATAATCTAGTGAACCCTTTCATAGGTAAGGTAAATGATTAACAATCTATCATAACTGACATCCATTTAAAAGAAATTTAAAAGAAAGATTTCAGTGAGGCATACCATCAGGTTTTTGGTGTTTGGATTACCTTTGTTTGTGATTGTTTAGTATAGAAACCAAAAAGTCAAGTAGTAAGAAATTACTTGTAAAATTGGCTGAACTGTTTGATGGTGAAGTTAATGCTCTAGGATTGTTGGACCTTAAAAAACAAACACTAAGAGATCATTAGAATGGAAGTTGGAAGAACAAGCAGGCGGTTTTGTATTAACTGTAAAATGGATGGATGCAATTGAAGGCAAGAAATCACTCGACTTGATGTCAATATACATGGACAAGGCAGTGACATCGTGAAAGGCTACATTACCGAAACAAAATAACATCACATCATATGTATATGCATATGGTTTGGAGGTGTTTGGAATTGCAACAACAAAAATATTAAAACTGTGCAAAATCAAGTATAAATCAAAACATCCAAAAAAACTGACCTGTTATTTATCGTCAACTTCCGTCTATTCATCTTATTCCTCATGGGTCTTTCATTTCAAGTATAACAATGGTGTTGTACAATTCTCCACGTCTAGTTGGAGGTAGATGGGATAAAGCAAATGAAGGGCAAACAAAAGATTTAAAAATACAATGTGAAAGCAAAAAAAATGCAAGAAACTTTTGAAAAAGTAAGAAATTTAGCCAGTAGAATATGCTTGTAACTAACAAAGTCGTACATTGTTAAGGAACTCAAAGGCCTTTAATATGACATGACCTTTTTAATATAAAGGAAAACGTGTATTTGCTACACAAGTTACGTCCATTAACTTTTTATCCACTATAATATTTTAATAGCATAAAGAAAAGAAATCTCATAAAGGAATGAAAAGAACACAGAGAGATTTTCCTTAATTCGATAGTCATTTTCAGTATATGAAGGTGGGATTTCACTGCCATGTGCCTCATGTGTTTCGATTAACTTTGTAAAACATTACTCCGAATCTTATTGTAAGATTGTTCGGAAATAAACTGATGATGGCGTATGTAGGTCCCGAGAGGTTCCCAAAGTATATAGCTTTAAGCTGTAGAGGGGGGGGGGGGGTGAATACAGCAATTTAAAAACTACACACTATTTTCTCAATGTTTGTATATATTATCAACAAATTGTTAATTACAAACAAGCTTGAATGCGGAAAGGTTCAAGCTGAGATGTCAGATACAACAGTATGTTCACTAGTCTAAGACAGACTCAAACCAGCTTACAATGAGTACACTCACTAAGAAGCACTCACTATGTTTACAAGACTCAGAGGGACAGCTTATGTAGAACAACTTAGACACAAAGAAACTGAATTACACAAACAGGCTTGCATGCATGAAAAACACACTTGCACGTTCACTCTTGGCTTCAGCACTTAGCTTTTTTTGGCTTAATCTTTCTGACCTTAGAAGCTTCCTTTTATACTCACTCAGAGGATCTAAGAGAAACTTCTTCATTGGACGGAATGAAAAAGGAGAAGTCTTGTTGAAAAGACAACATAACCTTTTCTGCACTTTCTAAAAAGCAGACTTGTCTTCTTGTGTGCAGAACTTTTGTCTTTTCACTTTGTCTACTGTTGCATTGCCTTTAACTAAATAAGGAATGTCAACTTTGCGTCTTTCTTCCTTGTAAAAGGCCTATTTTGATATAAGAAAAAGGTCTATCACCCTTTTTCAAATAACCTTTTGTCTTCATGTAACAGAACAACTTGGGCAGGCTGAGCAGTTCTGATTTCCACTTTGTCTTCGACTTTGTAAACTGATCTTGTAGTCAAATACAATACATGAGGACTTGGAAACACATTCCATAAAGTGTTTAGCCTGTTCACAAAGAACAGGTTCTGTTCACAAAGAACAGAACACTTGTAAACTGCCCAAGCTGCTCACCAGTGTAGAGCAGCGTAGACAGTTTATGTCCAGCCTGTTCAGCAGACTGAACAGCTTGGGCAAAACTGCCTTTGTTGCAACACATGCAACATATAGAACAGCTTTAGACTGATATTGCAAATCTTTTTCAGGTTTCAATAAGGCATATAGCAGGCCTTAAATGCAACCCTCAAAAGCATCAACAGGTTTGATTAATAATCTCCCCCTCAGATGCAAAGCAGGATTGACTGAGGCCTTTTTGTGCCTAACAATCTCCCCCTATTTGCAATAACCAGTCTAAGCTGGCCTTATCAAAAGTCACTATGTATTTTTACAGTACATTTGTTGAAACAGAATTACAACATCAACATAAAGTAAAATATCAGTTTATATATATACTGATTTTTTATTACATTAGAACAACACATGTTCTTACAAAAGTACAACTGATGTACTGATGTATATTACAACTAATGTAAAAGGAAATTACAACATATGTAAAATAGAGTACAACTAATGTACATTGGACTTTTTTTGTTGGGAACAGAAAATGGTAAGCCTGTCCAACTGATGGACAGCTTCCATTCTTCACCTGCCCAGATGGCAGATGGACTTCATCACAAAGGAGGGGGATCTTCAAACATCTTCTCCAATTCCTCTCTAGTATCCTCAAGTTCTTGAATTTCACTTCTTATAATCATGAACTTGGGATCCTCAAGTTCTCCTCTCTCAAAGAAGCCTCTGAGCTGATCCCAGATGGCTGCTCTCCGCTTACTAGACTGCCTGAATGAAACTGCAAGTCTGAAGGCCACAAGTTGTCTCAGATCCACTTTGTATAGATCTGAAGCTCTTTGAAAACATTTCTTCTGAGTTAAGGGATCTATAAAAAATGCCCCCAGCTCAGGCTCTTCAATGATCTTGCCATCTTCAAACTCTATTCCACTTGGCAGGCTGTGATCAACTCCTTTCATTTCAATGGCATAATCGCCTTGTTCAATCAGTGCAAGGAGTAGTTCCATATCAGTATCCTTCTTTGTCCTCCTGGCCTTAATTTTTGGATGTGTCACCAAGACACCTTCACTTGCTTTTTTGGAGATCAGGCCAAGATTCTTTACTCTCTCCATCAGTTTCTTGACATATGCTCTGATTGTCTTAGCCGTTTCTGACTTTGACTCACTCAGAGCAACTGCCAGCTCAATCTATTCTCTGTACCCCATCTGTGCTACGTCAGTGTAGTCATAAGTTTCCAATTCAGGGCCTGCTGCACCCATCCTTGTTATTTTCAACTTCCACTGACTGCCTTTTCTTGATATAGGGACAGCTTTGACAATTGCTTCCTTGGCAAGCCTTCTTTCAGCAACATCTTGAAATTTTTTCTTTGCCAGGTTGTCAAAATGGTACTGAGCTCTTGCATGAGGCACTATAGGCTTGGTCACTGAGACCAGAGTACCTTTTTCTTTTTCTGCTTCCTTCTCCCCTGCTGATCCCTTAGCAGCTTCCAATATTTTCTTTTGCACTTCCAGAGTAGACATTTTAACTTTCTTTGCTTCTTGAAGTGCAAATGATTTGGCAGCTTTGGCAGATTCTTCTTCTTTTCTAAGAACTTTCAGGGCTTGAAGCTGTTCTTCTCTAAACTCAAAATATTTGTGCATAGGAAGACCCATTTCTTTGGCCCTGGCTTTGTGAAATTGGATTTCTGCTGCTTTCTGCTGTATGGGATCATCTTCTGCTATTTCTTTTCCTTTAGTTGCTGTAGTGGTAGCAGCTTCAGGACTTTCCTCCTCTTATTCTTCTTCCTCTAAGATCAGATGCCTCCTTCTGCTGCTTGGTCTGCCCTCAGGAATGGATTCCTCCCCCTTAGACTGAGCAGGGATTGGAGATTCAACCTGAGTAGGCTGAGCAGCTTGAGAAGCACCCTCTATTGTACCTGTTTCAGAGATTCCTGCTGGTTGACCAGTTTGTGCTGTAGGCACTGGTTTCTCCTTAGGAGTAGAAGTTTTCTCCCCCTTAGACTTAGTCTTAGAGGCAGACGACTTCTCCCCCTTTGAAGGAGATGGACCAACACCTTCAACACCCGGTCTGCCTGAAGACACAAAGTCATCAGGCTTGCCAGCAGTTTTGGCAGCAGGCCTGGGGCCAACAAGGCTAGTCACTAAGAAAGCCAAACTGTCCTTTACCTCTGCAAGCTGGGAAAGACAGGTTTGAAGAGAAGAGGATTGTGTATCGGCAAGGGAGGTCAGCTTAACAATGTTTTCCCTATTAGACTCTGTGAACAGCAAACTTTGAAGCTGTGCAAGATGTAATTCGAGAGAATCTTGCACATCAGCAAGGTTTGAGGACATAGAATTAGATAGGGAGCCATATAGTGTGGTCAAGCTGGCCAGAGTGGCAGGAAGGGTAGAATTGCAAGAAGTGAGGAGAGATGACAGCTGTTGGGAAATGGCTGTCATTGAGGACACAGAGTCCTGTTGTAGAGAAAGAATGAAGGAGAGGGAGGTAGACACATTTTACAGCTGTGCAGTGAGTGCTAACAGCTGTTGAGAATTATCTGTTTGTGGAGTGGTAGGAAAGGAGTCTTTGAATGAATCAAGGAACCTCTTAAGTTGTTCAGACACAGAGTCTGAAATGAGAGAGGGTAAAGAGGACATAGATGTTTCTAAAGAACCAACTTTGTTGGTCAGCAGGGAAAGCTGATCCTTCAAAGGCAGGTCTTTAGGAGATGGAGGTGTATGGGTAGACTGTTTAGATTGGGTAGATGGAGAAGATGAGGATGAGGCTGGTGTATGTGGATGTGATGGAGAGGGAAGAGGAACATTTGAAAGAAGCTCCACAGCCTGGGCAAAAGTAATATGGCCCAGCTTGGAGGAGTCAAAAGGTCCCTCAGCAGCGGCTGTAGCTGCTTCATCAGGAAAAGGGGTTGATGTTGGGGGCCTTTCAGATGCTGCTTGTGTTGCAACATCCTCATGAAGGCCAGTGGGTGTTCCCTCTGCAGTGCCTTGGTGGAAAAGCACCTCATCATTGGGAGATGGGATATGCATTTCAACATCAGCAGTGGTGAAACCTGCTGATGGAGTTTGCATGGAGGGAGCAGCCTCACCAGAGGGATGGTGTGATCCCTGAGGTTCATCAGCTTGGGTTGTTGGTCCCTCAGCAGCTGTTTGGTGTAGAACAACTGTATCATGGGGAGCAGAAATTTGAGGCTGAGCTGCTGATTGGTCTATACCAGCAGCGTGGGCACCTCGTGCAGACTCAGGGTGTGAGGAGATTTGAGTGGGGGACAGTGTGGACGCAGTGTGGAGTGGAGAGGACTCCTGTCTTTCAATATCCTCAGCCTGTTGGGAGGCTGGGATAGTTGATGTGACTATCTCCGTTTGTACAACTGGTTCCTGTTGGGAGGAACCAGAGGGTCTAGGCTGACTCTGGGTAGACTCAGGTTGGAGTGAAGCATGCTCCAATTGGGCTGAACCTTCTCCCAATATAGGAGAGGCAGCAGGGGTTGCTTCTCTTACAACTGAACCCTGTTGAGAAGGAACAGAGGAGGTGGTTGTTTTGGCTATTTTCTTTTTGGAGATGGATTTTCTTTGGTAGTGGATGGATGAAGTAGGTGATTGGGGAGAGGTGATGAGGGGTTCAGAATGGACAGGTTTTGAGACTGGGGCAGAAACAGGTGGGTTGGCCTATTCCATAGTCTCAGGGGCCACAAAGGCACTAGTCATAGAGGCTTCAGGGTGAGGAGGCTGCTCCCCCTCAGCCACAGAGGCTAAGAGAACAGACTCAGACTGAGCTGTTTTGGCCTTCTTTTTCACAGGCCCAGCTTCAGCAGTTGCCAGGGTCCTCTTAACAAGTTTGGATCTGGCTTTGGATTTTCCTGTGGGAGCAGCAGCTTCTGGATCCACCCTCACAGCAGAGGGTCCTTCCACCAATCCTAACAACCTCCTCATTGGTGTGGATAGAGGAGGCTCATTTGGGAGTACAGGAGTATAGAAAACTCTATTCCCTATTACAGGGAAGGCAGCAGTTTTAAGTTAAGGTTGAGAATTGTACAGGTGCTCACCACAATGATGCTTGAATATGAGGCTCAGAAACCTGGGATAGCGGACATCAGCTGGTCTTGGCTCTTGTTGCACCAGGTTCCTCATGTTCAGAAATATCCACTTAGCCATATTAATGGTAGTCCCATCCACCAGCTGTAGGACTATTGGGACTTCATCACGACTTAGTTGGTCAAATAAACCAACTTTGCTGCTGAAGCTCATCATCACGGAGGCAAACAGAAAGCTATAGGTACGGGACAACTCCTTCCTATTCAGTGTTGCTCCAATTTTAGGTTCTGCTACACCACAGAAGCGTAGCAAATTTCCCATTTGCTCATTTTCAGGCTGGGGCATATCATATGATTCAGCAATGGGCAGATGAAGAACCTCCCTCAGAAGATCAGCAGTAATCTCAATGGTCTGAGTCCCATTGAGAATAGTCCCTTTGATGACTTTGGTGTTGGGGTTGTAGGCACAAGTGTACCAGAACTCGTACACCATCTCCTGGTACAGGACACCAGGAGTTGCAGTCATAGCATAGTTCAACGGATGAACTTGCAGAAACTCCACCATTTGATCGTAACCTTTCCCCACATAGTTTTTGGGGATTGTAAGGTATGTAGTTTGTGGGTTTGATGGTCAGCATTGTGGTGACTTATGAGTGTTTGACAACATCATCACCAACGAACACTGGAAGAAAGGGATTAGGTCTGTGAGCCATTTGGGAAGTTTTGAGGTTTGGAGAAGCAGAAGACACTTAGTTGATATTTAGGGTTCTTGAGGATTTCTGGAAATGATGAGGAAGACGAAGATGAAACAGTAGTTGGGTATTTATAGGATTTGAGTGTGAGTGTGTATGAGAGAGAAAGTTTTGGGCGGTTTGATTTGAAAAAGTCATTAACGGAAAACGGAACGGTTGTCCATGTCAGACCGTTTGTCAGACCACTTGAGCCCTTTTTAATCACTAACACACGTAACCCACATTATCCGCAGTAATTAAGTTAAATAAAACATTAATTAAGTAACTTAAGTTTGAAGAAAGGTAATTAAAATTGTTGGTCTAAGCTGTTGGTCAAACCTGTGATGAGCAGGGTCATCACAAGCTGTTCAATCTTCAAGCTGTTCATTCTTCAAACTGTGCCTTCAGCCTGCTCTCTTTTGTAAGAGGAGATTGTGTTCAATAGTTGAACAGGTTACAAGACAATGACTTGTAAGACAGTGTGAAGGAGTGAACAGAGTGAAGATTGGACCATCAGAGCAGGCTGGACGAGTAAACTGTTTTTGTTCAGCCTGTTGTATGCTCAAGCTGTTCAAGTTTTTCAGACAAATGACTAAGTACAGAACATGTATAACTTGTCCTGTCTAAGCTGTTCTGAGAGACGTGAACAATGTGAAACACACAATTTCTTAGACCTTTGAGAAACACTTAGTCACTCTTGTTTAACATGCCCAGCTTGCTGACAAGGTAATTAAACCTGTTTTCATCAAGAGGTTTGGTGAAAATGTCTGCAAGCTGTTCATTAGTGGAAATAAAGCTTACCTCCACATTACCTTTCTGAATGTGATCCCTGATGAAGTGATGTCTGACTTCAATATGCTTTGTTCTAGAATGAAATACTGGATTGTTGGAAATGGCTATGGCACTTGTGTTATCACACAGAATAGGAATTTTCCTATACACAAGTCCATAATCTTCAAGCTGATGCTGCATCCACAGAATCTGCCCACAGCAGCTTCCAGCAGCAATGTACTCAGCTTCAGCAGTAGAAGTAGACACAGAGTTCTGCTTCTTGCTGCACCAACTTATCAACTTACCACCAAGGAGTTGACATCCACCTGTTGTGCTTTTCCTATCTAGTCTGCAGCCTGCAAAATCAGAATCTGAATAACCTGTTAGTTCAAGGCTGGAGTCTTTGGGATACCAAAGACCCAAACCTGGTGTACCCTTCAGGTATCTGAAGATTCTTTTAACAGCAGCTAGATGAGATTCCTTTGGATCAGCTTGGAACCTAGCACACAGACAGGTAGCAAACATAATATCAGGTCTACTAGCAGTTAAGTATAGCAAGCTCCCAATCATGCCTCTGTAAGCTGTTACTGAAACAGCTTTGCCACTGGCATCAGCATCCAATTTTACATTGGTTGCCATTGGGGTTTTAATAGGAGAACTTTGATCAAAATTGAACTTTTTCAACAGATCTAAAGTGTACTTTCTTTGATTTATAAAAATTTCAGTTGAGGTTTGTTTAACCTGTAGTCCTAAAAAGAAAGTAAGTTCTCCCATCATACTCATTTCATATTTGGATTTCATGAGTAATGAAAAATTCTTGCATAACTGCTCATTTGTAGAACCAAATATTATATCATCCACATAAATTTGAACAAGCATAATGTCAGATTTCACCTTCTTTATGAACAGTGTGGTATCCACTTTACCTCTGGAATACCCATTGCTCATAAGGAACTCAGTAAGAGTGTCAATACCAGGCTCTAGGGGCTTGTTTGAGACCATAGAGAGCTTTGTCCAACTTATAGACAAAACCTGGATGTTGTTCATTTTCAAAACCTGGAGGCTGCTTGACATAAACTTCTTCTTGCAGCTTCCCATTCAAAAATGCACTCTTCACATCCATTTGAAATACTTGATGCTCTTATGAGCACGTAGGCTAGATACAAACGAATTGCTTCTAGCCTGGCCAACAGGAGCAAATGTTTCATCATAATCAATTCCTTCCTCCTGTCTGTAGCCCTGAGCAACCAGTCTTGCCTTATTTCTAATGACATGACCTTGCTCATCCATCTTATTCCTGAAAACCCATTTTGTGTCAATTATGGTTTTACCTTTAGGAGCAGGGACCAGCTTCCATACCTTGTTTCTCTCAAACTGATTGAGCTCTTCTTGCATGGCAGTGATCCAATTGGCATCTTTTAGTGCTTCATCCACCTTCTTTGGCTCCATCAGTGAAACAAAACTAGAGAACATACAAAAGTTCCCTAAGCTGTCCCACCGTGTTTGTACCCCTTTGTTGATGTCACCAATTATTTGATCATTGGGGTGACACCTGATCCACTTAGGATCATTTTTCAATGATGATTCACCTGAGTTGTTATAATCTTCAGCAGGTCCTGTTGAACAGCTCTCAAGATTTTCAGACACACTGTTGTCTTTAGCCTGTTCACTTGTTGAACATGTCTGACCACTGTTGAACATATCAGCAGAAGAACTAGGAAAATCAGCATTGATAGGTTCAGGACATGCAGTTGTAGTTAAGTCATTACACTTATTCACACAGGATGTATTGACATAATCATCATCATGCCCATCATGATTAACAGGTTCCACACTGGGTGTAGTGGAAGCTTTTGAGTCCTCTTCATTGTTTGAATGCATGAGATCATCAAAGTTTAATTCTCCTGAAACTAATTCAGGAACAACTTTGGTGGAAGCATTCTTAGACTCTTCAAAGGTGACATTGATAGATTCATCTATCACCTTTCTTTTGTTGTTGTACACTCTGTAGGCTTTAGAGATAGCAGAGTAGCCAACAAACACACCTTCATCAGCTTTAGGTTCAAACTTTGTCAGTTGGTCCCTCTGATTCAGAATGAAGCAGGGACACCCAAACACATGGAAGTAACTGACATTTGGCTTCCTCCCTTTGAGCAGCTCATAAGGAGTCTTGTTGAACCTTTTCACCACTAAGGATCTGTTTTGGTTGAAGCAGGCAGTGTTGACAGCTTCAGCCCAGAATGATGAAGGTAAACCTGATGCACACAGCATGGTTCTAGCAGCTTCAATGAGAGTTCTGTTTCTCCTTTCAGCAACTCCATTTTGTTGTGGAGTCCTTACAGCTGAAAAGTTTTGAGTGATTCCTTTCTCTTCACAGAAGTCTTCAAGAGTACTGTTTCTGAATTCAGTACCATGATCACTTCTAAGCTGCTTCACTTGGGCAGAGTTCAGCATCTCCATATTTTTCACAAATCCAATAATTTCTCTAGCAGCCTCTCCTTTGCTCTTCAGAAAGATCACCCATGTTTGTTGTGGAATGAACAGTTTGCATGTCCACAACATATACACCTTTCTTTTGTTGAGCACATAGCACAACTTTTCCTTGGGGATCCAATATGTAACCCAGGTGCTCATCAAAGTTAACCTTGTAGCCAGCATCACACAGTTGGCTTATGCTAACAAGATTATGTTTTAGTCCAACCACATAGGCCACTCTTTTGAACACAGCAGCACCAGCTTTAAAGGTTCCATATCCCACAGTGGATCCCTGTACATTGTCACCAAATGTGACTTTTGGCCCTTTTTCAGGCCTGAGATCACTCAGCAATTCTTTACAACCTGTCATGTGCCCTGAGCAGCCACTGTCCAAGTACCAAACCTGGGAAGATTGTTTTTCCTGCAGAGTGATAAGAGAAATATTAGTCATTTTTAGGGGAACTCATCACAGAGATGAGTTCTCCTACTTCATCAACATTTGTTGATGGACTTATAATATTCACACTAAAATTCCCAATTTGAATGGTATCAGCTTGGATACCACTTTCATTGACTAAAATGTTTCCAACACTGCTTGTAACAGCTGTGAGAGAACCATCAGAGTCAACAGACCTCATGTCCTCAGATTCAGGACAGTCCTTGGCTAGATGTGTCTTCTTCCCACATTTATAACATTTTCTCTTTTTAGAATTTCTGGAAGAAGAACTTCCAGAAACACATTCTGAGTTATTTTTGTTGATTCTATTAGCAGGTTTAGCAAACTTATTACTATTTGATGAATCAACAGCTTGAGTGGAGGGTTCAATAGCCACAGCTTTGTCTGTCTCTTCTTTCCTCTTTTTAGGAGGACAGATGTCAAAGACAGGGAGCTTAATTGGCTTTGGAACTTCCATAGGCTTGGGAAACTTATTCCCAAGTTTCTCAGACTGAGCAATGACTTTACCTTTGCCCCTACTGAGATGTGATTTATGCTGCCTATCAGCATAATCACTTTTTCTGGCTTTGAAAGACTTATTTTCATTTAACACCAGTTTATTGCTATGATTAGAGAACTTATTAGAAACCATAGCAGGTTTGCCTTCAACATGAGACTTGCCCTTGTTGAAAACAGGCTGCTTAACTTTTGAAAACTTATTTTCAAAATGTTTAGCATCAAAAGGATTATCATGCCTTTTACCATCAGCTTTGGACCCAGAACCTGTTTTGTCAACAGGTTTAGTATCCACCGCTGCAGTTTGGACATGTTTTCCTTTCTTTTGCTTGTGTGAATCAGCAGAGTACTTAGCAGGCTGGTTTGATGGAGAACATATTCCAACACCAGCTTTTGAGCTAGGTTCACACAAGCTGTCAGTATTTTGAGGCCTGACAAACCTGTTTGTTGAGATTAGTTTACCATTCACTTTTTGAATAAAAGTGTTTGGAAGCTCACCAAGAGTGGATAAATCTTCTTTCAGATTATTAATCTCAACAATGGAAGCTGCTGTGTCAAGATCCCCTCCAAGATAGGCTTGAATTTGTGCAGGGATCTGTTGACTTATACAATGGCTGACTTTTTGTGCAGATTGGCACCAAGAGTCAACTATCTTTTGAAGCTTAGCATGCTTTATATCTGTTTCTCTCTTTTCTTCCAGTAAAATAGAGTTGATGTGTTTTAATTCATCAAGCTCAGTTTCCAACTTATGGAAACTGTTCAGTTTTCTGGATTTTGTTTTAAGTTCAGTTTTAAGCTTTGAGATTTCAGATAATAAAGCATCATGCTTCTCAACAGCAGCTTTCAAATCAACTAGCATATATTCAAACATATTAACTTTTTCTTCAGAACTGTAAGCCATAAAATTTTGTACCTTATACATCATTGTAGGATTCCAGTTCTCCAAGCTGATGAAAGCTTCAGCTTCAGCCAGATCCTGTTTGAAACTGCTTGTTGATGGGACATCAGTGTTGGCCATCAGACATTGATTGTCTTCTTCATCAGATGATGAATCAGATTCTTCCCAGTCACAAGTCTCTGCCATGAGTCCCTTTTGGCGGTTGGAACCCACTGAGTTTTCCAACTTCCTCAGCTTAGCCATAGCCATAAGGTACATAACCCTATAACCATCATCCTTGTTTGTCTTGTATGGTTTGGATGACTGACCAACAGCTTTTGACACACAGTCAGCAGCTATATGGCCAGTTTTGCCACATTTGAAGCACTCAGCCTTGGATTTATCAAATGCCTTCTTTTTGCCAGCACCTGAACTTCCTTGTAGCATGTTTCTTCCAAACCTTTTCTTGTTGAACCTTTTGACAAGCATAGCTATCATTTGCTCATCATCCTGTTCAGCAAGATCTGCATTATCTTCCTCATCTAACACCTCCTCCTTATCATCATCCTGTTGATCAGGTTGAGTGAACACATTACTCACCTGACTCACAGGTTGTCTCACATTAGCCACTAAGGCTGCACCTCTTTTAGACATCTCCAAGGCATTTCTCTTCTGTTGCCTTGACTGTTCATCATTTAGTAAAGATCCATACAAGTTGACAAGATCCATACTTCTGATTGTACCTGAATTTCTTAAAATTGTTGAAAAGTAATTCCATTCTTCAGGGAGGATGTCCAAAAACTTGTTCACCAGAGTAAGGCTGTCCTTAGTGATCCCAACAGCTTTGAGATCATTCACAAGAGCAGTAAACCTGGTGTAGGTTTTTGTGAGAGTCTCCTTTGGTTTTGCAAAGAAGAGTTCATACTGTCTAACAAAATTGTTAATCCTGTTATCCAGTGTGATTGTGGGTCCATCATAGACGGTACACAAAGTATCCCACATCTCCTTGGCAGTCTTCATCTTCTCAACCTGTTTGAACACATCATCAGGTAGAGAGATGACCAGATTGTTTCTGGCCTTTGCATCAAGAGCCACCAATCTTTTGTCTTCATCAGACCATTAAGCTTTTGCTTTCTCAAATGTTCTGATCTCAGGAGCAGCTCCTTCAACAGCAGGAGTTATTGTTGTAACAGAGGTTGGCACATAGGGACCCTCCATTACAATTTCTGGTAGTTGTACATCCAGATTCTCTAGGTAGAGCATCATTCTGCACTTCCAACCAGAAAAGTTCTGATGATTGAACTTTGGAGGTTTGCCCATTGAGCCATTGTCATAGTATGAGGAATTTGCAGCACTGTTGTCCATGGAAACTTGGGAGAATGAGAGATCTAGAATGACACACACTCTAAACTGCTCTGATACCAGTTGTAGGTCCCGAGAGGTTCCCAAAGTATATAGCTTTAAGCTGTAGAGGGGGGGTGAATACAACAATTTAAAAACTACACACTATTTTCTCAATGTTTGTATGTATTATCAACAAATTGTTAATTACAAACAAGCTTGAATGCGGAAAGGTTCAAGCTGAGATGACAGATACAACAGTATGTTCACTAGTCTAAGACAGACTCAAACTAGCTTACAATGAATACATTCACTAAGAAGCACTCACTATGTTTACAAGACTCAGAGGGACAGCTTATGTAGAACAGCTTAGACACAAAGAAACTGAATTACACAAACAGGCTTGCATGCATGAAAAACACACTTGCACGTTCACTCTTGGCTTCAGCACTTAGCTTTTTTTGGCTTAATCTTTCTGACCTTAGAAGCTTCCTTTTATACTCACTCAGAGGATCTAAGAGAAACGTTTTCATTGGACGGAATGAAAAAGGAGAAGTCTTGTTGAAAAGACAACATAACCTTTTCTGCACTTTCTAAAAAGCAGACTTGTCTTCTTGTGTGCAGAACTTTTGTCTTTTCACTTTGTCTACTGTTGCATTGCCTTTAACTAAATAAGGAATGTCAACTTTGCGTCTTTCTTCCTTGTAAAAGGCCTATTTTGATATAAGAAAAAGGTCTGTCACCCTTTTTCAAATAACCTTTTGTCTTCATGTAACAGAACAGCTTGGGCAGGCTGAGCAGTTCTGATTTCCACTTTGTCTTCGACTTTGTAAACTGATCTTGTAGTCAAATACAATACATGAGGACTTGGAAACACATTCCATAAAGTGTTTAGCCTGTTCACAAAGAACAGGTTCTGTTCACAAAGAACAGAACACTTGTAAACTGCCCAAGCTGCTCACCAGTGTAGAGCAGCGTAGACAGTTTATGTCCAGCCTGTTCAGCAGACTGAACAGCTTGGGCAAAACTGCCTTTGTTGCAACACATGCAACATATAGAACAACTTTAGACTGATATTGCAAATCTTTTTCAGGTTTCAATAAGGCATATAACAGGCCTTAAACGCAACCCTCAAAAGCATCAACAGGTTTGATTAATAATCTCCCCCTCAGATGCAAAACAGGATTGACTGAGGCCTTTTTGTGCCTAACAGTGTAAGAAATTTTAAACTCCCAACCATGAGATCTACCTATGCACTTGGTACCACTGAATAAGATACTCGGATCATTCTACAAACTTGAAATAAATATTATGAGCATTCCTGCAAGTCCATCAACGATGAAGGTATTCAACACATATTACATGAAATAGCTTCTCATGAATGTGTTGTAATTGTCCAGGAAGATAGGCATCAAAACCAATAGAAATGAACCAGAGATTGTTAGTCACTCAATTAATATGGAATAAAATATTTTACTCCTATGGAAATAAATGAGAAGTATATCTCATTTAGATTAGATTGCAATTGCATGTACTTGGCATCCACCTCTAGGTTATTGATGTATTGAACACAAACTCAATGAAAATCAACATGAAAATATGAAACATATTGGATTGGATTTTCGAGGGAGGTAGAGTTGATAGGAATTTCTGAACTGTGCTTGAAGGAAACTAAAACATGTAACATCAATTAGAAATGAAACATGATCAATTTAGAAAACATTGAGTAATATGTTTATTAGTCATTTTTTCACAACGAGTGAGAAAGAATAAAGGATCGTTACCTTTGGTTTTAAATATTAATTGGCTTTAGATAACTCGTGATGGAACATGTCAAACAAACTATTAAAGACACGTGAATCAATTATAAATTAACTGAAGATCATTAGGAAAGGATTATTGATATTAGGAGAAGAAGCATTCTAGAAAATGACAATATGATCATCTATTAAAGTGTCATACAGAGAGGCAGGATCATCCACTAACTTGAAATTATTTCATCTTTTATTGCATGACTAAGTTTATGTATCTTATAACATGATAAATTTGTCGATAAAACATATGAAGTGAAATAATAATAAGTAAAAGAAAAAAAAATCATTTATAGCATACAATTAAGAGACAAAGACATGAAAATCCACAACTTCAGTTAAAAAATTCTGCAATTTCAATATCAATAACATATTTCTATGGGCTCTGCAATTTCAGTAACATAATTCTCCAATTTCAATATCAATGTAAGAAAGATATCAAATATTATCCGTAAATGGCAAACTGATTCAAATGCAACCGAAATGCCTTCGACATTGCTTAATTTTTTTTTTTGTGTAGATCATCTGATGATGAAGTAAGCACTTGTGACGAGAATGTGGAGACGATAAAAACATACTTAAAATGGAATTCGGTGAAAAAGAAGAGACATATCCATCACTAAAAAAATAAACCTTACTTGATTGTATAATCCTAGATGTTAGAAATGGAAAGCGTTGGTGATGAAGCAATGGAACACGTGATGGTGATCGAAGCATATATGGTTGACTGCAATCGTGACTGTGATAAAGGAGTAGTGTTGATGATTGAAGCAATGCAAAAAAGCACAGATGATTGAAGTAGAATCTTGCAACTATTTTGATTGTCTGTGAGGCAAACAAATATGATTCATAAATACTTCAAAAAACCGCTTAACTTGCATTAATAGGTAGTATTATAAGTGCAAAGATTCAATTATTACCGTCATTAGGAGTTAGCACGCGTAGTGAGTTAGACGAGTCAAGATTAATGGTTGATGTCGGTGGTCTGGTGTCCCGTTGCCATGACATGCCTGGTGGATCTAGTGGGCCACGGCAAGGGGAGGTTGGGATGCAGAGGGATTCATGTGATGTAAAGCGGAACTGAAGAGATAATAAAGACTAACATAGATTAACATGGAGAAGAGACGTGGGAGCGGTTGCCATGTTTGAACGAAGCTTCAAGCAATTAGATTAAATCTCTTTAGATTTTCAACATTACGTGTTTGACTATTTAAGCTGCTTTAGTATATAGTAATAGATAAATGGCATTATGGTGTTTTGGAAGTTACTCAGTATCTATGCATGAGAATATAGATATAGAGCATACTAATCTAAAAGAAATCCAAATAAAACTCGATGCAAATTAGAGATTTAGAGTTTGGTGCACATGGGTAAATGAGAGTCTTAAAAGAGCTCACTTGGCACGTGAAAAGAACCCAAATTAAAAGCGAAAGGAAGAAACAAGTGACGAAAATGGAAACAGATACAAATAATTATTAGAAGAAAGAAAGAAATAAAGTAGTGAAACGACCATACGATCTTATTAGCAATGATCAAACACTGATCCACCACAATTCAGAGCTGCAATTCCAGACAGAACGTCTTAAATTTAGGAAGAAACAACAAGCATCAAGCATTTTGGTTATGCCTATTTTCAGATGGGATATTAATACAGTAATTTCTACACTTGTCTTTTAAAAGTTGTATTGATGTATAAATTGAAAACATTAAAACAAACAAATAGATGGATGTGATCAATAGAACAAGTTACATAGTATGAATGCCAGCTATACTTCAAGTTTCAACAATAACCGTTTAAGCTCTATCATAGCAACAAAACCAAATATGATCTATAACTTATAAATACGTTACATTCGAGTTCTATATCCACACCATGCTCAGCGATGAAATGTAACACCCACATTCTCGCACAAATGCCACGTCAATATATAATCATAAGTGGCAATAACGCAAGCATCTCATAGCGCACATGTCATAGGATTAACTGAAAACACTGTTAATTAATACTTTAATACAAAGTCGCATACATCATGTCACATGCCGAGGCAACATATACACAACTGATAAACACTGACTACGGATAGCTAATACAACGCTGATCAAGTACAAAATACAGATAACAGATTCCGAAGTCTAATATCAAAAGTCAACAAGCACCCACGATCTCTGAACTACTTCGGCAGCTGCTGCTGTGACTGTAACCCCACAGTATGGCTGCCTGAGACATGGGAGACTAAAAAACATAAGTTGGGAAGCTCGTGAGTACGCGAGGGTTAGACTCTGCAGATAACAACACATAATATACACAACACAAAACTCAACACATATATCACAAACTCAATGCACTACACATATCTCTGCTCAAAAGGGGACGTCGTTCCCCAGCTAACAGGCCGCACACAGCAGTGGTTAGCTCACAATAGGCACAGGAGTGACCTGGCAATAAACACTGCTATATATATACAGTCTCAAACTTCATGACTGGTTAGGGACAGTCGGCCTGCGCGATCACATTCGCGGTAACATGCAACTCAAACACGTATAGCACGTATAGGGTAGAGAAATTCATACCTGCGCGCTACAACTCAATCTCATACATATATATCACAATCATATAGATGACTCAAAAGAATGCACGTGCGTTTAGAAAGAACTCGAGTACTCACCGATTACCCCAATTCGACTGAAACCCGAAACTCTATTGCGGCTCGACACGCGATCGGCTAGGACCTGTACACCACGGATCCAACAAACCAATGCAAATCTCAATAAGCGAATAACTCAAATTCGGACACAATTATCGCAATCGAATTAAACCCGAAACATACCCCAAACGAATAACCGACCCCCGAAATCCCTTTACGAGACTCCCACCGAGACCCAAAATACATTATCCCGAAGGAACCCAATACATTAACGAACCCAAACTTTCCCAAAAGGATCAAGCCGGATTTCTCCTGCAGGCTGCGGCTCGCGCCTCTAGGACCCTGCGGGTCGTGCCGCGACCCAGCAGTGCTCTGCACCCTGACCTACGATTTCCATGGCTGCCCAGGAGTAATACTCCTTTTTATACACGATTTCCAGCCCGAATTTGCATACATAATCACTACATAGCAGTCCTTTACCACATATAAACTAATCCACACAATTCTCACAACATATATCACAAATTGAAACCCCTAGCTTGAAGTCCTTACCTTGAACACTTCAAGAACACAAGAGAAGAATGATGAAGACAAGATGCAACACCTAATTTCTGGTTTTGGCTTCCTTCTTTGCTGGAGCTCCACACAAAAACACAAACACACACCTTTATGGTTCTCTTTTCTCAAAATGGATAAGGGAGAGGAGAAAAGAAGCTCAACATATATACGTCTCTATCTTTATCCGGTCCCGAACCCATTAACCCGGACCCGATATCACTTTTTCCATATTAATATCATTTGGACCCAATTAAATCCACGATCTAAGTGATAATAATAATCCATTCATTATTAATCAGGAGACACGTATCACTCGGTCTCGACACGTTTAATCCACGAAACAGGATTTAATTGGAACAACGCAATAATATTAAAATAAAGAGCCAATAAATTAAATCCACGTACTAGGCTCAAATCCAGGATGTTACAAATCCTCCCCTCTTAATAAGATTCCGTCCCGGAATCTAGCTCGAAGACTAGAACAGCTACGGATATCGGCTCCTCATATCGGCCTCGGGCTCCCAGGTAGCACTAGTACCCTTATGGTGCCTCCACTGAACGAGTACTAATGCAATCTCTTTATTTCTCAATCTCTTCACCTTTCGGTCAGAAATAGCCTCAGGCTGCTCGACATATCGCAAATGATCGTCCATGGTGATCTCGGATAACGGCACATACTGATCGTCTTTGGCCAGACACTTCCTCAGATGACTCACATGGAATGTATCATGAACTCCGGCCAACTCAGGAGGCAGTCTCAATCTGTATGCTTGATCTCGGACTCTGGCAATAATCTCGAATGGACCGACGTATCACGGACTCAGCTTACCTCGGTGTCTGAATCTGATAACTCCTTTCCACGGCGATACCTTCAGCATAACACGGTCCCCGACGCTGAACTCGAGCTCAGTCAAACGACGATCGACATAACTCTTCTGCCGGCTCTGCGCCATTCTCATATGCTCGCGAATGATCGCCACTTTGTCGTTCGTCTTCTGTAGCAACTCGGGCCCACTGATAGGTCGCTCGCCGACCTCGCCCCAACATACAGGGGTTAGGCACTTACGCCCGTAAAGTGCCTCATATGGAGCCCTTGATGGAGGTATGGTAGTTGTTGTTGTACGCAAACTCGACCAACGGTAAGTGAACGTCCCAACTACCACTGAAATCGATCATGCACACTCGGAGCATATCCTCGAGAGTCTGATTCGTCCGATCTGTCTGCCCGTCTGTCTGAGGTCTATACGCTGTGCTTAACTGAACCCTAGTCCCCAACTCACTCTGAAAGCTCTACCATCATCTCGATGTAAACCGCGTATCTCTATCGGACGTGATCGACATCAGAACACACGCCTTGAGACCACCTCTGTAGGTCCCAAAAGGTTTCCCTAGTGTATTGTTCTAAGCTGTAGAGTGGGGGTGAATACAACTATTTAAAAACTCAACACTCTTTTCTCAATGTTTGTGTATATTATCAACAAGTGTTAATTACAAACAAGCCTGAACTGCGAAAAGGTTCAAGCTGAGATGACAGATACAATATTTGTTCATCAAATCTAAGACACACTTAGACTAGATACAATGACTACACTCACATAGCCGCCCCTTTCTCTCTTTTTACAGCCTCGTGGACGGACGAAAGTCTCTTCATTAGCCGGAAGCCCTATTCAATAGGGGCTTAGCGAGTGTTTGAAGCCTTAGATGCACTTACTGATTTTACAAGACTCAGATGGACAGCTTGAATAAGAACAGCTTAGACGCACGTACTGTTATAATCAAGCAGACTTGCATGCATGAAAAACACACTTTAATGCACGATCTGATTTCACACTCTTGATATCTCACATTCCTTAGAAGTTTCCTTTTATACTCAAAAGGAGAATCTCAGTGAAGCTTATTCATTGGACAGATGAGATAGTGGAAAGTCTTTCCAAAAATACAAGACACCTTTCTGCACGTTCTGATAAAGCATATTTGTCTTCACATGGCAGAATATTTTTCCTTTCCTTTTTGTCACTGTTGCATAAGGCTTTAACCAAAAAAGGATGACAACTTTGCATCTTTCTTCTTTTGCTAAGCCCATTTTGATATAAGAAAAGGTCTGTCACCCTTTTCAGATATCCATTTGTCTTCATGTAACAGAACAACGTAGGCAGGCTGTGCAGTTCTGTTTTCCACTTTGTCTTCGACTTGTAAACTGATCTTGTAGCCAAAAACAATACATGAGGACTTGGAAACATATTCCATAAAGTGTTTAGCCTGCTCACAAAGAATGTTCACAAAGAACGGAACACTTGTAAACTGTCCAAGCTGCTCAACAGAATAGAGCAGCGTAGACAGTTTATGTCCAACTTGTTCAGCAGACAGAACAGCTTGGACAAACTGCCTTTGTTGCAACGAATGCAACATGG
Organism: Centrapalus pauciflorus; assembly: GCA_020465985.1. Classification (NCBI taxonomy): domain Eukaryota; kingdom Viridiplantae; phylum Streptophyta; class Magnoliopsida; order Asterales; family Asteraceae; genus Centrapalus; species Centrapalus pauciflorus. The sequence goes on along the minus strand of JAANYP010000657.1, from coordinate 334,543 downwards.
TAAACAGCTTTTGCTGATAATGCAAATCACTTTTCAGGTTTCAATAAGGCATTAACAGGCCATAAATTATACCTTCAAGTGCATCAAACAGTGTTTGATTAAAAATCTCCCCCTAAGATGTAGAGCAGGTTTGACTGAGGCCTTTTTGTGCTTAACAATCTTCCCCTATTTGCAATAATCAGTCTGAGCTGATTTAATCAATAATCACTATACATTTTACAATACATCTTGCTGAAATGAAATTACAACATTTAATTAAAGTAAAAGATCAGTTTATATATACAGATTTTGATTACATAAACAACACATGTTTTTACAAAAGTACAACTAATGTACTAGTGTATATTACAACTAATGTAAATAAGAAAAGTTACAACAGATGTAACTAAGTACAACTAATGTACAAAAGAGTTCAACAAGATACACTGTTGATGTTAGGAGCAGATAATGGCAAGCCTGTCCAACAGATGGACAACTTCCATTCTTCACCTACTCATATAGTAGGTGGACTTTACTGCATTGGTGGTGGCAGTCCTTCTTCAAACATTCTTTCAAGTTCATCCCTTGTTTCCTCCAGATCTTGAATTTCAACTCTGAGAAACATAAATTTGGGATCTTGAAGCTCTCCTCTCTCATAAAAGCCTCTGAGCTGGTCCCTGATGGCTGCTCTCCACTTGCTGGATTGCCTGAATGAGTTTGCAAGTCTGAAGGCTGCAAGCTGTTTCGGATCCACCTTGTATAGATCTGATGCTCTCTGAAAGCACTTCTTCTGTGTCAGGGGATCTACAAAAAATGCCCCCAACTCAGGTTCTTTAATCACTTTGCCTTCTTCAAACTCTACTCCTCTGGGCAGGCTGTAGTCAACTCCTTTGATTTCAACAGCATAATCACCTTGTTCAATCAAGATGAGGAGTTCCTCCAGCTCAGAATCCTTTCTGGTCCTCTTGGCCTTTATCTTGGGGTAAGTCACAGAGACACCCTCACTTACTTATTTTGAGATCAGGCCAAGGTCTTTCACTCTCTCCATCAGCTTTTTAACATACTCCCTGATAGTCTTAGCCGTTTCAGACTTAGACTGGCTCAGGGCAACTGCCAGCTCAACCCATTCCCTGTACCCCATTTGTGCAACATCAGTGTAGTCATAAGATTCCAGTTCAGGGCCTGTAGCACCCATTCTGGTTATTTGCAGCTTCCAATGTTTGCCTTTTTTTGAGATAGGGACAACTTTGACAATAGATTCCTTGGCAAGTCTTCTATCAGCAACATCATGGAACTTTTTCCTTTCCAAGTTGTTAAAGTGGAACTGGGCCCTTGCAGAGGATGCTTGCTTGGGTTTGGTCACAAAGACCAGAGCACCCTTTTCCTGTACACCTTCCTTTTCACCAGCTGATTCTCTAGCAGCTTGAAGCTGTTTTCTTTGAACATCCAAAGAAGGCATTTTGGTTTTGCTTGCCTCTTTGAATGCAAGAGATATGGCAGCTTTGGCAGAGGCTTCTTCTTTTCTCAGTATTTCCAGGGTTTGAGCTGTTCATCTCTGAGCTCATAGTATTTTTCAATAGGGACACCCATTTCTTTAGCACTGGCTTTGTCAAACTTTAGCTCTGCTGGTTTTTGGTGATCAGGATCAACAATTGCTTTTTCTTTTCATTTACCTGTTGTAGTGGTAACAGCTTCAGGAATATCCTTCTCTTCTTCTTCTTCCTCCGGAATTAGATGCCTCCTTCTGCTGCTTGGCCTGTCCTCAGGAATGAATTCCTCCCCTTAGATAGTGCAGGGTTTGGAGAACCAGCCTGAGTAGGCTGAGCAGCTTCAGGTTGATGAGAGGCACCTTCAGCTGGACCTGTATCTGTTACTGATGCACCTGCTGTTTGACCAGTAGATGCTGATTTCTCCTTAGGAGAAGAAGTTTTCTCCCCCTTAGACTTAGTCTTCGAGGCAGACAACTTCTCCCCCTTTGAAGGAGATGGACCAGCACCTTCAACAACTGGTCTGCCTGAATAAACGAATTCAGCTGGCTTGCCAGCAGTTTTGGCAGCAGGTTTGGGACCAACCAGGCTATGCACTAAGAAAGCCAGGTTGTCCTTCACCTCTGCAAGTTGGGAAAGACAGGTTTGAAGAGAGGATGATTGGGAATCAGAAATAGAGGTCAGCTTAAGAATATTTTCTCTATCAGAAGCTGTGAATAGCAGACTTTGAAGCTGTGCAAGATGTAACTCAAGAGAGTCCTACACATCAGCAAGGTTTGCTGACACATAATTTGATAGAGAGACTATGAGAGTGTTTAGGCTGGCCAAGGTGGTAGGAAGTGTAGTAGTGCAAGTAGCAAGGAGAGTGGACAACTGTTGGGATATGGCTGTCATAGAGGACATAAAATCCTGTTGGTGTGAAAGAATTGAGGAGAGGGAAGTGGAGACACTTTGCAGCTGTGCAGTAAGTGTAAGCAGCTGTGAGGAGTTGTCAGTTTGAGGAGTGGATGGGAAGGAATTATTGAACACATCAAAGAATCCTTTGAGCTGTTCAGACACAGTGTCTGAAATTAGAGAGGGTAGAGAAGACATGAAGTTTTCTAAAAAGCCAACTTTGTTGGTCAACAAGGAAAGCTGATCCTTCAAAGGCAGATCTTCAGGGGATGGAGGTGTATGGGTAGACTGTTTGGATTGTGTAGAGGGTGATGAAGATGATGAGGCTGGTGTTTGGGGATGTGATGGAGAAGGAGAAGGTACTTTGGAAAGAAGCTCCATAGCCTAGGCAAAAGTGATGTGGCCCAGCTTGGAGTGGTCAATAGGTCCTTCAGCAGTGGTTGTAGCTGCATCATCAGGAGAGGGGGTAGAGGTTTGTAGCCTTTCAGATGCTGCTTGTGTTGAAGCACCTTCATTAAGGCCAGGGGTGGTTCCCTCTGTAGCACCTTGGTTTAAGGGTACCTCATCATTGGGAGATGGGATTTGCATTTCAACATCAGCAGTGGTGAAACCTGCTGATGGAGTTTGAATATGAGGGGCAGCCTCACCAAAGGGATGTTCTGTGCCCTGTGGTTCATCAGCTTGGGTGGTTGGTCCTTCAACAACTGTTTGGTGTACAACAGATGTATCATGAGGAGTAGAAATTGGAGGCTGAGCTACTGGATGGTCTAATCCAGCAATGTGGGCACCTCGTGCAGACTCAGGGTGTGAAGAAGTATGAGGTGGGGACTGTGTGGACTCAACATTGAGTGGAGAGAACTCCTGTCTTTCAATATTCTCAGCCTGTTGGGAGGCTGGAATAGTGGATGTGGCTGTCTCCATATGTATAACTGGCACCTGTTGGGAGGAACCAGAGGGTCTAGGCTGACTCTGGGTGGACTCTTTTTGGAGTGAAGCAGGCTCCAAATGTGCTGAACCTTCTCCCAAAATAGGAGAGGCAGCAGGGTGTGCTTCTTTTTCAACTGAACCCTGTTGAGAGGGAACAGAGGGGCTGGTTTTGGCTGTTGGTTTCTTTTTGTCAAGGGATTTTCGTTGGTATGATCTGAGAGATGAAGTTGGTGATTGTGGGGAAGTGATGAGAGGTTCTGATTGGCCTGGTTTGGAGACCGGGTCAGAAACAGGTGGGTTGGCCTGTTCCATAGTCTCAGGTGCCACAGAGGCACCAGCCACAGAGGCTTCAGGTTCAACAAATGAACCAGGGTGAGAAGCCTGCTCCCCCTCAGCCATAGAGGCTGAGGGTGCAGACTTAGACTTGGTTGTTTTGGCCTTCTTGTAGACAGGCCCAGCTTCAGTCAATTCCAGGGTCCTCTTAACAAACTTGACCCTGGATTTGGATTTTGTTTTGGGAGCAGTTCTGGATCCACCCTTACAGCAGAGGGTCCTTCCACCAATCCTAGCAGCCTCCTCATTGGAGTAGATAGAGGAGGCTCATTTGAGAGAACCGGAGTATAGAAAACTCTATTTCCTATAACAAGAAATGCAGCAGTACGAAGTAAAGGCTGAGAGTTATACAGATGCTCACCACAAACGTGCTTGAAGATGAGGCTCAGAAATCTGGGATAACGAACAGCAGCTGGACGTGTCTCCTGCTGCACCAGATTCCTCAAATTCATGAAAATCCATCTTGCCATGTTGATTGTATTCCCATCCACAAGTTGTAGGACTATAGGAATCTCATCACGGCTGAGTTAGTCAAATGAACCAACTTTGCTGCTGAAGCACATCACCACCGAGGCAAATAAGAAACTGTAGGTTGGAGACAAATCCTTCCTAAACAGTGTAGCTCCAACTTTGGGTTCTGCTACACCATAGAAGTGTAGCAGATTCTTCATCTGTTCATCTTCAGGTTGTGGCTGATCATATGTTTCAGCCACAGGGAGACGAAGAGCTTCCCTGATCAGACGAGTGGTGATCTCAATGGTTTGAGTCCCATTGAGTATTGTGCCCCTGATGACTTTGGTATCTGGGTTGTAGGCACAGGTATACCAGAACTCATACACCATTTCCTGGTACAGGACACCAGGAATGGCAGTCATGGTATAGTTCAGGGAGTGACCTTTTAGAAACTCCACCATTTCTTCGTAGCCTTTTCCCACATAATTTTTGGAAATGGTTAGGTTAGCAAGGTAGTTGGTAGGTTTCATGGTTAGCATTGTGGTGACAGATGAATGATTTTGAACATCTGCACCAACAAATACTGGTAGAAAGGGGTTGTTTCGATGAGCCATTTAGGAAGAAGTGAAAGTAGTAGAAGCACAAGACACTTAGTCGAGGTTTAGGGTTCTTAGGAAATTATGGAACTAGTGAGGAAGACGAAGATGAAACAGTAGGGGGTATTTATAGGATTTGAATGTGAGTGTGTATGAGAGAGAAACATTTGGGCGATTGATTTGAAATGTTCGTTAACGGAAAACGGAACGGTTGTCCATGTCAGAACGGTTGTCAGACCACTTGAGCCCTTTTTATTAACTAACACACGTAAATCCACATTATCCGCAGTAATTAAGTTAAATAAAAACAAAAATTAAGTAACTTAATTGTGAAGAAAGGTAATTAAAACTGATGGTCTAAGCTGATGGTCAAACTTGTGATGAGCAGGGTCATCACAAGCGGCTCACTCTTCAGGCTGCTCCTTCAACCTGTTCAGCTATGTAAGAACAGGTTGTGTTCAATAGCTGATCAGGTTACAAGACAATATCTTGTATGACAGATTGAAAGAGTGAGCAGGGTGGAGGTTTGATCATCAGATCAGGTTTGACGTAAAAGCTGTTACTGTCAAGCCTGTTATATGCTCAAGTTGTTCAAGTTTTGCAGAAAATGGCTAAGTATAGAACATGCATAACCTGTTCTGTCTAAGCTGTTCTGTGAAACTTGAGCAGTGTGTGACATGTAATAACTTAGAACATTTTGGACACTTAGTCACTTTTGTTTAACATGCGCAGCTTGCTTACCAGATAATTAAAACTGTTTTCATCAAGAGGTTTGGTGAAAATGTCTGCAAGTTGTTCATCTATGGAAATAAAACTTACCTCCACATTACCTTTCTGAATGTGATCCCTGATGAAGTGATGTCTGACCTCTATATGCTTTGTTCTGGAGTGAAACACTAGATTGTTGGAGATAGCTATGGCACTTGTATTGTCACACAGAATAGGAGTTTTCCTATATTCAAGTCCATAGTCTTCAAGCTCATGCTGCATCCACAGATTCTGCCCACAGCAGCTTCCAGCAGCAATGTACTCAGCTTCAGCAGTAGAAGTAGAAATTGAGTTCCGCTTCTTGCTACACCAACTTATCAACTTACCACCAAGGAGTTGACATCCACCTGTTGTGATTTTCCTGTCTAGCCTGCAGCCTGCAAAATCATAAACTGAATAACCTGTTAGTTCAAGGCTTGAGTCTTTGGGATACCAAAGACCCAAACCTGGTGTACCCTTAAGGTATCTAAAGATTATTTTCACAGCAACTAGATGTGATTCCTTTGGATCAGCTTGGAACCTAGCACATAAATAAGTAGCAAACATAATATCAGGTCTACTAGCAGTTAAATACAGCAAGCTCCCAATCATGCCTCTGTAAGCTGTTACTGAAACAGCTTTGCCACTGGCATCTGCATCCAATTTTACATTGGTTGCCATTGGGGTTTTAATAGGAGAACTTTGATCAAATTTAAACTTTTTCAATAGATCTAAAGTATACTTTATTTGATTTATGAAAATTCCATTTGAGGTTTGTTTAACATGTAATCCTAAAAAGAAAGTAAGTTCTCCCATTATACTCATTTCATATTTGGATTTTATGAGTAATGAAAAATTCTTGCATAACTGCTCATTAGTAGAACCAAATATTATGTCATCCACATAAACTTGAACAAGCATAATATCAGACTTCACCTTCTTTATGAACAGTGTGGTATCCACTTTACGTCTGGAATACCCATTGCTCATAAGGAAATCAGTAAGAGTGTCATACCAGGCTCTAGGGGCTTGTTTTAGACCATAGAGCGCTTTGTCCAACTTATAGACAAAACCTGGATGATGTTCATTTTCAAAACCTGGAGGCTGCTTGACATAGACTTCTTCTTGCAGCTTACCATTCAAAAATGCACTCTTCACATTCATTTGAAATACCTTCATGCTCTTATGAGCAACATAGGCTAGAAACAAACGAATTGCCTCTAGCATGGCCACAGGAGCAAATGTTTCATCGTAGTAAATGCCTTCCTCCTCTCTGTAGCCCTGAGCAACTAGTCTTGCCTTATTTCTAATGACATGACCTTGCTCATCTATCTTGTTCCTGTAAACCCATTTGGTGCCAATTATAGTTTTACCTTTAGGAGCAGGGACCAGCTTCCATACCTTGTTTCTCTCAAACTGATTGAGCTCTTCTTGCATGGCAGTGATCCAATTGGCATCTTTTAGTGCTTCATCCACCTTCTTCAATGAGGATTCTCCTGAGTTGTTTGCATCTTCAACAGGTTCTGTTGAACAGCTCTCAATATTTTCAGACACACTGATATCTTGAGCATGTTCACTTGTTGAGCATGACTCTCCATTGTTGAACATATCAGCATTGATTGGTTCAGGACATGTAGTTGTAATTAAGTCAGTACACTTATTCACACAGGGTGTATCAACATAATCATCATCATGCCCATCATGGTTAGCAGGTTCCACTCTGGATGTAGTGGAAGCTTTTGAGTCCTTCTCTTCACTGTTGGAATGCATGAGATCATCAAAGCTGAATTCTCCTGAAACTGATTTAGGAACAGCTTTGGTGGAGGCACTCCTGGACTCTTCAAAGGTGACATTAATAGATTTATCTATCACCTTTCTCTTGTTGTTGTATACTCTGTAGGCTTTGGAGATAGAAGAGTATCCAACAATCACACCTTCATCAGCTTTTGGTTCAAACTTTGCCAGTTGGTCCCTTTGATTCAGAATGAAGCAGGGACATCCATACACATGGAAGTAGCTAATGTTTGGCCTCCTCCCTTTGAGCAGCTCATAGGGAGTCTTGTTGAACCTTTTCACCACTAAGGATCTGTTTTGGGTGGAGCAGACAGTGTTGACAGCTTCAGCCCAGAATGATGAAGGTAAACCAGATGCACACAACATGGTTCTAGCAGCTTCATTGAGGGTTCTGTTTCTCCTTTCAGCAACTCCATTTTGTTGTGGAGTTCTTACTGCTGAAAAGTTTTGTGAGATCCCTTTTTCTTCACAATGTCCTCAAGAGTACTGTTTCTGAACTCAGTACCATGATCACTTCTAAGCTGCTTCACTTGAGCAGAGTTCAGCATTTCCATCTTTTTGACAAATCCAATGATTTCTCTAGCAGCCTCTCCTTTGCTCTTTAGAAAGATCACCCATGTAAACCTGGAGAACTCATCAACCATTACTAGAGTGTATCTTCTTCCTCCTAGACTTGGGACACTGACTGGTCCAATCAAGTCCATGTGGATTAAGAAGAGAGGAGTATCAATAGAAAAATTATGCTTGGATTTAAAAGATGATTTTCTCTGCTTGCCTTTTTTACAAGCTGTGCAGAGTTTATCCTTAACAAAAGTTATAGAAGGCAAACCTGTTACCAACTCTTTCTTATAGAGTTTGTCGATATTCTTGAAGTTCAGGTGTGACAGCCTTTTGTGCCATAACCAGTTAAGGTCTGCACTGGTTCTTGTGAGAAAGCAGGTTTCAGTTGTAGGATCAGCAGATCTCATGTCCACAACATATACACCTTTCTTTCGTTGAGCTCACAGCAAAACTTTGCCTTGGGGATCCAATATGTAACCCAGGTGCTCATCAAAGTTAACCTTGTAGCCAGCATCACACAGTTAACTTATGCTAACAAGATTATGTTTTAGCCCAACCACATAGGCTACCCTTTTGAACACTGCAGCACCAGCTTTAAGAGTTCCATATCCTTCAGTGGATCCCTGTACATTGTCACCAAATGTGACTTTTGGCCCTTTTTCAGGCCTGAGATCACTCAGCAGGTCGTTGCAACCTGTCATGTGTCCTGGGCAGCCACTGTCCAAGTACCAAACCTGGGATGGTTGTTTGTCCTGCAGAGTGTCATAGGAAAACATTTGTTATTTTTAGGGGAACTCATCATAGTGATGAGTTCTCCTACTTCATCAACATTTGTTGATGGGCTAGTGATATCCACTAATATTTCCTATTTGAATGGTATCAGTTTGCATACCACTCTCATTGACTAAGTTACTTCCAACACTGCTTGTTTTAGCAATGATGGAACTAGCAGAGTCAACAGGCCTCATGTCCTCAGTTTCAGGACAGTCTTTGGCCATGTGTGTCTTCTTCCCACATTTATAGCATTTTCTCTTATTAGCCTTTTTGGAAGAAGAACTTTCAGAAACACATTCTGAATTAATTCTGTAGATTTTATCAGCAGGTTTAGCAAACCTATTACTATTTTTCGATGAATCAATAGCTTGGGTGGAAGGCACAATTGCAACAGCTTTGCCTGTTTCTTCTTTCCTCTTTTTGGGAGGACGGATGTCAAATACAGGAAGCTTGATTGGTTTTTGACCTTCCACAGGTTTGGGAAACTTATTCCCAGATTTCTCAGGTTGAGCAATGGCTTTGCCTTTGCCCTTACTGAGATGTGATTGATGCTGCCTATCAACATAATCACTGCTTCTCGTTTTGAAAGACTTATTTTCATTTATAACCAGTTTTCCACTATGATTTGAAAACTTATTTAAAACCATAGCAGACTTGTTTTCAACATGAGACTTACCCTTGTTGAAAGCAGGTTTCTTACCTTTTGAAAACTTATTTTCAAAATGTTTAGCATCAAAAGGATTAACATGTCTCTTACCATCAGCTTTGGACCCAGAGCCTGTTTTCTCAACAGGTTTAGTGTCCACGGCTGCAGTTTGAGCATGTTTTCCTTTCTTTTGCTTGTGTGAATCAGCAGAGCACTTAGCAGGTTGATTTGATGGAGAACACATTCCATCATCAGCTTTTGGGGCTTTTTCACACAAGCTATCAGTATTTTGAGGCCCTGACAAACCTGTTTGTTGAGACTAGCTTACCATTTACTTTCTGGATGAAAGTACTGGGAAGCTCACCAAGAGTGGATAAGTCATCTTTCAGATTATTAATCTCAACAATAGAAGCTGCTTTGTCAAAATCCCCTCCAAGATAGGCTTGGACTTGTGCAGGGATCTGCTGACTTATGCAATGGCTGACTTTTTTTGCAGATTGGCACCAAGAGTCAACTATCTTTTGAAGCTTTGCATGTTTTACATCTGTCTCTCTCTTTTCTTCCAGTAAAATGGAGTTGATGTGTTTTAATTCATCAAGCTCAGTTTCCAACTTATGGAAACTGTCCAGTTTACTGGATTTTATTTCAAAATCAGTTTTATGCTTAGAGATTTCAGATAGTAAAACATTATGCTTCTCAACAGCAGCTTTTATATTCAAACATTTTTACTTTCTCTTCAGAACTGTAAGCCATAAAGTTTTGTACCTTATACATCATTGTGGGGTTCCAGTTCTCTAAGCTGCTGAAGGCTTCAGCTTCAGCCATGTCCTGTTTGAAGTTGCTGGTTGATGGGACGGCAGTGTTGGCCATCAGACAGTTGTTGTCTTCTTCATCTGAGGATGAATCAGACTCCTCCCAATCAAATGTCTCATCCATGAGTCCCTTTTGCTTGTTGGAAGCCACTGAGTTTTCCAACTTTTTCAGCTTAGCCATGGCCATAAGGTACTTAACCCTGTAGCCATCGTCCGTGTTAGTCGTGTATGGTTTGGATGACTGTCCAATAGCTTTTGACACACAGTCAGCAGCTATATGGCCAGTCTTGCCACATTTGAAGCACTCAGCCTTAGATTTATCAAATGCCTTCTTTTTGACAGCATTTGAGTTCCCCTGCAGCATATTTCTTCCAAACCTTTTCTTGTTGAACCTTTTGACAAGCATTGCAATCATTTGCTCATCACAAGTTCAGCAAGATCTGCACTGTCTTCCTCATCAGACATTTCCTCTCTTTCATCATCATCCTGTTGATCAGGTTCTGTGGACACATCACATACCTGCCCAACAGGTTGTCTCACGCTAGCCACTAAGGCAGCACCTCTCTTGGACATTTCCAAGGCATTTCTCTTCTGCTGCCTTGACTGCTCATCATTTAGTAAGGATCCATATAAGTTTACAAGATCCATACCTTTGATGGTACCTGAATTTCTTAAGATGGAAGAAAAATAGTTCCACTCTTCAGGCAGGATATCCAAGAACTTGTTCACCAGAGTCAGGCTGTCCTTTGTGATCCCAACAGCTTTGAGATCATTAACAAGAGCAGTAAACCTGGTGTAGGTTTCTGTGGGTGACTCCTTTGGTTTTACAAAGAAGAGTTCATACTGTCTAACAAGATTGTTAATCCTGTTATCCAGTGTGATTGTGGGAACATCATAGACGGTACACAAAGTATCCCACATCTCCTTTGCAGTCTTCATCTTCTCAACCTGTTTGAACACATCATCAGGTAGAGAGATAACCAAGTTATTCCTGGCTTTTGCATCTAGAGCAACCAGTCTTTTGTCTTCATCAGACCATTGTGCTTTGGCCTTCTCAAAGTTTCTGATTTCAGGGGCAGCTCCTTCAACAGCAGGAGTGATGGTAGTAACAGAAGTTGGCACATAGGGACCTTCCATTACTATCTCTGGTAGTTGTACATCCAGATTCTCTAAATAGAGCATCATTTTGCACTTCCAACCAGGGAAGTTCTGATGATTGAACTTGGGGGGTTTTGCCATTGAACCATTGTCATAGTAAGAGGAGGTCCCAAAAGGTTTCCCTAGTGTATTGTTCTAAGCTATAAGGGGGTGAAAGCAGCTATTTAAAAACTCAACACTCTTTTCTAAATGTTTGTGTATATTATCAACAAGTGTTAATTACAAACAAGCCTGAACTGCGGAAAGGTTCAAGCTGAGATGACAGATACAACAGTTGTTCAACTAATCTAAGACACACTCAGACTAGATACAATGACTACACTCACTTAGATGCACTCACTGATTTTACAAGACTCAGATGGACATCTTGAATAAGAACAACTTAGACAAACGTACTGTTATATTCAAGCAGACTTGCATGCATGAAAAACACACTTTAATGCACGATCTGATTTCACACTCTTGGATGTCTCACAATCCTTAGAAGCTTCCTTTTATACTCAAAAGGAGAATCTCAGTGAAGCTTCCTCATTGGACAGATGAGATAGTGGAAAGTGTTTCCAAAAAGACAAGACACCTTTCTGCACGTTCTGATAAAGCATATTTGTCTTCACATGGCAGAATCTTTGTCTTTTCATTTTTGTCACTGTTGCATAAGGCTTTAACTAAAGAGGAATGTCAACTTTGTATCTTTCTTATTTTGCTAAGGCCATTTTGATATAAGAAAAGGTCTGTCACCCTTTTCAGATATCTGTTTGTCTTCATGTAACAGAACAGCGTAGGCAGGCTGTGCAGTTCTGTTTTCCACTTTGTCTTCGACTTGTAAACTGATCTTATAGCCAAAAACAATACATGAGGACTTGGAATCATATTCCATAAAGTGTTTAGCCTGCTCACAAAGAACAGTTTCTGTTCATAAAGAACAGAACACTTGTAAACTGTCCAAGCTGCTCAACAGAATAGAGCAGCGTAGACTGTTTATGTCCAGCCTGTTCAGCAGACAGAACAGCTTGGACAAACTGCCTTTGTTGCAACGAATGCAACATGGTAAACAGCTTTGGCTGATATCGCAAATCACTTTTCAGGTTTCAATAAGGCATTAACAGGCCTTAAATTATACCTTCAAGTGCATCGAACAGGTTTGATTAAAAATCTCCCCCTAAGATGTAGAGTAGGTTTGACTGAGGCCTTTTTGTGCCTAACAACCTCATTAATATACAACCGAGCCAACTGATACATAGTAATGGTGCCCCGAACCACTAGAAAATGGGCACTCTTGGTCAATCGATCCACAATCACCCAGATCATATCATTGCCTCGAACTGTGCGTGGAAGTCTAACGATAAAATCTATCATGATATGATACCACTTCTACTCGGGGATCTCTAGAGGTTGCAGATGCTCGTGAGGCTTCTGATGCTCGGCCTTGACTCGTAGACAAGTCATGCATTCCTCAACATATCGACCCACATCTCTCTTCATTCCAGGCCACCAGTAGAACTCACGCAAATCTCGATACATCTTGGTGCTCCCGGGGTGGATAGATAACCTCGATCGATGCGACTCGTCTAATATCAGCTGTCGAAGATTACCGACCCTCGGAACCCAGACTCGGTCATGAAACACATATAGCCCTCTGCTATCTCTACTCAGTACCTCAAGCTGACCTGCAAGCCGCTCTCTCTTTACATTCTCTGCCCGCAGACCCTCTAACTGAGCCACCCTCAGACTATCCACAAGAGTCGACGTGACCTCGAGCCTCGCGGCTCGGGAGACCACTGTCTGGCCGCACGCCTTGCGGCTTAATGCATCAGCCACCACATTGGCCCTACCCGGATGGTACTGAATCTCGCAGTCATAATCCTTCAGGAGCTCTAGGCTGCGCCGCTGTCTCATATTCAGCTCTTTCTGACTAAACAGATACTGGAGACTCTTGTGATCTGTATACACCACAAGTCGACACTCGTACAGATATTGACGCCATATCTTTAACGCAAACACTATTGCGTCCAACTCAAGGTCGTGCACGGTATGGTTCTCCTCGTAGGTCTTCAGCTGTCGCGACGCATACGCTATCACCTTGCCTCGCTGATGTGCCGCTAGCACACCTTAAATTTAATTAAGAAATGGAAATAAATAAACTAAAACTAGCGGACAAATAGGCAACTATCACCTATCGTATACTAGTATAGCTTACGTAAGTCCGGGTATCGAACTCAGGGACAATCTGGTGGAACGATGATAATATGTCGTCGGTTAATAATTAGCTATGAATTTAGATTGGTTTAAACTACGAATAAACTAAATTAATGACCAAAGATTTATCAAAACTACACACACAATCCTAAGGAATTAAATACTAAGATTTTTTTGATAAAAGGAAACATGTAATCAAATGGGATCACTCCCCCTAAACATCGGATGAACAATTTAAAGCAGAAACTAGATAATATATCAGTTATGATTCCAAAGCAACAAACACACAAATCTCTAAGATATGTTTGATACTAATTTATCATAACAACCAATATCATATCCACTCAAATCTCTTATACATGAATACAATATCGATTTAGCATATGAACAATGATCATTTAGCTATATGCATCTCTCGCTATAGCACAATAATCCCATAACTCACGACGTGAGCACGAAAACCTCTTTTAAGTGTTCAAAACTTGAGTTATGCAAATCCGAATGTTCACAACAAGCTTACGACTTTTGAAAGATGATTCGGTTAATACCAAATACATAAAATTCATGCTATATTCTCGTAAAAACATAAATCCCCTCTTATTATTATGAAAACAACAATTAAACCTACTCTTCCACCATCTCTAGTAGAAAGATTCAACTTCACCAAAGTGTTTGATTTATCAAAAACATATACCAACTATTTTGAACTCTCGTTATGGAAATAATGAAGCATTCATAGCAAGTTTAACAAGTTTAAACATAACAACTAGATTTTCATTCAAAATACGCAAACTTCGATATATTATCCGATTACATACAAATATAAATCATCCAATGTCTAGGATTTGCTAACCAAATGATTACATAGCAAAACTACTCCATGCTAATGGTGTAAAACATCATCATACAATAAGTAAGCATTTCACACATTAAGATAAACTTAAATATACGAAAAACTCCCCTAAGAACGTATGATGATGAAGATGCAATCCTTTGAACCAAAACTCCAAGTTAGATGTCTTCCTTGTCTTCCTTCTTTGTCAAGAGATCAGAGTAAATGTATGCGAAAATTTTGATAAAAGTTCGTCTCTCTATTAAATGAGCAGAATCTTTCTTTTATAGGGTGGGGAGAACTCGCCGAGTTCATGTGCTGTCAGCTTCTGATTTGATCTCCAGGAGGGGGAACTTGCCGAGTATAGAGAGGGAACTTGCCGAGTTCGTGCGTTGTCGACTCCTTATTTGATCTGGCATTATTAGGGATATTCAGAAATTAAGTACTTTCAGGTGTACTCGCCGAGTACATAAAGGAACTCGCCGAGTTCTGCTTGGGAATTTGGTTCTGGAATTGGGTGAACTCGCCGAGTAGACCAGGGGAACTTACCGAGTTCTGAGCATATCAGACATTCGGTTTTTATATGAACTCGCCGAGTATGGAGTTGAACTCGCCGAGTTCTGCTTGTTTCAGCTCCTTTGACTCCAATTTATTCAACCAACACCTGAAATGACAACATAAACCTATAAGATCGAGTTTGAGACGAAAATCAACCAAAAGCTATGTAAAACACGGGATATCGTCCGATAAAACACGTACAAATTGGACGATATCAAACATTCCCACACTTAACCTTTGCTTGTCCTCAAGCAACTCTTACACAAGCATATATATAGACTTTAAAATTGAGAACGCAACAAAACTCGACAATTTTTGACAAAGAAAGAAAATCCTAAGGCATTTTTGACTTAACCGAACACATAGCTAGGAAAACAAAAATAACGTCAAGAACCATTTAAAACATAAAGTAGGGATAGAAGCTAAACATACTAAACTTTTTGAGAACAAAATAAACATGGCAGAAACTCGCTAAATGAACACTCAACTCTCGTGTTTAGGTTGACAAAGTCTCTCAATTGTAACACATTGAAATATGCATGAACATAAGCTTGCTAGAACCTCAAATCTACAACACTTGATCAAGAAATAAGCGAAAATCAAGAGGGCTTAAAAGGGAAAGGAAAAAGATGGAAAAAGATTGAAAGAAAAGAAAGAGAGCGGCTAATAACACGAGAACCGGCTCGAACAGGAAAACTTTTCTTTTCCAACAAGCGTCGAATAAAACACTAGATACTTCAAGCTTGACTAAAATTTAGCAAATGCCTCTATGAGACTTTCTTATTTGCTATACTTTCTTTGGATTTTTTTTTTCCGACGTGGACTTTGTCCACAATAACCTAACAACGGCCACCTCAACAATAAAAGCATATGCTCTTTTTTGAATTAACGGCAATTGGGTTAAGAAAGAATAGAAGGGATAAAAGGAATTGGAAAAGGAAATGGAAGCCAAAAGAAAGGCTTCCTAAATGCCTCTATCATACAACCGCTTACAACTTCATCATTGTGTTTCCGAGATGTATCGCAAGAGCAAGTTCTAACATGCATACAACAACCGACAATATCACACATAAAACCAAACGAATTGTGAGCACCTAAATAATATATGCTTAAAGCTCAATAAGGCACAAACGCTCACGAATGAATGTTATGAGTTGGGCTAAAATGTGCAAGCCATGCTAATTTTGAAAACAAACTTTTAAAAAATGAATTTCTTTTATCCCTAAACATGCTTGAATGAAACTTAAAAAAAATTTTGCATCCTAAAAATATGAACAAACAAGTAAGAAATGCCACAAGATTTATATTCTAACAAAAGATGCGATGTGTGATAAACTATAAATATGCTTGACATAAAAATCACTCGAGAACCATCAATGGTTCCTTTATAACCTAACAACGGCCACCTCAACAATAAAAGCGTACGCTCTTTTTTGAATTAACGGCAATTGGGTTAAGAAAGAAAAGAAGGGATAAAAGGAATCGGACTAGGAAATGGAAGCCAAAAGAAAGGCTTCCTAAATGCCTCTATCATACAACCGCTTACAACTTGATCATTGTGTTTCCGAGATGTATCGCAAGAGCAAGTTCTAACATGCATACAACAACCGACAATATCACACATAAAACCAAAGAATTGTGAGCACCTAAATAATATATGCTTAAAGCTCAATAAGGCACAAACGCTCACGAATGAAAGTTATGAGTTGGGCTAAAATGTGCAAGCCATGCTAATTTTGAAAACAAACCTTTTAAAATGAATTTCTTTTATCCCTAAACATGCTTGAATGAAACTTAAAAAAAAAAATTCATCCTAAAAATATGAACAAACAAGTAAGAAATGCCACAAGATTTATATTCTAACAAAAGATGCGATGTGTGATAAACTATAAATATGCTTGACATAAAAATCACTCGAGAACCATCAATGGTTCTTTTATTCACACACTTGAAAAAAATACATTGCCCTCAATGTAATAAACAAGTGAAAGAGCAAGTAAAGCAATGAAAAATGAAGCAAGTGGGTCGAGAAATCTCCCTGAAATGCAAGAAGGGAGAACTCGAGAAGTGAGAACCAGAAGGCGCACCAACTTGGACAAAATCTGTGCAAGAAAGAAATATAATGCAAGACAAGCATAAACAGGAATACTAAACAACCATAAGAGAAGAAATTAAAAACCTAAGCATTAGTAACAATAGAAAAATAAAAGTTCTGGCAAGTAAAATAAATAACAAAATGCAGAAAAAGAAAAATTGTTCAAAGGCGTCACGCCCATACAGTAAAGATAACCAAATAAATAAAGGGGGGATCAAATACAAGGCCTTCAACAAAAGGCAACAAAAGCAGGAGTCAGTCACCTTCGGGTGGCGGCGGGGGATACTGGCGAGCGTCCCATGGCATGTAAGGATAATACTGATATGGGGACGGGGCCGGAGGCTGCTGCAGCTGATACTCGGGAGGATGAACACTAAAGAGACTATCCACGGACGTCTGAATATGTTGCAAGTAACGTCCAGTCTCTTGGACCTGCTGATTATACACCGACCCGAAATGGTCGGTGTTGCTGAGGTTCTGCCGGAGCAGATGATTCTGCTCCTGCAGCAGGCCGTAGTTCTCCTGAAGCCTATCCCGGTCTAGGGTCATGTGGGCGAAGCAGTCATCCAACCTATCAAACCTAGCATCCCGAGGGTATGGGCCCAGGCCAAAATTAAAATAAGATGACTGAGATGGTTGCTGCTGTTGTGGCTCTTGATGCTGCTGCTGCGGGGGAAGGACTGGGCACATCAAAATCAGCTCCTCATGACCTATAGGCATCTGCGTGATCTTGGCTCTCCGGAAATAAAGCTCATCCGTGTCTCCTGCCTGGTCGCTCTCTCTAAGCCCTCGGAGCACCGAGGGGGTTAACAAATTGAACGATTGAGCCAGGCGGGTAATAAACCGCCCGCCGCATACGGCGCTGGCTCCAGTGCGACCTGTGGCGACGTGCAAAAAGTACACCGCCAACTGGTAGGGCAGAGACAAGTATTCTTCCGGGTGAAAAATGGAATGCAAGAGCCAAAGGCCAGGCTTTGTAATCTTTTCCTGACCGTCTCTCCGGATAAAGTCGTCGACTGTGATGAATCGATGCAGGAGCCTATGAAATGGGTTGCGGAGATTGGACTCGTAGGCCCTGGATACGTGGTAATTACCCACGGTGATCGCGTCCCAAAAACCGACATAATCAAAAATTTTCGGCGCCTTCCTAAACCCTCCAGAAAGATAGTCATCGAAATCCCGGTGTCGGACATCAGAATCCGAGTAAAGATCCAGACGCCTACACAGCTCCAGAATAGACATAGACCTACTCGCTCCTCCGAGCCTAAAATGGACGGTGTCCCAGGCCTTCATATTAGTGATGGCCTCGCTAAAAGAATATGTCGAGAGGAACTCTAGGCACAACTCGGCATATACGGGCTCTTTGATATTAACCAAGTTAAACCAGGCCCGAGATGTGAACCCTCCGTGCACCACAAAAAACGCCATCTCCAGCTGCTCGGGAATATTTGGATGAGGCGGGTCGCATTGAACCCGACCTAGAAAGTGTGAAGACCACCCCTTACAAGGCGGTAGTCACGAGTCTAGGTCCCACATCATGCAATACGATATCAACCATAACTAAGATAGAGTAATTACGTGCGGAATATTAAATTACAGTACAAATTATTAGGATTTAAGTTTAATACAGATTACTGATTTTAAATTAAACTTATAAAGGGCACAAGTCTAATCTAGTTTATGTCATCACACAATCAAGATAAATCTACCCAGAACACCACAATATCATCATCCAATCTGTACCAAAATGGTTTGCTGAGTAGAGGTCTATGAAAACTTCACTTGATTCTTGTATGACCTAAGTACTAGGTCCGGCAGGTGACTTTCCTTTATCTTTTCCTGTAAAATATGAATGTAGCAACCGTAAGCAAAGCTTAGTGAGTAAATAGATTTTCAAATTAAACATGCATTGTCAAGCGGATCATCATAAGTCTAGCGTGATATGTCAAGGTTGCCGCTACACACTCATGATTGAGACATAGAAGTCATAGAGTCGGATGATGCTCAGGCCACGCTCACGCTTAAATCGTGGGGATCAGCCACATACTGGGCTAGCTACCAGTAAATCAACGTGGCGGAACATCGGAGGTCATTACCAATTCAATAGAACTGGTGAAATAGCTAGGTCTAGAACAATAGACCAACAAGGCTAGTCAAGCCGAATCAAATGTCAAAGTATATGCAATGATGAAGCATACGTAGTCAAAGTCATGATAGCAATAATCTCAAAGCAATGTCCAAAATGAACTGTGAATGCAATATCATATGAAGTGATAAGTCAAATAGCTATCATGATCCACTGGGCAAACCATAGTGTGCACAGGTCACAATCCAGCTGATAATATGAATGTCAATTTAATCTAACATCAACAATATGTCTCAACCGGAAATTCAAGCATGTTAAATCTGAATATTTTATAACTCACAGTGTTGGGTCTTTATCAAACAGATGTAAAATCTGCCACCTGAGTTATCTCAAGATTTTATCTCAATCTGTTCTCTTTCAAATCAAATCTTTGACCCACTTTATAAATCTTTAAATCTTTGTTCAGAATTTCACTGAACCTGTCCAGAATTATCATAACAATCTTTTGTCAATATCAACATCTTTTATCTTTAAAATCTTTATTATATCTGATTCTGATAACTTGTTTATTCATAAATCATTCTTTCAATAATATACTTTGTTTCATAAATTCTCAAAGGTCTATATATATATATATATATATATATATATATATATATATATATATATATATATATATATATATATATATATATATATATATTAATATATATACTCATTTTGCTAACTATCTTGTTATTTTATGCGTTGTCTAAATGTTTTATTCATTATATTCGAATTTAGGGAGTGAGGGTCGAATTTAATACTTAAATTCGAACAAAGGTCAAATTAGAATGCATTAAATGCAATTATCTGATTAAATTCGAATGTAGGGGGTTAAACTCGAATCATGTGGACAATTTAGAAAACATTAAATGCAAATAGGTGATTACATTTGAATATAATATTAAATTCAAAGGTTATAGCTTAAATATAGGTTAAATTAGAAATGAATACTTCAAACTTAGGAATATAAATTTGAATTGTGTATCTCGAATTTATTATCAATTTTGACCACATATTAATAAATTCGAGACCATGGCTTCGAATATAATCTCAAATTCGAATCCTAGCTTAAATTTTATGGTCAAATTCGAATGCCATAGTCAAAATCGAACTCCCATTCAAACCTATAGCTAAATTCGAAGTCTATGCATTTAAATTCGAATTCACATTCGAATTTGGGTTTAAATTCGAACTTGGGATTCGATTTTAGCTGAAAAATTGAGTTTGTTCTATGTATTTCGAGTTTGTTCTATGTATTTCGAGTTTGTTCTTGGCATTTCGAATTTGTTCCTATTTTACAGTTTTAAATCATGAATTTCTAAGGCATAAATCACAAATATGATAAATATTAAGCCTAGGTTCGTTTATATTATACTTATTCTAGTTAAAATTCAAGTTAAATTAGCATAAATCACACAAAATTATTCAAATTCGAATTTATTCTTTAAAACCGAAACAAAGAAATCAGAATAGCAACGATTTTTACCTCAAATTCGTACGAAATCAAATATGTGACAGCAGATTCGTGTAGTATTCTCCGAGATCTTTCCGTTGACGTATAAAACTCGATAATCAGCCGGTCGGTTTGGGAGATAAATTAGAGAGAAGTAGAGAGAGAAAGTAGAGAGAGAGTAAAAGTGATTTTATGAATCATAAATCTCGTTTATATACTTCATCTAGTTATATTTGCTACTTAACTCACTTTTACTTTTGTATCTTATATCTCTGTTATTTAATTATCTTTAATAATTATTAAATCATAACTTTAAATATTTATATAATTTAATTAAATATTTCATAACTTAATTAAATTATAATTCAAATAATGTAATAAAATTACATTATTGGTTCAATAATACTGAATTTACGACTGGGTCAAAAGTTAGGTTGTTACAGAAAGTCCCAATTTAGGTACCTTCCTGAGTCGAGTTCACGACTCGCCAAACTAATAAGCAGCTCCCGAAATTCCCGCCGCTATCCATTGGGGACCCCGGAGAAAGTCAAGAATGGATGACCGGCATTATAGATCATCCTTGTTTGGACGTCATCATTGCTGGAATCTGACTACGGGGAAGGGTTTCGTTGGCGGGATGTGCCAGCACGGCCGCGTTTTGGTGCGCCAGACATATTTGTATCATAATGGAGGAGCGAGGATGAGAATTCGAGCAACACTTTAGCCTTAAAATTATGAAGGGCTAAAGAAAACCACAGCATTGAGCACAACCATTCCCACACTTATTTTTGGGACTAAATCCCGACATCTCACAAAAGAACCGAGATAACTACAACTACAAGACTCAATCAAACATATCATGCGTGAAATGCAAGAAGACATGTGTCTTTCCAATTGGCAATCCCAAAGTGATCTCTCATGCAAAAATAAACTAAAAATAAGAAGAAACTATCCACAAAAATAAAAATCACAAGGCACGGAAAGCTAAACAAAAATAAACTAAGTACGGAAATAAGACACTATACATGCACTAGACGACAAAAGAAAAATTACAACCTATAAATAGCTACACGACAAAACATATCTGCATGCAATAACACGTACAAACAGAACTCAATAATGTGAACTTAAAAACACGAAATTTTTGAAAAATAAAAGTTATCTACAAGAATATAAATAAAAAGATACATGATAATTTTGCAATTTGACAATAATTACCAAATTATCAACTAACAATTAGCGAACAAAAATATAAATCTAGCCTAAAAATACATACTTTAAATTTGCTAAACACAAAAATTACACGGAACTCCTAAAAATAAAACCATTAAACTAAACTACTACACAACTAAAAATAACCATATAAATTTAAAAACTAACACATACGAAAAATTCAAGATCTACCACAAAATTCCTAAAATCTAAACATCTAACTTAAAATAAGAAATTAAAAATGCACCAACAGTTACGAAAATTAAAAATTAAGCACATCACAACACAAGAATGTAAAATATTATCATGAAAATTCAACAAAAACACACTAAAAAGAAAAAAAAATAAAAAATATGAAAATTAGCATGAGAGATTCTTGAAATTTCGTAACAAGGGACGAGGAATGTACAAGATATAGATATGAGATGGAGGAGGAGTAGAGTTTTGTAGAAAATCCGGCGAGATTCCGGCGAGGCGGTGGCGGCAAACGGCGGAGGACGGCAGAAATGATCCAAAAACACCCGAAAACGATTCCCACACTTATATTTGACAAAAGGGAAACAAAACTACGAAGATTTGGGGAGAAACTAGCCAAAAACGGAGAACATAGGTGGTGGTGTGGTGGCTGTCGGCGAGAGAGAAGAGAGGAGGAGATGAGAGGGTTTTCAAAAAGTGAAGAAAATAAAACTGAAATTAGGGTTATGTGCGGCCGAGTACTCGGCGAGTACTGCGGGAACTCGGCGAGTTCCTCTGCGGGTGTCAGGTAGCAGACCTCGAGATGCTCTTTTTGACTAAAAATTAAATTATATATATATATATATATATATATATATATATATATATATATATATATATATATATATATATATATATATATATATATATATAGGGTTGGGATCATTGCAGAACCTTAATTTAGTGCAGAACCATAGAACCAATCTAAACCATTAGATTATAATATAACACTAGGGATAAGATGATAATTATACAATTAACATTGAATTAATAGCAGCCTACCAAGTTTGACTGTCCACTATGACTTTTTTTTTTAATCTTTTAATATATAATGGACATGCAGTGTTGCATCGACGTTAAATATACGATATCAAAGTATTCATTCGACATCGAATGGTCGTATGGGTAAAAAAAATTTACGAAAAATAAACAGGTAAATTTTTTTTCAAAAAAATATATTCATGACCGTTCTCGTTAAATCCACCAACTTTGACTACTAATTTTGACTATTATTTATCTCTGTTAATAATGAACGTATATGCAGTGTTGCATCGACGTTAAATATATGGTATCAAAGTGTTCATTCGATATCGAATGATCTCATGATCTCACCATGATATATTGCATCGTGGTCTGGGTAAATTTTTTTTTACGAAAAATAAAAAAATATATATCATAACCGTTCTCGTTAAATCCACCAAATTTGACTACTAATTGTGACTATTATTTTGGCTCTGTTAGTAATGAACGTATATGCAATGTTGCATTGACGTTAAATATACGATATCAAAGTGTTCATTCGATATCGAATGATCTCATGATCTCACCATGATATATTGCATCGTGGTCTAGGTAAAAAGTTTTTACGAAAAATAAAAAATATATATCATAACCGTTCTCGTTAAATCCACCAACTTTGACTACTAATTGTGACTATTATTTTAGCTCTGTTAATAATGAGCGTATATGCAGTGTTGCATTGACGTTAAATATACGATATCAAAGTGTTCATTCGATATCGAATGATCTCATTATCTCACCATGATATATTGCATCGTGGCCTGGGTAATTTTTTTTACGAAAAATAAACACGTAAAATTTTTTCGAAAAAAATATATCATGCCCGGTCTCGTTTTAAAGAGTATAAAATTCTCGTTTTTATGGTATAATTTTTTTGATTTAAAAAATAATAATATTAATGTTATTTTAATTTAAAGAAAAAAAATATTTATTTTGCTAATGTCAATCTTTTTGCTATTTCCAATCTTTTCCTTTTTTACCCCTCCAAGAATTAAAATATCACTATTACCAATCTTTTTTTCACTAATTCCAAACTTAACTCTTTTAATCAAGACCATCAGATTAAACTAATCTATGGACGATATTGGTTCTATAGTTCTACACTAAATTTAGGTTCTGCAATGATCTCATCTCTCTCTCTCTCTCTCTCTCTCTATATATATATATATATATATATATATATATATATATATATATATATATATATATATATATATATATATATATATATATATATATATATATATATATATATATATATATATATATATATATGAGCATCGAAGCAGTGTCAGTTCAAGTCCACATACTCGGCAAGTATGTGACTGAACTCGGCGAGTACAACCCAGTTACAGAATGTTTATTTTAAATCTAACTCGGGGAGTATGTGATAAGAACTCGGCGAGTTTACCAACTTACAGAATGTTAATCCGGCATTGAACTCGGCGAGTATGCCTAGAACTCGGCGAGTTCTCGCCAGAACTGCTCTATTTAACCCAGAAAATTTAAACAAGATGAACCAAAACAACAACCACGAATTTTTTCGATAATGGAAACACGGAAAAGCAGAAATGAAGCAACAATGAATATAATCAAATGACATGCTTATTTAACTTCGAGTCTTAAGCTTGACTCGGCCTCCGCTTTTTAATTTTCAATACGCAACAATGTGAGGGCTTCGACATCCTCACCAATAACTTCCGAATTTTCAAAGTATTTTTTCAACCGTTGGCCATTCACTTTGAATGTTTCATTGCCGTTTGGATCAAGCAATTCGAATGCGCCATACGGAAATACTTTATGGATGGTGTAAGGGCAGGACCACCGAGATCTTAACTTTCCGGGAAAAAGTTTCAATCTAGAATTAAAGAGCAAAACTCGGTTCCCCTCACGGATGTCGGAACGATTCTTTAGATGTGCATCGTGAAAATTCTTGGTCTTTTCTTTATAAATGCTTGAATTTTCGTAGGCTTGGAGTCGTAATTCATCCAATTCAAGCAACTGAGCCTTGCGTAGCTCACTGGACAAGGAAAGATCAAGATTGCATTCTTTTAAGGCCCAAAACGCCTTATGCTCAATCTCGACGGGAAGATGACAAGATTTCCCATATACCAAACGGAATGGAGTGGTGCCGATTGGAGTTTTAAAAGCCGTTCTAAACGCCCAAAGTGTGTCATCCAACTTATCGGACCACTCCTTACGATTGTTTCCAACCGTTTTCTCCAAGATTCTTTTCAATCCACGGTTTGTGACCTTGACTTGCCCACTTGATTGTGGGTGATATGAAGTGTCGGTGCGATGTTTCACACCATATCGAGCTAAGGCCTTTTCCATTTGGGAGTTGAAAAAGTGTGTCCCACGATCACTAATCAAGGCCTTAGAAGCACCCAACCAGGAGAAGAGCTTTTTCAAGAATTTTAGTACAATACGGGCATCGTTTGAGGGCAAAGCTTGAGCCTCGGCCCATTTGGAGACATAGTCAACAGCCACGAGAATATACTTGTTGCCACGAGAAGGGGGGAACGGCCCCATGAAATCGATCCCCCAAACATCAAAGACCTCACAAATTTGAATCGGATTTTGGGGCATTTCATCTCGTTTGGAGATGTTTCCGGATCTTTGACATTGGTCACAAGTTTGGACCATGGAGTATGAATCTTTATAAATGGTGGGCCAATAGAAACCAGAATCGAACACCTTTTTGGCGATGTTACTTGGTCCTAAATGACCACCGGTCGGTCCGATGTGACAGTGATGTAGAATTTCCTTGCACTCTTTGCCAAACACACAACGGCGAATCACTTGATCCGTGCCAACTCGAAAAAGGAAAGGATCCTCCCAAAAATAATACTTGCAATCGGAGAGAAGCTTTCGCTTTTGTTGGAACGACATGCCTTTAACCAATATACCGCAAGCTAGATAATTGGCAATGTCGGCGAACCAAGGAGCCTCGGAGTCAACAACGAGCTTCATTAGGGATTCATCCGGAAATTTGTCATTGATGGATGAATCATGAAGCCCTTCAAGATTTGGATTTTCAAGACGGGAGATGTGATCGGCCGCGAGATTCTCGGCTCCTTTCTTATCCTTGATTTTGATGTTGAATTCTTGTAAAAGAAGAATCCAACGGATAAGACGAGGTTTGGCGTCTTGTTTAGAAAACAAGAACCGAAGAGCCGAATGATCGGTGTAAACAACAGTTTTGGACAACACGAGATAGGACCGAAATTTATCAAACGCAAAGACAACGGCGAGAAGTTCCTTCTCGGTAGTAGTATAATTCTCTTGAGCATCCGTTAGCGTCTTACTTGCGTATAAATCGGTTGGAAATGATTATTGACTCGTTGGCCCAAAACGGCCTCGACGGCGAAATCACTAGCATCACACATAAGCTCGAAAGGTTGGGACCAATCGGGAGCTATCATGATAGGAGCATGTGTGAGCTTATCCTTGAGGAGTTCGAAAGAATCTTGGCATTCTTGGGAAAAGACAAACGGGGTGTCTTTTTCGAGAAGTTGGGACATCGGGCGTGTGATCTTTGAAAAATCTTTGATAAACCGACGGTAAAAGCCCGCATGACCGAGAAAACTTCTAATGCCTTTCACATTTGTGGGGGGAGGAAGCTTCAAGATAGTGTCAGTTTTGGTTCTATCTACCTTAATTCCCACACTTGAGATCTTATTTCCCAAGACAATACCTTCTTGTACAATGAATTGGCACTTCTCCCAATTCAAAACGAGGCTTGTTTCCTCACAACGAGCTAGCATGCGATCAAGATTTGCTAGGCATGAATCGAATGAGTCTCCATAGACCGAAAAATCATCCATGAAAACTTCCATAAAGCTCTCAATCATATCATGAAAAATTGTCATCATGCACCTTTGGAATGTGGCGGGTGCATTGCACAACCCGAAAGGCATCTGGCGATAAGCATAGGTTCCATAGGGGCAAGTGAAAGTTGTTTTCTCTTGGTTATCGGGATTGATAGGAATTTGAAAGTATCCCGAAAACCCATCAAGAAAACA
Organism: Centrapalus pauciflorus; assembly: GCA_020465985.1. Taxonomy (NCBI): domain Eukaryota; kingdom Viridiplantae; phylum Streptophyta; class Magnoliopsida; order Asterales; family Asteraceae; genus Centrapalus; species Centrapalus pauciflorus. The sequence continues at coordinate 307,845 of JAANYP010000657.1, read as the reverse complement.
ATAGAATTGATTTCCAGCCAATCGTTCTAACATTTGATCCATGAACGGCAAAGGAAAGTGATCCTTACGGGCGGCATGTTTAGTTTGCGATAGTCGATGCATACACGCCATCCCGTTACTGTTCTCATCGGTATGATCTCATTGTTTTCATTGTGAACGATAGTCATGCCACCTTTTTTGGGGCACGACTTGTACCAGACTCACCCATGGGTTATCCGAGATTGGATATATCAACTCGGAATCAAGAAGCTTAATTACCTCTTTCTTTACCACCTCCATCATATTAGGGTTCAAACGACGTTGTCTTCGGACAACGGGTTTGTAGTCCTCCTCCATCAAAATTTTATGCGTGCAAAACGAAGGACTAATACCCTTGATGTCGGTACTTTTCCATGCAATAGCCCCTTTGTGGGCTCGAAGAATGTTGAGGAGTCTAATTTTTTGGTCGCCCGAAAGACTCGATGAAATTATAACCGGCAACTTAGACTCCTCAAGAAGGAATGCATACTCGAGATGGCTTGGGAGCTCTTTGAGCTCAAGAGTTGGCGGGTCTTCAAGAGATGACTTAACCCGACAAGAATTATGATCGTGAGAAACGGAATCAACATCCAAAGTAAATAGGGGTGGATCAATGGTCGACAATGGTGCCGACTCTTCCAAAAGAATTTCAAAATCAACGACCTTTTTCCCCTCATCTATTGAGTAGATGTCCTTGAAGTTGTATGAAAAAAGAGATGAAAAATCAAAATCAAAAGCTTCTTCAAATGCGTGCACGTGGTAACAAGTGCCATCCATAAATGATGCATGTTGCATGGCTTTATCAATTGAAAACGTGACTGACTCATTACCGACTTTCAACGTAAGCTTTTTATCAAACACATCAATATAGCTCGTGAAATGGCCAAAAAGGGCCTCCCTAAGATAAGGGGTACACGGCTATCTTCCTCCATGTCTAGGATTACAAAATCCGTGGGGAACACAAATTTATCAACTTTTACAAGCACATTTTCAACTACTCCCCTTGGATACTTTATTGACCGATCGGCCAATTGAATGCTCATTTTAGTCGGTTACGGATCTCCTAAATGCAATTTATCATATAAAGAAGTGGGCATCAAATTTATGATTGCCCCGAGATCCGCAAGTGCATTTCTGATAACTAAACTACCAATGTGGCAAGGAATAGTAAAACCTCTGGATCCGTTAGCTTCTGAGGTAGTTTGTTTTGAAGCACTGCCGAGCATTCCTCATTCATTACCACAGCCGAGATTCCTTCGAGCTTCCTCTTGTTGGTGATGATATCCTTGAGAAACCTAGCATAAGTAGGCATTTGTGAGATAACATCAATAAAAGGTAAATTAATATGCAATATTGTTTAAATAGCACAATGAATTTGTGAAATTGGGCCTCGTCCTTTTCCCTTTTCAACAGACTCGAGAAAGGTGCCTTCGGCTTGGCGACCGGGACTTCTTTTGCGATAGGAGGTGGGACTTGCACGGTACTTGGTGGGCTTGAAGTTTGTGCCTCGTCCTTTGTTGCCTCCTTTTCCGGTTCAACCTGCACATCATCAACAACCACATTATTTGAAACCGAATTAGAAAAAGGTTCAATAATTTTACCACTTCTCAAATTGATTGCTTTAACATGCTCTTTCGAATTGACTTCCGAGTTGGAAGGAAATGTACCCTTTCCCTTTCCTTATCAAGAAGTAGTTGAGTGAGTTGCCCCATTTGCTTTTCGAGGTTTTGAATGTATGCTTGTTGTCCCCTCACTATGTCTTCAAGGGTGGGCTTGGTTTCGGTTGATGGGGCGGTGGTATTTTTAGCTTGGTGTGGTTGTTGCGATGTATTGGTTGGTTGATTTGGTTGTCGGGATTGGTATCGGGCGGTGTTTGGATGACGAGGTTGGTATGAGTTGTTTCTTTGGTTTGGGTTGGAAGAACTAGCACCCTCAAATCCCGGTGGTACCGCCGGAGCTTGGTCATTTGGTTGACGCCATCGGAAATTTGGATGATTCCAATTGTCAACATTGGGATTGTAGTATTGTTGAGGTGGTGGTTGAAAAGCTAGCTTCCCCCTTTGGTTATCAAATCTATCCCCGTAAGAATACAACACATCTTCTTCCAATGTTTCCTCCGTGTCATCATTCCCACAATCTCTCGCCGTGTGAGGTCCTCCACAAAGTTGACACACTTCTTGAATAGACTTGATGGTGGATTGTCTACTAAGAAGTGTCATTCTTTTGTTGCACTCATTTGCGGTATGAGGACCGTCACACAATTGACACACATGATTTGCTAATCTTGGGTTTTGAAGTTGGACTATTTGTTTACCCATCTTAGCAACCTCCTCTTTAAGTGAACTCATATCATCTCCTTGCTTTAAAGCACCGCGTACGACTCTATGTCTCGAAGAGTGCCACTCATGAGTGTTAGTGGTCGCGGTTTCTATCGCTTTGTAATCTAAAATTTTCCTTGTTGAAATCAAAAGCCCGGTGTAGAATGTGTAAACTTGGTTGTACGTGTCCAACCCGTGATGTGGACACTTTCTCAAAAGCCCCTTGTACCGTTCCCATGCTTCATACAATGACTCCTCGCTTTCTGCAAAAAATTACTAATGTCATTTTTTAAACGAGCAGTTTTGGAGGGAGGGAAATACCGCATTAGGAACCGGTCTACAAGTTCCTCCCAAGTTGTGATCGATTGTGGCGCAAGTGACTCAAACCACGTTTGAGCGGCTCCCCTCAACGTATACGGGAACAAATGAAGGTACAAGGATTCTTCGGGCATCTCCCGAATCTTAATCATATCGCAAACGACCAAGAACCGAGTTAGATGCGCGTTCGGATCATCGGAGTCAAGTCCATCGAAGGGGCACATTTGATTCAAGTATTGGAGATAATTTGTTTTGATCTCGTAATGTGCCGCTTGAACGGGGCGGCGTATGATTGCCGACCCCGACCCGATGTTGGTCGCCTTGAAACGTTCCATCATCGTGCGATTATCTTCCTCCGCCATCTTGGCTTCGACTTTGGGTTTGGTTCTTTGTCCCGAAGCCTCAAGGTTCTCTACTATAATTGGAGATGCGGATGGTGGTGTTGATGGTGCTTCTTGCTCAACCGAAGGCTCTCCTTCCGTTTGCTTATTCTTCTTTCGAATTAATCTCTCCGGATCTGTCAATGGTTCGGTTAGATCCGGGAGGAGATTTCGGCTCATAAACTTCTACAAGAGAAAGGGAAACCAACGGGTAATCTAGAACAAGAATTGGTAATGCAATGAAATAAAGACAATGAAATTAACTTTCGGGGATAAATTCCTGAAAGGATCACTAATATAGAAACGTTCAACCGTTTTCAAAATCACCGTTATTGTCCCCGGCAACGGCGCCAAAAACTTGATGTGCCGCTAGCACACCTTAATTTTATTTAAGAAATGGAAATAAATAAACTAAAACTAGCGGACAAATAGGCAAGTATCACCTATCGTATACTAGTATAGCTTACGTAAGTCCGGGTATCGAACTCAGGGACAATCTGGTGGAACGATGATAATAAATCGTCGGTTAATAATTAGCTATGAATTTAGATTGGTTTAAACTACGAATAAACTAAATTAATGACCAAAGATTTATCAAAACTACACACACAATCCTATGGAATTAAATACTATGATTTTTTTGATAAAAGGAAACATGTAATCAAATGGGATCACTCCCCCTAAACATCGGATGAACAATTTAAAGCGCAAAATTTAATAATATATCAGTTATGATTCCAAAGCAACAAACACACAAATCTCTATGTTTGATACTAATTTATCATAACAACCAATATTATATCCACTCAAATCTCTTATACATGAATACAATATCGATTTAGCATATGAACAATGATCATTTAGCTATATGGATCTCTCGCTATAGCACAATAATCCCATAACTCACGACGTGAACACGAAAACCTCTTTTAAATGTTCAAAACGTGAGTTATGCAAATCCGAATGTTCACAACAAGTTTACGACTTTTGAAAGATGATTCGGTTAATACCAAATACATAAAATTCATGTTATATTCTCATAAAAACATAAATCCCCTCTTATTATTATGAAAACACCGATTAAACCTACTCTTCCACCATCTCTAGTAGAAATATTCAACTTCACCAATGTGTTTGGTTTATCAAAAACAAATACCAACTATTTCGAACTCTCGTTATGGAAATAATGAAGCATTCATAGCAAGTTTAACAAGTTTAAACATAACAACAAGATTTTCAATCAAAATACACAAACATCGATATATTATCCGATTACATACAAATATAAATCATCCAATGTCTAGGGTTTGCTACCCAAATGATTACATAGCAAAACTACTCCATGCTAATGGAGTAAAACATCATCATACAATAAGTAAGCATTTCACACATTAAGATAAACTTAAATATACGAAAAACTCCCCTAAGAACGTATGATGATGAAGATGCAATCCTTTGAACCAAAACTCCAAGTTAGATGTCTTCCTTGTCTTCCTTCTTTGTCAAGAAATCAGAGATAATGTATGTGAAAATTATGATAAAAGTTCGTCTCCCTATTAAATGAACAGAATCTTCCTTTTATAGGCTGGGGAGAACTCGCGGAGTTCAGGGAAGAACTCGTCGAGTTCATTTGCTATCAGCTTCTGGTTTGATCTTCAGGAGGGGGAACTCGCCGAGTATAGAGAGGGAACTCGCCAAGTTCGTGCGTTGTCGACTCCTTATTTGATCTGGCATTTATCAGAGATATTCAGAAATTAAGTACTTTTAGGTGTACTCGCCGAGTACATAAAGGAACTCGCTGAGTTCTACTTGGGAATTTGGTTCTGGAATTGGGCGAACTCGCCGAGTACACCAGGGGAACTCGCCGAGTTCTGAGCAGATCATGCATTCTGTTTTTATATGAACTCGCCGAGTATGGAGTTGAACTCGCCGAGTTCTGCGTGTTTCAGCTCCTTTCACTCCAATTTATTCAACCAACACCTGAAATGACAACATAAACCTATAAGATCGAGTTTGAGACGAAAATCAACCAAAAGCTATGTAAAACACGGGATATCGTCCGATAAAACATGTACAAATTAGACGATATCACCCGCTGCATCAGAACACAACCCAGACCGGTACCTGATGCATCACAGTAGACCATGAAATCCTCTGTACCCTCGGGCAATGCTAATACCGGAGCCTGACATAACCGAGACTTCAGCTCTCTGAATGCCGACTCCTGCTCATCGGACCATACGAAAGGAACGGACTGCCGTGTCAATCTCGTCAACGGCATGGCAATCCTCGAGAAGTCCTGAATGAAGCGGCAATAATACCCGGCTAATCCCAAAAAGCTACGGATCTCAGGCACAGTCTTTGGTGGCTCCCAACCCATAACGGCCTCTATCTTCGCTGGATCCACTGAAATACCCCCGGCGCTCACCACATGCCCCAGATGCTGGACCTCTCACAACCAGAACTCGCACTTGGAGAACTTCGCATACACTTTCTCCTTTTGCAGCACGGTTAAAACCTCTCACAAGTGCTGCTCGTGGTCCTTGGCACTCCTCGAATAGATTAGGATGTCGTCAATGAACACTATCACGAACCGATCCAACATAGATCTACACACCCTGTTCATCAAATCAATGAATGTCACGGGTGCGTTAGTCAGTCCGAAGGGCATCACAAGAAACTCATAATGGCCGTATCTCGTCCGAAACGCAGTCTTCAGAACATCCTCATCTCTGACTCTCAGCTAATGATAACCCGATCTCAAGTCTATCTTCGAGAAGAAACTCGAACCCTGTAGCTAATCAAACAAATCGTCGATGCGTGGAGCGGATATCGGTTCTTCACCGTCACTTTATTCAACTCTCGATAGTCAATAGACATCCGCATAGTGTCGTCCTGTGAAGACCACTCCTTACGGGGCAGTCCTCAGAGTCTAGGTCCCACATCATGCAACACGATATCAATCATAACTAAGATAGAGTAATTATATTGTGGAATTGAAATTACAAGTACAAAATATTAGGATAAGTTTAATACAGTGTTAGTACAAGTTACAGTTTTCAAATTAAACTTATAAAGGGTACTATCTAATCTAATTCATCATATAATAAAGATAAATCTACCCAGACCATCACATTATCATCTTCCAATCAGTACCAAAAGGGTTTGCTGAGTAGAGGTCTATGAAAACTTCTGTCTTGATCTTGTAAGACCTAAAAACTAGGTCCGGCAGGTGACTTTCCTTTATCTTTTCCTGTAAAAATGTAAATAGCAACTGTAAGCAAAGCTTAGTGAGAATATAGATTTTCAGATTACATGCATTATCAAGCGGATCATGGGTCTAGCGTGATATATCTTGACTGCCGCTACAGCCACTCATGATTAGGGGTGAGCAACAGGTACCATTTCCCGAACCCGAATCGGTGCCGAACCGGTACCGGTACCGACCGGTACCGAATTAATATATTCGGTTCGGTATTCGGTTTTTAAATTAGCTAAAATTCGGTATTCGGTACTTTCGGTTCGGTATTCGGTTCTTAAATTAGCTAAAATTCGGTATTCGGTACCGAACCGGCACCATATAAAATTATACGGTTCGGTATTCGGTTCTTCCAAAATTAATAATTCGGTTTCGGTATTTTCGGGATCGGTACCGGTTCGGTTCGGTACGGTACCGAGCTCACCCCTACTCATGATTGAGACATAGTAGTCATAGAGTCGGATGATGTTCAAACCACGCTCACGCTTAAATTGTGGGGATTAGCCACATACTGGGCTAGCTACCAGTAAATCAACATGGCGGAACATCGGAGTATCATACCAAGTCCAATAGAACTGGTGAAATAGCATGGTCTAAAACAATAGACCGTCAATGCTAATCATCTTAAGCTGAATCGATATGTCAAAGGATGCGTGCAATAGTGAAAGCATAGCAATCAAGGTCATTATAGCAATAATCTCATAGCAATATCTGAAACAAGCTGTAAATTCAATGTCATATGAAATGATAAATCAAATAGCTATCATGATCCACAGGGCATCACCGAACCATGGTGTGCACAGGTCACAATCCAGCTGATCATAAATGAATGTCAAATTAATCTATCATCAACAATATGTCTCAACCAGAAATCTCGCATGTAAAGCTGAATATCTATAACCCACTGGTTCTGAGGTCTTTATCAAGTAGATATAAAATCCACCACCTGAGTTATCTCAGGATTTATCTTTAAATCTTTATAAATCTGATCTCTGTCAATTCTTTTCAATTCCGTGACCCGCTTTCAATATCTTTAAATCTTTAGATCTATGTTCAGAATTTAACTGAACCTGTCCAAAATCATATCAAATCGTATCATTAGCTTTAAGCTTTTTAAATCTTTATTCAATCTGATTCTGGTAACTGATAACTCATTGATCATTCATTTGTTCTTTTCTTTGTTTCTTTAATTTCTTAAAAGATATATATATATATATATATATATATATATATATATATATATATATATATATATATATATATATATATATATATATATATATATATATATATATCTAATCATATTGCTTTGTTGATCTTTAATCCTCATTTAAAAATATCAAAATAAAGTATTTGGATTCGGATCACCCGAATTCGGATTCTCCAGATTCGGACCATCCGAATTCGGACCGAATTGAGCCCATCCGAATTAGGATCAAACCGAACTGGGAACATCCGAAGTAGGCATCCGAAGTCATGGCAACCGAACCGAAGTGGGGAAATCCTGAAATAGGTTGTCCGAATTGGGACAAATCCGAATTCAAGCAGGGTCCGAAATTAGCATAACATCCGAATTAGTCATCATCCGAAACATAGGGTCCGAGACATGGGATCTGAAATGGGGCATCTTATCCGAATTCGGGCTCAACCGAATTCGGATCCCACACCTTCATAATTTCCAGAAAATGTTCTTGATGTTCTATCTTATCTTCATACGGATTTTTAACAAAAAATCACTAAATACATTTTTATGAACATGCAACTTATAATTAGGCTTTATTATCATTATTAAAGTGTTTTTACACTATTTTCCCTATCATTAACATAATTTATATGATCAAAATCATCCAAAATGTATACTTTTTGTCAAGAACATAATTTCATCAAAATTCCGATTTCTTATTTATTTGAATGATCCAACGCAAAATTTTTGTTTCAATGACTTCTGTTAACTTAAATTCATCATTATCTATTAAAATAATATACATGCAACATACATTTTTCATGTTTTATTTCTTGGTTTCGGTTTTTCATAAAACCGAACCAAACCTAGTAAAATATCAAAATTTAAGAAATTATTACCTTGAAATCTTTGTAGATTGATGATGTTTGTAACTTCTTGTAACTCCTTCTTGGATTTATTCTTCAATTAATTGCAATTTATGGAAATTTCTTGGTGAAATATTGAGGTAACCGTATGTGTAGAGAGAGAGTAGAAAGAGAGAGTGTGAAATCTTTAATTGTGATTAAATGGCATAAATTTGAGTTTATATACTTCATTTTATCTGTGAAATTAACCCACTTCTACTTTTGTATTTTACATCTCTTTTTAGTTTAATCATTTTTTATACTTTATAACATTTATATAATTTAATTAAATATTATCATTACTTAATTAAATTAAAAATCAAATAATGTAATAAAATTACATTATTGGCTCAAAATCAGATAACTGAGTTCATTAAAAGCTAGATTGTTACAGAATGGGCTCCACCACGCACAAACTTCGTCCTCGAAGTTAGCTATGTTCGAACAGACTTGGATATGTAGCTTTCATGACATCTTTAGATTCCCAAGACTGATGCGAACCTTTGTGGTGTTTCTACTGAACGAGCACCATCTGTATTTCTTTATTTCTATGCTTTTTGGTGTTCGAGTCCATAATACATTCTGGCTCTTCAACCACTCGAAGTTTTTCATCAATCTGCAGATTAACGTGTGGTATCTGCACTTCTCTTTCATCAGCTAAGCTCTTTCTCAAATAACTAACATGGAATACAGGATGTATTCCTGCTAAATCAGTTGGAAGTTCAAGTCGGTAAGATTGATTCCCTACCTTTTCAATGATCTTGAACGTGCCAATAAATCTCGGAGCTAGCTTGTTTCGCTTTATAAATCTCACCACATTCTTCATTGGGGATACTTTCAGCATCACCCAATCATTAACTGCAAAGCTGATAGATCTGTGACGATTATCATAATATGACTTCTGCTTGCTTTGAGCTTCAAGGATGTTTCTTCTAACAAGCTGAATCTTCTCATGAGTCAACTGTAGAAGGGCAGGACCCGCTATTGGCGATTCACCTGTTTCGCACCAACAGGTGGGAGTTCTGCACTTTCGTCCATATAAAGCTTCAAAAGGAGCCATCTTAATCGTGGAATGATAACTGTTATTATATGAGAATTCGACCAGAGGCAAGTGGTCATCCCAATTACCACCCAGATCAAGAATGCAGGCACGGAGCATATCTTCAAGAGTTAAGATAGTACGTTCACTTTGGCCATCTGCATTAGGGTGATAAGCAGTATTTATAGAGATTTGAGTACCCAACCCTTTTGCAGCGCTTTCCGGAATCTTGAAGTGAAACGGCTATCACGATCAGTGACGATAGATTTCGGCACACCGTGACGAGATACGACCTCAGTGACGTACATCTGTGCCAATCTATCAAGAGAATACATTTCTTTCATCGGTATGAAATGAGCTGACTTTGTTAATCGATCCACGACTACCCAGATGGAGTCGTGCAGTCTCTTGGTCTTTGGCAGTTTCATGACAAAATCCATGGTTATATGCTCCCACTTCCATTTAGGAACTGGCAGTGGTTGCATATCCCCGAAGGGTTTCTGATGTTCTGCCTTAACCAGTTGACAGACTCGGCAGCTTTCAACGAATTGACCGATGTCTTTCTTCATTCCTGGCCACCAATAATCAGCTTTAAGATCAAAGTACATCTTTGAGCTGCTAGGATGAATAGATAACTTGGACTTGTGGGCTTCGGATAGCAGAGTGTTGCGGATTGAACCATACTTAGGAATCCAGATTCGGTTTACCTTGAGACATTGAAGTCCCAAATGATTCATATACAGAAATTGTAATTGCCCTTTGAGATTTTCAAAATAGAAATTCTCTTCTTTCAGTGCTTCAACTTGGGCAGATTTGATGTCTTCGATAAGATCACAAGAGAATACAATAGGAGTTAGAGCATAGCAACACTTTTCAGGATATGTCTTTCTACTCAAAGCATCCGCGACCACATTGGCTTTGTCGGGATGATACAAGATCTCGCAATCATAGTCCTTGATAAGCTCCAAAGACTGACGCTGTTTCATGTTCAGATCCTTTTGAGTAAATAAATGCTTGAGACTTTTATGGTTAGTATACAGCTGAGACTTAGTCCCATAAAGATAATGCCACCAGATTTTTAATGCAAAGGTAACGGCAGCCAACTCAAGATCATGAGTTGGTGCACTTTTCTCGTAGTCTTTCAATTGCCTTGAAGCGTAGGCAATGACTTTTCCCCTTTGCATAAGGACACAACCTAGACCTGCACCAGACGCATCGCTGTAAACGACAAAATCATCATTGCCTTCTGGTAAGGCTAGGATTGGCGCTTGAATAAGTTTCTGCTTTAGAGTTTCAAATGCCTCTTGCTGTTTATCAGCCCATACGAAAGGTGTATTCTTTCGTGTTAGCATCGTAAGTGGCACAGCAATCTTCGAGAAGTCCTTAATGAATTGCCGATAGTAACCAGCCAATCCAAGGAAACTTCTAATTTCAGAGGCATTGCGAGGCATTTGCCACTTCTATATGGCCTCGACTTTAGAAGGATCGACTGAGATACCTTCGCCAGATACAACATGGCCAAGGAATTGGATCTATAAAGATAACAGAGTTGAATTCAAATTTTTATTTGAACAAGAACGCTTAGGAATAACTCAAGACAAAATATAGTTGTACCTCTCTGAGCCAGAATTCACATTTAGAAAATTTTGCATAGAGTCTTTCCCTCTTAATAACTCTAGCAACTGACGCAGATGATTAACATGATCAGCCTCCGTTTTGGAGTAAATCAAGATATCGTCTATGAATACGATAACTGACTTATCCAGCATCGGTCTGCACATGCTATTCATGAGATCCATGAACGTCGCTGGTGCATTTGTTAAACCAAAAGGCATTACGAGAAATACGTAATGTCCATATCTTGTTTGGAAGGCTGTTTTCGGAATATCCTCATCTTTAACTTTCAATTGATGATACCCAGAACGAAGATCAATTTTAAAGAAGTAGCTTGCTCCTTGTAGTTGATCAAATAGATCATCAATCCTGGGCAGAGGATATTTATTCTTGATGGTGACTTTGTTCAACTCACGATAGTCGATGCACCTTCGGAGAATTCCGTCTTTCTTTTTAACAAACAAGACAGATGCACCCCATGGAGATGAACTAGGTCGGATAAAACCTTTCTCTAACAGATCTTGCAATTGTTTTGACATTTCCTGCATTTCTGCAGGCGCAAGTCTGTAAGGAGCTTTGGCGATTGGAGCCGCACCAGGAACTAAGTCAATTCCAAAATCAACTTGTCATTCCGGTGGTACTCCAGAGATATCAGCCGGGAACACATCTGGGAACTCACAGACGATAGGAATATCATAAATGGATTTCTTGTTGGCTTCAGTAACAGTTTCAGAAGAGACATAACATAGATATGATTCGTGACCCTTAGATAAATATTTACGCACTTTCTCTATAGTTATGAAGCAGTGAGCACCTTTTCGCTTGTCGCCTTTTATTTCTAACACTCAGCCATCTGTAGTCTTGATTCGGATGATTCGGCGGTTGCAGACTATTGTAGCTTCATTATTCGTTAGCCAATCCATGCCGATGATAACATCAAACTCTTCCAACGGAATCGGAATGAGATCAAGGTTGAATACTATGTTATTAACGAGCAGAGTACAATTTCGGTAAACAGAATCAGCCATAACATAATTGTTACTGGCCGTCTCAATATCAAGTATGACAGGAAGCTTGGACGGAGATTTAGATAATCTTTGTGCAAAAGAAGTCGATATGAAGGAACGACTAGCACCAGAATCGAATAATACGCGAGCAGGGATTGAGTTAAGTAGAAACATACCCGTAACTACATCAGGGGTTTCTTTCGCTTCCTCCGCTGTTATCTGGAAGGCACGGGTTCTTACAGTTGGAGTCGCGGCAGAACTTTTCATCGTAGAACCTCCAGCTGATGATTGCTGATCAGTGATATAAATCACTTCTGTTTTTATGTGTTTTCGATGTGTTTTAGTGTGTAAATATGAGATAATTGGTACTGCTAATGTAGGTTTTTGTGTTTTCAGTTGCTTGGCAAGAAAGTAAAGGAAATGGCAACTTGAAAGAGGAATTTCGTGCAGAGCGTCCTAGCCAGCGTCCCAGACGCCCAGGAAGACGCCCGAAATTATCTGAAACAGAATCTGAGCGTCCCAGCCAGCGTCCTAGACGCTGGGGGCGACGCTGGTGCGGAAATGTGGCGAAACCTGCAGTTTTTGAGGGAGGCAGTTACCATTTTGAAGGGGGTTCGCATTTGGGCAGTTTCACACACACAAAGGTGCGATTTTGGGAGAAAAATCAGAGGAGGAAAGCAATCGGAATCAAACGAAGATCAAGCATTGGCATCCGATCGATTGTATTTACACATTATCGGTAGTTTTAATGTTTTCATCTGTGTTTGACATTGTTAGTAAGTTAACCCAAGCTATGCTTGGCTAAATATTTTGTGGTGTTTGTTCTTTAGTTTGCACACTATGGTTTGAATGAATGTTTAATTAATTTCAGTTTCCAATTGCGCTTAAGGGGTTGTGGATCTTATTTGTGAATGAATGTGTGTTGAACCACGAGGGTTGTATATAACAGCGTATAGTGATATCATTGGTTGTACCAACTCTGTGACGAAGGGAAAGACAATTAATAGACGTTGCATACGCTGTCTTAAGAACATTAGTTGTGAAACACGCATGTGAACGAATGGTTGTAATCAATGGGTATTGTATATAACGGGGTATAGTGATATCATTAGTTGTGCCGGCTCATTAATATGGGGAAGACAATTAATAGACGGTGCATACTTCGTCTTAAGAGTATCTGTTGTGAAAACCAATTCATTTATATGGAAACTGTTAAAGGGATTATATTTGCATGAATAAATGTGAATGAACAGTGAATGTATCTGAAATGGTTGATATCCATGTCATTGGTTGTGCCCACTCTCTATAGGGGAGGAAGACAGTCAATAGAGTGGTATACGTTGTTTTGGAGCATAAGTTGTAAATTCGTATCAATTCATGTAAATGGAATCCATAACATTCTGAATTGCCATAGTATGTATAACGAGAGAGCAAACACCCTCTTTCTCTCCTAGTGAAACTTCTTTAATTCAATTCTTGTGTGTGACATCGCGACAATAGTAATTTGCAATAGGAAATTAGCTCAAAACAAATGATTTCAATCCTAATCCAAACAGTCTCCGAACTAGTTTAGCGACCTATCTTCCCTGTGGATTCGATCCCACTTACCCTATCTATATAGTGTTTTTGGGTTATATTTTTGATACTCATACGACTGGGTCCATCAAAATGGCGCCGTTGCCGGGGAATGGCAGCGCTTGTTAAAGTAGTTTGGATTAACTGTTTCTGTAAATATTCTTGTTTATAGTAGTTAGTTAAGTTTGTTTTAGTTTAATTTACTTTTCAGTATTTTTATTTTCTTAAACATTCTGAACAGCAAAGTTCAGAATCTTCACGTGTGTGTGTGTATCTCAGGTATATGCATACTCGTTACTCAGGGCGAACTTCTCCATTGCAATACGAAACAGAAATTGAAAGGACTGCTCGTTCATTGAGGAAGCTACACAGAGGTTATTGGCCTAGTGGTGAGACCAGTGGTAATCCGAGCACACTGGAGACATCTGATTCCGAAGAGCAATCCATACATTCAGAGGAACCTGAAAGTGACACCGAACCCATTGTAAACATGGGAGATGATAGGAGGACTGTGGAGTCTCACTACAGACCGGGTGATGTTCCCGATATGTCACCGATACTGTATCCTGAAATTGAGAATGAACCGGAAATAAAGACTCACTTATTCAGCATCATTCCTCATTTTCATGGAACAAAGAGCGAGGAACCATACGATCACCTAGCAGAATTTTCAGCAATATGCAAAGCTAACAGAGTGCAAAGACTACCCGTAGATACTCTCAAACTACGATTGTTCCCATTCTCTCTCAAGGATAAAGCAAAGTACTGGTTCACGTCTCTACCAGCTAACAGTATTCGTAACTGGGAGGAGATGAAGAGGGCTTTCCTCAACGAGTTTTATTCGATTAGTAAGACCACCGAAAAGAGGAATAGCATCACCAGTTTCAAGCAAAAGCCGGGGGAACAATTTCATGAGGCTTTCGAGCGACTGAATGAGATGTTACGGGCATGTCCACATCATGAGGTACCCAAGTGGATGTTGGTGAAGAATTTTTTCGATGGTATCAGCCAAGAGAGCAGAAATATGATTACCGCAGCCTCGAGGGGTACATTCTTGGCCAAAGAGCATGATGAGGCATGGGAATTGTTGGCACAGTTAGCTAAGGGGTCAAAGGTGCAAGCCGGGTCTGAAACGCCAATTGGAGTTCAAGTATTGGGAATTGACAATGCTTGGAAAAGGGATGTCACAACGAATATGGAAGCTCTTAGCAAGAAGTTGGATGTGTTGATGAAAAAGGAGCAGATGGAACAGCGATTACCGGTGATGTGTGTCACTTGTGGGGAGTACACTCACACTTCAGAATTTTGCTATCATGTGCAAGGCGAGCAAGCAAGTGAGATCTCGGGTTTTCGACCAAGGCAAGATAGGTTTGACCCTCATTCAGAAACTTATAATCCTGGATGGAGGCGTCATCCTAATTTTCGTTGGAGAGATGATCAAAGAGCCGAGGAGTATCCAAAACCCAGATTTGATCAAGGGAACCGGTACCCACAGGGTAGAAATTTTTATGGTGGTACATCATCGGTTACTAAGGAAGAAAAGGAACCAGTTGTTCATGAAGCTCCTAAGGATTCAAAGATGGATCAGCTTATGGATTACCTAAAGCAACAATCCTATGTGCAGACGAAGTCAATGGCCAGTCTAGAGAAGCAAATGGGGCAGATCGCAGATCAGCTTACGAAAAGAGATGAAGGTAGATTACCGAGTAATACCCAAGTCAATCCGTCTCATTCAAAAGGCAAGGAAAAACAATCAGTACATGAGGTGGAAGAGTTGAACGAAGTGAGTGAGTTGCAGAAAGTTACTACCTTGCGAAGTGGGAAGAAGGTTGATAACAAAGTTGTGATGCCGGAAGTAGAAGATGAAGATAGTGATGTTGAGGAGACTATAGATGATGGGAAGGAAGTTCCACATTCAGAATCTGAGAAGGAGGTAAAGTTGAAGAAGCAAGTTCAGTTTGAGGAGGTTGTGGTGCAAAAAGAAGAGCAACCAAAGCCTGAACCGACACCTCCATACCCATCAGCTCTAGAGGACCCGAATAGACCAATGTATGGGAAGAAAGGGCCACAGATAGAGGATCTATGGGACACATTCAATCAGGTAAGGATCAACATTCCATTGGTGAAAGCATTGCAGCAAATTCCGGCATATGCAAAGTTCTTGAAAGATTTGTGCACTCAGAAGCGCAAGTATCCTACGGTATTGCCAAAGCAAATTCACCTCACGGAGCAGGTAAGTGCAGTAGTTTCAAGTTCATTGCCACCCAAGCTTAAGGATCCAGGTTCACCTCTTATCTCTGTTACTATAGGTGATATCAGAATTAAAAAAGCATTGCTAGATTTGGGAGCAAGTGTTAACATACTCCCTGGAAACTTATTCGATCAGCACGATTTGGGAAGCTTAACACCCACAGATGTGGTGTTACAATTAGCTGATCGATCCACTAAGATTCCAAGGGGCATGTTAACCGATGTGATTGTAAAAGTTGAGGATTTCTATTACCCGGTGGACTTTCTTGTTTTAGATTCAGATCAAAGAAGTCGGGATAACCAGCCTGCAATTATTTTGGGTAGGCCATTTTTGGCCACTGTTAATGCCCAAATTAATTGTAGGACCGGTGCCTTGGACTTAGCCTTCGGGAATAGAAAGTTGAAGTTAAATGTTTTCAATGCTGTTTCTAATGTTTCTGATGATTCAGAGTGCTATTTTATAGATTATCTTGATGAGTTAGCAGGATCACAGACATCACTCATGACTAGCAGGGATGAGTTGGGATATGCATTGTCATGCCAGGAGAATGAAAAGGTTGATTGGGGTTGGTTGATGAGCTTAGAAGAAATGTTTGGAGGAACAAAGCCGAGTAAGCAACCTCCATGGTCAATCAAGTTTGAGAAGCTACCAGAAAATCTCCCGGAGTCAAACAAACCATCTTTGGAGCAGGCTCCTACACTGGAACTCAAGACCTTACCCACACATCTCAAATATGTATTTCTGGGGCCACAAGAGAGTTTGCCAGTGATTATAGCTTCGGATTTGACAAAAGAGGAAGAGGAGGCACTGATTGAAGTTTTGGGAAAGCATAAGGCAGCTATGGGTTGGACAATCTCTGATCTAAAAGGGATAAGTCCTACCATTTGTATGCACAGAATTATCACGGAGGCTGATAGTAAACCATCAAGGGATGCACAACGGAGACTCAACCCAAACTTGAGAGAAGTGGTAAAAAAGGAGGTGTTGAAGTGGTTAGATGCGGGTATCATTTACCCCATTTCTGATAGCCAGTGGGTCAGCCCTACACAGACCGTGCCCAAGAAGTCGGGGGTAACAGTGATAAACACCGAAGATGGGCAGATTGCAACCAGACCAGTAACAGGTTGGAGGGTCTGCATAGACTATAGGAAGTTGAATGCGGCCACATCAAAGGATCACTTCCCGTTGCCTTTCATAGATCAGATAGTTGAGAAGCTGGCAGGCCAGAAGTACTACTGTTTTCTAGATGGATATTCAGGGTACAATCAGATTCCTATCCACCCTGATGACCAGGAAAAGACCACGTTCACATGCCCTTACGGGACATTCGCCTATAGACGGATGCCATTTGGGTTGTGTAACGCTCCTGCCACGTTTCAACGTTGCATGATGGCGATATTCTCAGATATGGTAGGAGGCTCGCTAGAGATTTTTATGGATGATTTCTCTATCTTTGATAAGACATTTGAGGGTTGTTTGTACCATTTGGAGCAAGTCTTGAAAAGATGCACCGAAACGAATTTGGTGTTGAGCTGGGAGAAGAGCCACTTCATGGTCAAGGAGGGTATTGTCTTAGGCCACGTAGTTTCTGAGAAAGGTATGGAAGTGGACAAGGCGAAAATTCAGCTTATTTCATCTTTGCCACCACCAACCAGTGTTAAAGGAGTGAGATCGTTCTTGGGGCACGCGGGATTCTATAGAAGATTTATCAAGGATTTCAGCACCATTTCAAAGCCGTTGTGTAATCTTTTAGCTAAGGATGCTGAATTTGTGTTTGATGAAGCATGCCTAAAAGCATTTGAGCTATTAAAGGCTAAGCTTACGGATGCTCCCATTTTGCAGTCACCTGATTGGACGAAGCCATTCGAAATCATGTGTGATGCAAGTGACTTCGCGGTGGGAGCAGTGCTGGGACAGAGGGTTGATAAGAAGCCGGTTGTGATTTATTATGCAAGCAAAACATTTTCTGAGGCTCAGCAGAATTACACTACCACAGAAAAAGAGTTATTGGCGGTTGTGTATGCCTTAGACAAGTTTCGTGCTTATGTATGGGGTGCCAAGGTGATAATCTACTCGGACCATAGTGCATTGAAGTACCTCTTGAGCAAAAAGGATGCCAAACCAAGACTGATCAGGTGGATTCTATTATTGCAAGAGTTTGATCTGGAGATACGGGATAAAAAGGGGTCGGAGAATGTGGCGGCTGATCATTTGTCAAGGCTGCCCACGTTGGTTCCAAATTCCATTGAAGTGATCAAGGAATCTTTTCCTGACGAACAGCTGTTATTTGTGTCTAAATTGCCGTGGTTTGCTAATTTGGTTAATTATTTTGTGACAGGTAAGACACCGAGCCATTGGACGTCACAGCAGCGGAAAGGTTTCTACGCCCAAGCCAAGTATTACATCTAGGACGATCCTGACCTTTTCAAGATTGGTGCTGATCAGTTGATTAGAAGATGTGTTCCGGAGACGGACCAACTTGATATCCTTACTCATTGTCACAGTTTAGCATGTGGGGGGCATTTTAGTGCCAAGAAAACAGCCCATAAAGTGTTAGACTGTGGTTTCTTTTGGCCTTCATTGTTTAAAGATGCATATGAGTATGTTAAGTCCTGTCTGAGATGCCAACAGGTTGGGGGGATTTATAAGAGAGATCAAATGCCCATGGTTCCCATATTAGAAGTAGAAATCTTTGATGTTTGGGGAATCGATTTTATGGGTCCCTTTCCTGTCTCTTTTGGTTTTGAATATATTTTGGTGGCCGTAGACTATGTCTCTAAGTGGGTTGAGGCTGAGGCAACGCGATATAATGACAACAAGGTGGTGTGCAAATTTGTGAAAAAGAACATTTTCTCACGCCATGGGATTCCCCGAGCTATTATTAGCGATGGGGGAACTCATTTTAAAAATTTTCAGTTTCTCACCTTGTTAAAGCATTATGGGGTAACTCATCGCGTTGCCACTCCTTATCATCCACAGACGAGCGGCCAAGTTGAGGTTTCCAATAGGGAAGTCAAAAGAATCTTAGAAAAGACTGTTAAGCCTAATCGCAAAGATTGGTCGTTGAGATTAGATGACGCATTATGGGCTTATAGGACTGCATACAAGACCCCTATTGGAATGTCACCTTATAGGCTAGTCTATGGGAAACTTTGTCATTTACCTGTAGAGTTAGAGCATAGAGCTACGTGGGCAATTAGAAATGCTAACTTTGATATTTCCGATGCAGGAAGGATGAGGAAGTTTCAATTGGCAGAATTGGAAGAGATCAGATTGGAGGCATACGAAAGTGCGAGGATTTACAAGGAAAAGACGAAGCATTTCCATGATAAATGCTTGAGAAGGAAGACTTTTGCAGTCGGCAATAAGGTTTGGCTCTATAACTCACGCATTAAATTGTTTCCAGGAAAGCTGAGGAGTAACTGGACGGGACCTTATGAGGTAATTCACGTGTATGACAATGGAGCTGTGGAAGTCAAGGATCTTAAGCATGGACATTCGTTTACAGTGAATGGCCATAGACTTAAGATGTACGTTGAAGGTCCGGTAAGCACTGATGGTAATCAAGCAACCTTGATAGAGGTAGTGGCTCTCAAAGAGCCAACCGACTCATCTCTGTAAGTAAAATGACTACGAATTTTGTGGGTATATTCACTGCAAACCCTCACGAGACTAAACTCGTCCATCTAAGTAATTAGGTGGTTTAAAGGCTTACTATACGTGCTAAGTATAGTCGTGTTCCCTACGAAAATGGTTGTTTTGTTTTTGTTTAAAGTTGATTTTAGTTAATTTAATGTGTGTTTTCAATTTGGAAATGAGCGGGAGTGGCCGTTATTGAGCAAACAGGAGTTGAAAAGCTGGTAGAACGAGTGTTGAGTGAATTTGGAGCACCAGCGTCCTAGTAGGCGTTGGAAACGCTGGAATTAATTATTAAACAGAGGGATAGCGTCTTTAGGACGCCTAAAATAGCCGCACGGACGCCAGGGCTGCGTCTTAGACGCTGGGTAGGACGCCCAAGCGATTTTCGTCATTTAAACTCCCACCCACCTCATTTATTTCGCACCTACCGTCCTCTCTCTCTCAAAAACGCTCTCGTCTCTCTCTCTTGCGAAGCCGACGGTTTCTTCCATTGTTGATCTCATCCCTCACGCATTTCCTTCTCTCCGTCGATCAGGTAACAATTTCAAGTTCATCTTTAGCATTTATGCTTCTCTTGTGGGTTCCATGAACCGATTAGGGCTTTTTGTGGATTTGTGTGTGTCTTTTGGAATTCGATGTTGCTCATGTATGTATGTGGTTGTATTTCTCGTATCTTGCATGTACATCACGCACATTTGCGGTTTTATGAAGTTAGGGGTCCGATTTTAGAAGCTAGGGTTGTGTGCACTTGTTTGCTATGGGTTGTATGTGATTCAGTGGCATGATGTGATGCGTGTATATGTTCTTTGTGGTCATTGTGAGTGTGTGATAGCGTTGATGGTGTACTCTCACCCATAGAATTCCAGTAATAGCGGTAGTAACCTCCCTCTTTGCAACTAAGTTGGGGAGGGGTGAGTTGTTGCACAGGTTGTTGCTACACTAACCATGTGGGTACATGTTTTTAAGGTCAAACCACACAAACCCACAGTGGTCATGGTGTTTAGTAAGCACAAGATTTCATTGACCTAGGGTTAGAGTGCATTGTCCATCATCACTTCCAGTAGGCATTCATCATTTGCATTCGATCCATCACGTGGGGCATAGCATCTGATATGATTTGTATCACTGTCTATAGCCATGACTAGGGCTTCAGCAAGGAAGCAGAAACAAACTGCAACATCCAGCACACGAAAGCGTTCCCGCCAAACCGTGTCTCCAACGCCTTCTCCAGTACGAGAAGTAGAACAACCAGTGGAGGTGCTGGAGATTGATTCGAATTTTAAGTTCCTTTTGGAAAAAGGTGTGCATAGGGACGAATTTAAAGACTACGGAGTTTTCAACGCTTTTGGGCGTTTAGGTTGGTCATCGGCTCTAGACTGGACCAAGGATGTGATATACCAAGACGCATTGGAGGAGTTTTGCACTACGGTCACAAGGAAAAGAGGTGACCTGTTAGCACCTCTAACTCTTCAGGAAACAGTAGCTGGTCATGAAGTTGAGATTTCTGCGGAGACGTTAAAGCAACTCTTAGGTTTTGATGCACCTACTGCAGCTGATGGAAGCATCTTGGAACATGAGATATGGGATGAGGACAGTCTAAAGGAAATTCCTCTTGTGTCCCCGGGAATTTGGCAGACATATTTGACAACCGTGTTTGAACTCACTCCCACTCAGGCTAGAACATATAATGCCCACGCACGTAAAGATCTTAGGCCCTTAGCTAAGGTGTTATGGAAGCTTGTGTTGTATAATGTGCTGCCCCGAAATGTCGACACTACAAGCGTGAAAGTGAAAGAAATCGTGGTTGTGAATGCTTTGTTGACTGGATCACCGTGTATTTCGTTAAGTCATTTGGTACTGGCAAACATCTGGAACTCTATACTCTCCTCTAGCCGCACTAAACTTGTACACGTCCGAATGATATCGGAACTTCTGGAACGTATGCGCACACTTCCCTCCACTCCACGTTTTGCTTTGATCCCTGATCGGGAAAAATACTTCACAAAGCAACTTTTTAGCCGTACTCAATTCATCCGAGCAGGTGATGTGTCTATTATTCGGGATTTGATGAGTGGCTTCGAGACTACTTTGGACCGCCCTCGTTCTCCAGCTGTTTCCCCCCGATCAGGTACTTGGTGAATCGTCATCCAATACCACCACTTTGGAAAGCATGCAGAAGAGCATTCAGGACCTCACCGCTGTAGTAGGAAGAATGCATGAGCAGATGCAGCACCAAGTAATGATCACTCTGGAAATCGTGGAGAAGAAAGTTGATCGCTTATACGAGATGGCTGAAGCAATAAATGATGCTGCCAAATATGAAGCTGAGTTGCGGGAGCAGCAGGTGTTAGCAAGGAGGGAACCCGCAAGGAAAGACAAAGCTCCAATTCGTGAGGAGGATAAGGATTTGGTGTAGTTCTGTGTGGTTCCTCAAGTACTTGGAGTTGGTTTCGTAGGTCATTGTCATGAAAACATTTTGTTTCTTTTGGGGGTTGATGATTACTTCCGCCGGGTGTGGCGATGGACCATATTATGTGTACTTAACTTTGACACTGTCTCTTTCTTTTGCTATGGCCTATAATATGCTTGGGTGTCGGTTGCTATTTCTATATCTGCTTGTGTGAATTTTGTACCCATATGTGTTGCTTATCTGTGTTATTTGTGATGAGGACATCACTTTCCTCTAAGTTGGGGAGGGGGTGTCCAATTTTTTGATTTTGGTGCCCTTGAGATGAATGTGTAACAGGAAACCGTGTTGTGAGCAGCAGGCTATATGTGGATACATTAGTATTTTGATACTAACAGTTCAATACCATGGTTGCGTGTATTGTTGTGCATTTCAGGATTCAATATGTCGGGAGCATCATCATCTCAGAGGCAAAAGAGCATTGCAAAGCGAAAGAAAACAGCTTCAACCACGCCAGATGTGCGTCCTCCTGCTGTATGGGATTCAACTAAGCTTCTGTCCGAGCATGATGAAAGAATTAGGGCAGAATTGTTTATGGAGAAATGGGGGGAGGACACGAAGTTCGTCTATGAGAAAAAGCTAGATAGGGATGAATTCGGCAATTATGGTGTGGTTGAGTTGTTTCAAACCTTGGGTTGGGAGAGAGTGTTGGACTTAGGCGGAGAGGAGTTGTACCCGTTTGTGGTAGCTGAATGGATGTCAAACCTACGACTCGGGAGAGGGGTCGATGACTGTAATTATACCCTAATTGGCATAGTGGGCAATACAGAGATTAGGATGTCAGCCGCATAGTTGAGGGAAGTTTTTGCAGTAGACACTGGATGCATGAGAGACGGTGAGAGACAGCCCTATGTGTATAGAACCGAGGGATATTTAGCCGGTACAGGGATGATGTACTCCGAGGTCTGGTTGAGGAAGGTTATGGCAGCTTTTGATCTTCCCAGGGATCGGGTATCCAAGTATAGGGACTTCAAACGAGGTGATTTGCAGCCGATGGCCAAGGTACTTCATAAGATCGTGATCACGAATATCTTACCAAGGTCAGGAGATCTGAGCAAGGTGAGATTGAAGGATGTTAGTATTATGCATGCCCTGCTGACCGGAGAGGAACCTCTATCCTTTGCTTGGGCTGTAATGGACGACTTGTGGAATATGTACAACACCCGGGAGAGACGGGTTATACCTCATATGTGGTTGTTGTCCAGATACCTGAAGGTAAAAGGTGCTATGGCTGAAAATACCCTTGCTAAGTTCATCAAGGAGAGTAGCTTATGGATCAAGGTCAGCTCTATGAAAGATATTGTACTGAGGGAAGCCGAGGACGGGTACGAGATCTACGACACTGAGACGAAGAAAAGTGTGGTGACACCATATCCGGAAGAGGAAAGAATGGAGAGACAGCAAAGCAGAGCAGTTCGGAGAGGGGAGGCAGGAGATTTAAGCAACATTGTACAGATGTTATCGAGTTTGAGCACGGAAGTCACTGCCATGAGAGTTGAGCAACGAGAGAGGTCAGAGAGACAAGATAGGGTAATGGAGGAGCAGCAAAGGCAAATTAATTGGTTGCAGTCTGAAGTAGGAGCGCAGAGGAGGCAGTTAGATGATATCTACCTAGGTGTAAGGGCCGGTGCATTCCTGAATGCATATATGTATAGCCAACAGTGGCAGTATGAGGACGAGTTGAGGCACTACAGTGATTATAGGGCCAACCTGCCCTACACACCACTGGATAGGTACCAGGCACCAAGGTATGAGACTATTGACAGAGGCACGGGTAACCCGGTGCCACATCCTGCTTTGGCACCATTCCATCAGCCTCCATCTGCACCCCAAACACGAGATCAACATGGTTTTGCGGCTTTCTTCAGTGGCATCTTTGGGCCACCATCCTAGATGAGAGGCAACTCTAATATCGGGTACTTTTGTTTCATTTCTGTCATTTAATTTATTGCATTTTTCAGTTCAATAGTTTTCTTAGGTGCTAGTTTATATTTGCAACTGTTGTTATGGTGGTAGTATCATGATCACTCCTTTACTGCTTATACATGATTGGTTTGTGCAAAGTGTGAAGATGAGAGTTTAAGAGGGGTGAGCACCATGAGTTTGATAGTTTTAAGAGAAAGTAGCTTTTGGGTTTGATGAAAAAGGAAGTATGATTGAGTGTAAGTGTTTAGCATGGGAGTTATTGGTTGGTTCCTTCGTTAATAAATCTTTGGAATTGATGGCAATAAGGGGGAGAGTAATGTATGCATTGCACGGAAAATCTAAAAATATAAAAAGAAAAGAAAAGAAAAGGAGAGTTGAATAAGCTAGCACGTGGCCTAGTAAGTTCGGGAAATTAAGTCCGTGGGGTACCGTCATGCCTAATCACCTAAGACCGTCTGGTTTGGGATCGATTGACCCAAATCCCGTTACATGAACTTGCTAGAAAGCCATGGCTGTGAGTGTTAGCAGTGAATCAAAAGAAAAAGAGCAGAAAAGTGCTCTAAAATGAATGTGCAATTGGGTGTTAAGTGAATAACTCGTAACCTTGAGCTAAAAATCAATGCCTACTGATTTATTAGGAAGGAAAACCCACAGCTTGAACATGTTAGCATTTGATTTGATCATTCACTGTTTTATCATGCCACAAGTTCACGCTTTTAAACTTGGAAAACTCAATCGTTTCATCCTTTTTGTCTCTATTTTGATGCCTTGTTCGGGACGATCAAGGTGTAAGTTGGGGAGGTTTGATCAGTGATATAAATCACTTCTGTTTTTATGTGTTTTCGATGTGTTTTAGTGTGTAAATATGAGATAATTGGTACTGCTAATGTAGGTTTTTGTGTTTTCAGTTGCTTGGCAAGAAAGTAAAGGAAATGGCAACTTGAAAGAGGAATTTCGTGCAGAGCGTCCTAGCCAGCGTCCCAGACGCCCAGGAAGACGCCCGAAATTATCTGAAACAGAATCTGAGCGTCCCAGCCAGCGTCCTAGACGCTGGGGGCGACGCTGGTGCGGAAATGTGGCGAAACCTGCAGTTTTTGAGGGAGGCAGTTACCATTTTGAAGGGAGTTCGCATTTTGGGGGTTTCACACACACAAAGGTGCGATTTTGGGAGGAAAATCAGAGAAGGAAGGCAACAGGAATCGAACAAAGATCAAGCGTTGGAGTCCAATCAATTGTGTTTACGCAATAATGGTAGCTTTAATGTTTTTATCCATGTTTGACATTGTTAGTAAGTTAATCCAAGCTATGCTTGGCTAAATACTTTGTGGTGTTTGTTCTTTAGTTTGCATACTATGGTGTGAATGAATGTTTAATTAATCTCAGTTTCCAATTTGCGCTTAAAGGGGTTGTGGATCTTATTTGTGAATGAATGTGTGTTGAACAACGAGGGTTGTATATAACAGCGTATAGTGATATCATTGGTTGTGCCAACTCTGTGATGAAGGGAAAGACAATTAATAGAAGTTGCATACGCTGTCTTAAGAACATTAGTTGTGAAACATGCATGTGAACGAATGGTTGTAATCAATGGGTATTGTATATAACGGGGTATAGTGATATCATTAGTTGTGCCGGCTCATTAATATGGGGAAGACAATTAATAGACGGTGCATACTTCGTCTTAAGAGTATCTGTTGTGAAAACCAATTCATTTATATGGAAACTGTTAAAGGGATTATATTTGCATGAATAAATGTGAATGAACAGTGAATGTATCTGAAATGGTTGATATCCATGTCATTGGTTGTGCCCACTCTCTATAGGGGAGGAAGACAGTCAATAGAGTGGTATACGTTGTTTTGGAGCATAAGTTGTAAATTCGTATCAATTCATGTAAATGGAATCCATAACATTCTGAATTGCCATAGTATGTATAACGAGAGAGCAAACACCCTCTTTCTCTCCTAGTGAAACTTCTTTAATTCAATTCTTGTGTGTGACATCGCGACAATAGTAATTTGCAATAGGAAATTAGCTCAAAACAAATGATTTCAATCCTAATCCAAACAGTCTCCGAACTAGTTTAGCGACCTATCTTCCCTGTGGATTCGATCCCACTTACCCTATCTATATAGTGTTTTTGGGTTATATTTTTGATACTCATACGACTGGGTCCATCAAAATGGCGCCGTTGCCGGGGAATGGCAGCGCTTGTTAAAGTAGTTTGGATTAACTGTTTCTGTAAATATTCTTGTTTATAGTAGTTAGTTAAGTTTGTTTTAGTTTAATTTACTTTTCAGTATTTTTATTTTCTTAAACATTCTGAACAGCAAAGTTCAGAATCTTCACGTGTGTGTGTGTATCTCAGGTATATGCATACTCGTTACTCAGGGCGAACTTCTCCATTGCAATACGAAACAGAAATTGAAAGGACTGCTCGTTCATTGAGGAAGCTACACAGAGGTTATTGGCCTAGTGGTGAGACCAGTGGTAATCCGAGCACACTGGAGACATCTGATTCCGAAGAGCAATCCATACATTCAGAGGAACCTGAAAGTGACACCGAACCCATTGTAAACATGGGAGATGATAGGAGGACTGTGGAGTCTCACTACAGACCGGGTGATGTTCCCGATATGTCACCGATACTGTATCCTGAAATTGAGAATGAACCGGAAATAAAGACTCACTTATTCAGCATCATTCCTCATTTTCATGGAACAAAGAGCGAGGAACCATACGATCACCTAGCAGAATTTTCAGCAATATGCAAAGCTAACAGAGTGCAAAGACTACCCGTAGATACTCTCAAACTACGATTGTTCCCATTCTCTCTCAAGGATAAAGCAAAGTACTGGTTCACGTCTCTACCAGCTAACAGTATTCGTAACTGGGAGGAGATGAAGAGGGCTTTCCTCAACGAGTTTTATTCGATTAGTAAGACCACCGAAAAGAGGAATAGCATCACCAGTTTCAAGCAAAAGCCGGGGGAACAATTTCATGAGGCTTTCGAGCGACTGAATGAGATGTTACGGGCATGTCCACATCATGAGGTACCCAAGTGGATGTTGGTGAAGAATTTTTTCGATGGTATCAGCCAAGAGAGCAGAAATATGATTACCGCAGCCTCGAGGGGTACATTCTTGGCCAAAGAGCATGATGAGGCATGGGAATTGTTGGCACAGTTAGCTAAGGGGTCAAAGGTGCAAGCCGGGTCTGAAACGCCAATTGGAGTTCAAGTATTGGGAATTGACAATGCTTGGAAAAGGGATGTCACAACGAATATGGAAGCTCTTAGCAAGAAGTTGGATGTGTTGATGAAAAAGGAGCAGATGGAACAGCGATTACCGGTGATGTGTGTCACTTGTGGGGAGTACACTCACACTTCAGAATTTTGCTATCATGTGCAAGGCGAGCAAGCAAGTGAGATCTCGGGTTTTCGACCAAGGCAAGATAG
Organism: Centrapalus pauciflorus; assembly: GCA_020465985.1. NCBI lineage: Eukaryota > Viridiplantae > Streptophyta > Magnoliopsida > Asterales > Asteraceae > Centrapalus > Centrapalus pauciflorus. Next base: position 280,489 of record JAANYP010000657.1, on the reverse strand, counting down.
GTTTGACCCTCATTCAGAAACTTATAATCCTGGATGGAGGCGTCATCCTAATTTTCGTTGGAGAGATGATCAAAGAGCCGAGGAGTATCCAAAACCCAGATTTGATCAAGGGAACCGGTACCCACAGGGTAGAAATTTTTATGGTGGTACATCATCGGTTACTAAGGAAGAAAAGGTGCGATTTTGGGAGGAAAATCAGAGAAGGAAGGCAACAGGAATCGAACAAAGATCAAGCGTTGGAGTCCAATCAATTGTGTTTACGCAATAATGGTAGCTTTAATGTTTTTATCCATGTTTGACATTGTTAGTAAGTTAATCCAAGCTATGCTTGGCTAAATACTTTGTGGTGTTTGTTCTTTAGTTTGCATACTATGGTGTGAATGAATGTTTAATTAATCTCAGTTTCCAATTTGCGCTTAAAGGGGTTGTGGATCTTATTTGTGAATGAATGTGTGTTGAACAACGAGGGTTGTATATAACAGCGTATAGTGATATCATTGGTTGTGCCAACTCTGTGATGAAGGGAAAGACAATTAATAGAAGTTGCATACGCTGTCTTAAGAACATTAGTTGTGAAACATGCATGTGAACGAATGGTTGTAATCAATGGGTATTGTATATAACGGGGTATAGTGATATCATTAGTTGTGCCGGCTCATTAATATGGGGAAGACAATTAATAGACGGTGCATACTTCGTCTTAAGAGTATCTGTTGTGAAAACCAATTCATTTATATGGAAACTGTTAAAGGGATTATATTTGCATGAATAAATGTGAATGAATAGTGAATGTATCTGAAATGGTTGATATCCATGTCATTGGTTGTGCCCACTCTCTATAGGGGAGGAAGACAGTCAATAGAGTGGTACACGTTGTTTTGGAGCATAAGTTGTAAATTCATATCAATTCATGTAAATGGAATCCATAACATTCTGAATTGCCATAGTATGTATAACGAGAGAGCAAACACCCTCTTTCTCTCCTAGTGAAACTTCTTTAATTCAATTCTTGTGTGTGACATCGCGACAATAGTAATTTGCAATAGGAAATTAGCTCAAAACAAATGATTTCAATCCTAATCCAAACAGTCTCCGAACTAGTTTAGCGACCTATCATTCCCTGTGGATTCGATCCCACTTACCCTATCTATATAGTGTTTTTGGGTTATATTTTTGATACTCATACGACTGGGTCCATCAATTGCGACTGGCCTCGTTGTCCACTACGACACTGATACATGAAATGTCCACGTTTTCTGCATTTTGCACATCCAAGTCCTCGTTGGGGACACTCTTCACTGCTGTGACCGATTCTGCTACATGCATAACAAGTTACATCATCGGGATTGCACATTCCCATGTGTGATTTTCTGCATCTTTTGCAGAATCGTGGCTCATTTGTAAGCGAGTAGACTTGAGCTTTCTGTGGCGAACTGTCTTGTTAGGATTGTTGAGGTTGCTGGGACTGAGATTTGTTTGGTTTGAAGAATCTGCCGAATCTTTGCTTCTTTGGAGGAGAAGGACATGTCGGGTTAGCTGATGGAGCATAAAGTTGATCACCATACTCTAAATATCCCCTCTCAATCTGCCTTGCTGCTTCAACCATTTCCAGATAAGACTTATACTTCATCGCGCTCATTGGATGCCGGTATCTCGGATTAAGCCCTCCACGAAATCTATTCATTTTCCTTTCCTGAGTAGCTACTTGATACGAGGAGTAGCCACAGAGTCGCGAGAATTCATGTTCATATTCATCTACGGATTTGGTTCCTTGAGTTAACTGCATCAATTGAACTTCCATCTTGTCTCGTTGATCAACAGGGCAATAGTTCGCGTTGAACATGTCTAAGAACTGATCCCACTCTAAAGTCAGTATTACCTCTTCTCCATGTATGCTTCTTTGGGTTTTCCACCAAGCACAGGCAGCACCAACGAACAGTGCAGATGCATAACTCACCTTCTTGGATTCTAAACAATCAGAAATCCTGAAGATTTCTTCAGTATGACTAATCCAATCCATCGCCTGAATTGGATTTACTGTACCCTCAAAGTTCAGGGCACCGCTCGCTTTGAAATCTTTGAACTTACAGCCTTTCGGCTGTTCAATTTGGGTTTCAGGGTTCGAGTTATCAGAATCAGATTCATTATTCTGGACTTGTTTATCTTTTCTCTTATTCTTTTTATCAGCGCGTCTTTTTTGCTTTGGCCTCATCTCTAGCCTGAAGCTGTTCTTGCATATACTTATTTTGTTGTTTAGAATGTTGGGCTAATAGTTGTTGCATCATTTCAAACACCTGTTGTGGAGTCATGTTGTTTGGAATGTCACCTGATCCTGACATCTTTACTGAAAATTAAAATCATTTAACTATCAGTTTATAGACTTAGATCTGTGTACCATTTTTCCCATCCCAACAGTCTGTACTTCCTATCTTAGTTCAAACCACCTAAATGATTGATACATATGTATTGCTTCAGTTTGAGACGAAGTATTACTCACGTAATACTTGATTCACTCAAACTATGGGCTCTGATACCATCCTGTGAAGGCCTGTCCTTATGGAGCAGTCCTCAGAGTCTAGGTCCCACATCATGCAACACGATATCAATCATAACTAAGATAGAGTAATTATATTGCGGAATTTCAAATTACAAGTACAAAATATTAGGATAAGTTTAATACAGTTTTAGTTCAGAATTACATTTTTCAAATTAAACTTATAAAGGGCACAAGTCTAATCTAATTCAAGTCATCATACAATCAAGATAAATCTACCCAAACAACCACATTGTCATCTTCCAATCGGTACAAAAAGGGTTTGTTGAGTAGAGGTCTATGAAAACTTCTGTCTTGATCTTGTAAGACCTAAGAACTAGGTCCAGCAGGTGACTTTCCTTTATCTTTTCATGTAAAAATGTAAATAGCAACTGTAAGCAAAGCTTAGTGAGAATATAGATTTTCAGATTACATGCATTATCAAGCGGATCATGGGTCTAGCGTGATATATCTTGACTGCCGCTACATCCACTCACGATTGAGACATAGTAGTCATAGAGTCGGATGATGTTCAAGACACGCTCACGCTTAAATTGTGGGGATCAGCCACATACTGGGCTGGCTACCAGTATATCAACATGGCGGAACATCGGAGTATCATACCAAGTTCAATAGAACTGGTGAAATAGCATGGTCTAGAACAATAGACCGTTAAGGCTAATCATCTTAAGTTGAATCGATATGTCAAAGGTGCGAGCAATAGTGAAGCATAAATAAACAATGTCATGATAGAAATAATCTCATAGCAATATTAGAAATAAGCTGTAAATTCAATGTCATATGAAATGATAAATCAAATAGCTATCATGATCCACAGGGCATCACCGAAGTGCATAGGTCACAATCCAGCTGATCATATATGAATGTCAAATTAATCTATCATCAACAATATGTCTCAACCGGAAATCTCGCATGTAAAGCTGAATATCTATAACTCACCGGTTCATGTAGTCTTTATCAAGCAGATATAAAATGCACCACCTGAGTTATCCCAGGATTTTATCTTTAATCTTGATCTATCTGATCTCTGTCAATTCTTTTCAATCAAAGACCCGCTTTCAATTTCTTTAATCTTTAAATCTTTGTTCAGAATTTAACTGAACCTGTCCAGAATTATATCATATCAATGTCATCAGCTTTTAGCTTTAAAATCTTTATTTTATCTGATTCTGATAACTGATAATTCATCAATCTTTCATTTGTTCATATTCTTTGTTTCTTTGGATTCTCAAAAGATATATATATAATCATATTGCTTTGTTGATCTTTAATCCTCATTTAAAAATATCAAAATAAAGTATATGGATTCGGATCACCTGAATTCAGATTCTCCGGATTCGGACCATCCGGATTCGGACCGAATTGAGCCCATCCGAATTAGGATCAAACCGAACTGGGACCATCTGAAGTAGGCATCGAAAGTCATGGCAACCGAACCGAAGTGGGGAAATCCTGAAATAGGTTGTCCGAATTGGGACAAATCCGAATTCAAGTAGGGTCCGAAATTAGCATAACATCCGAATTAGTCATCATCCGAAACATAGGGTCCGAGACATGAGATCCGAAATGGGGCATCTCATCCGAATTCGGTTCCCACACCTTCATAATTTCTAGAAAATGTTCTTGATGTTCTGTCTTATCTTCATTCGGATTTTTAACAAAAATTCACTAAATACATTTTTATGAACATGCAACTTATAATAAGGCTTTATTTTCATTATTAAAGTGTTTTTACACTATTTTCCCTATCATTAACATAATTTATATTATCAAAATCATCCAAAATGTATACTTTTTGTCAAGAACATAATTTCATCAAAATTTCGATTTCTTATTTATTTGAATGATCCAACCTAAAATTTTTATTTCAATGACTTCTATTAACTTAAATTAATCATTATCTATTAAAATTCTATACATGCAACATACATTTTTCATGTTTTATTTCTTGGTTTCGGTTTTTCATAAAACCGAACCAAACCTTGTAAAATATCAAAATTTAAGAAATTATTACCTTGAATTCTTTGTAGATTGATGATGTTTGTAACTTCTTGTAACTCCTTCTTGGATTTATTCTTCAATTAATTGAAATTTATGGAAATTTCTTGGTGAAATCTTGAGGTAACCGTAAGTGTAGAGAGAGAGTAGAAAGAGAGAGTGAAATTTTTAATTGTGATTAAATGACATAAATTTGAGTTTATATACTTCATTTTATCTTTATGTGAAATTAACCCACTTCTACTTTTGTATTTTACATCTCTTTTTAATTTAATCATCTTTTATACTTTATAACATTTATATAATTTAATTAAATATTTTCATTACTTAATTAAATTACAAATCAAATAATGTAATAAAATTACATTATTGGCTCAAAATCAGATAATTGAGTTCAGTAAAAGCTAGGTTGTTACATGTTGTTCATTGAGGCATGTTGTTTCACTTTCATTTGGAAATCTACTGACTTGCGTATTTGTAGATGTACATTGTTGCTTGTTGCATGTCCTTATCTTTGCTGTGCATCTTCTGATGGGCTTACGAGCCATAACTCATAAATCGATGCTACCGAGGCTATATGATCTGGAGCTGATCCCTCTGAGGTCCTGATGGCAGGTGTAGCATCCCCGATGGTAACGTCTACCTCAATTGATTGTGTAATTCCGTGCCATGGCACGGTGGAGCTGCGACTCGTTTCCATACTTCGTGTACGAAGAGGTTATACGGCGTTCGTTGTTGGGGTTACCCTTATGTGCTGCATAAATATCTGTACTATATATTATCTTTGTACTCACTAAGCTTTGCTTACTTCGTAGTTGCTCGCATTTTTACAGGAAAAGGAAAATCCGCTGTCGGACCTTCTAGTTAGGTCAACTTTTGGAAGTTTTGGAAGATTATCTACTACTGAATCGGTAATTCAAAAATGGGACCAATGTTGTACTATTTGGGATGTTGTAATAAATGTATTGAGTATGTAGACTTAGACTGGAACCTTGTAGCACCGTAGGGTGTTTGACACTTGCATTTTATTTTTGTATTTTTAATTTCCCGTATTGTACTAAGTGCTTCAGATTATTGTGTAATGTATTATATATGGTGATTAATCCTGGGTGTTATGATTGTGGTTATTGCGGCAAGGGTGTCACATGTTTATAACTAGTTTTGATCTATGTAGTATCTTGTTATTGTTGTACCAGCTAATTTGTTATCCTTGTATCTATGTAGAATACATAACTAACCATCTAGAATATTGTTACGTTTGCACAATTTAATTTATTTTTATACAGAATATATGAAATGTACAAGAATCATGATATTCTACATAGATTATGAATAGTGATGTAGATCTCCATAAAAATATGTAGGAAAGATAACAATCTACATAGATTACATAATGTTTTATATAGATTATGTTAAATTTTAAGCAGTAAAATAATAATCTATACAGAAAAAAACCATTTTTAAAAAATATTTTCTATGGAAAAAATCAATTCTCATGAAAGAGAAAGAAAAAGAAAAAGAAAAAAAAGGAAAGGAGAAAATTTAAAAAAAAAACAGATTTTTATCTTCCTAAAATACCATTTGCACATCTTTTCAAGATTTCTCACTATCAAAAGTCTAAATAATTATAGCAATGCCATTGTATATTTTTAGCCATAGATTTTTTTGATCCAATGACTCTGATGAGGATTTTAGTTTCTCACCGTATTTAAGGTTCTCAAAAGAACCTATTCCTATATACACACACAAAAACACGTCTAGAATTCAACGCAGGAATTCTCATCAAATGGTATTCAACTTAGATTTTCATGTCCATAAGCATCACAATAAACGATAAATAATATGATCTTGTTATGTATGAATGTATACTACTAGAAAAACTGCAAACAACAAATTTTAAGCAACGACAAATTAATCTTTGCTAATATCTACAATTAGCAATGAAATATATAACCAAATAGCAATGAAATGTATCAAACACTACAAAAAAAAATGTCATTCAGTGACACACGTAAAGTGTCACTAAAAATAAAAAAAGTGTCACTATATGTGTCAAAATTTTCTACCTACACAACAAAAAAGTGGTAATAATGGAGTGAGTTCAGATATACAGTGACTAAAAATTTATGTGATATAGGTCTCAGGTATTTTTGTGACAGAATTTTTGTGTCACTAGTATGGGTAAAAAATTGCTCTATACATATTTTTTTTCATAAGTGACACTAAAAGTATGGTGCAGTGACATTTTTTGTATCACTAAAATCTTGACTCATTAAATGACACGTTTCTTGTAAGTGAAATTAAATTATTTTTTTTAGCAACGAATTTTCGTTGCTACACTCATTGCTAATTAGCACAAATCAAAGGGAAAATCTCTCCCTACTTTTTTGCAAAAAAAGTTCTAGAGGACGTTGTTGCCAAGTTAGAGAAAAATAATTAGCAATGATTTATAAAGTTCTACTTCTAGTCATTGCTAATATTTTTAAAGCATTCAACGATTACTTTCTTAACTTTAGCAACGACTAAAATTGTTGCTAAATATAGTAAACTTTACTTCCTCAATTAGCTTACATTAGATCATATATTAATTTTGGAGGAAAAATTCTCGTTCTATTTAAGAAACGTTATTTAGTCATTGCTGTATCTATGTATATTGGTGAGAAATTTCCGGCTTAAATTAGCAACGATATTTAATCTTTGCTATACATATAAATTTTAAAAATTTATTTGATTTGTCAATTTTAAATATTTTGATCAAAATTGACCATTGTTATTTATTTAAAAAAACTAAATATTGATAAATAAACATTAAATTCTCATTATTCACAAACTTCTATATCCATATATGAAATTAGATGTATTGATATGTACGTAAACTCTTTTATAATAATGATGTTTAAACAAATTTATAAATTTATGCATAAACGAAATTCGATTACCAACATGTTATTTAGTTTAATGACCCATAAGTAATAAGTAGGGGTTCACATTGGTTTTGTTTTTTAATTACATAGGTTCAATTTCCTTGGTTTGGAAGTTTTTGGCAGTAAAATGTTTAACTGAACCAAACATAATTTGTAAGAGGTTAAACCAATCTATTTTCTAATTCGGATTGACATGGTTTCGTAACTAAAAACTCAATTTCAGACTAACACACTAGTAGAGAAAAGCCATTTAACTCCGATTAAATAGACCCCGGTTTTTGAATCGGGGTTGAAGGTGATGGGGTTATTGATACGTGTCATGGACCCCGGTTTTAACCAGGGTTAAAAGTCTCCAAAAAAAGACGTGTCTTTCTTGCGAGGACGGAAATATTTAATGCGCTATTTAACCCCGGTTTTATAATAGGGAACCGGGGTCTTTGCGTTTAAAATCATGCTCCACGGCTCAACCACGATTTTTTTTAATACTTTTGATGTCAACCGTGGTCTATTAGGTGGGGTTAAATGTATTTTCTGTACTAGGTACACCATCTTCAACCCACAAAATCTAGTGTTCTTGAATCATATTGTCCAAAAACTATAGTTATAAAAGAATGGAAACTTAGAGGCTTACTTGCAACAACCGTTGAGAAACTAGGAGAACTAAAGACGCCGATATTTTTTCGATTGCCTTTAGTTTGGTTTTAATTTGATTTGGTGTTATTATTCTTATAATAACCTAATATGGTGTTATTGTTATTGTAATGTACACTCACATCATTATATGTTTATCATACAAATATGCATGTGCGCAAAAATGCGCAATGGTTGTTGATGTCCAATATAACTTGATAGAATGTAAAATTTAGTTATTTAAACAATCATTACCAATAAAGACCCATATTGGTCCACAATTACATATTTGCTTCTTTATGTATGAAATCAATGAATATCCTAGTTGTTGTCATAAGACTATCGTAGATGATGTCAACAGGGCCGTCTCGTTGATTTTGGAGGCCTTGTACGAAATTCATAAAAGTGGCCCTTTTAATTTTTTTTTAAATAGATATATATAATTTCACCAATACGATAGAATAGATTATAAGTAACCAATAGATTACATTAAAAATTAAAAAAAGCAATACATGTTATATTGATTATGAGCGGAAACTTGTGACCCTTTTCCAAAAATCTCAACTAAAACTCCACTTTTGAGACCTAATAAATTCTTCAATTCGTTTTTTCTTTTTACGTTTTTCACATCCAAAATCATATTTTCGTTTAGGAGCCATAATTCATCAAAAAGATAACAGATTAACAGTATTAAAGGAGTCAAGGAGAAAGGGAGTAAGGAAAAGTATGTTACATGACCTGAAAGGCTGAAATAATTCTGTTTCTGAATACTGATTTGAGTGATTTCTGTTTCT
>JAANYP010000657.1:226589-266589 GCA_020465985.1 Centrapalus pauciflorus | reverse complement strand
CTGAGATAATGTATCATCATACTCAGCAACCGTAGTCTTTTCAACCGTGATTTTAGTTCAGACTCCAACGCATTTTCTTTCAATATCTCCTCAACCAGTTCCTCCTCTTCTATCAACCTTTCAGCATAAATTGAGTTCTCAGTAATTTCAAATTTATCATATCTAATTTCTATATCAACTCCTTTTATATCCGGTTCTTCAATCAACAAAATCTCTTCTTCTCTATCTGACTCTCTATATTCTTCAAAATCAAAAATATGCCTTCATATCCAGACTGCATACTCACCGGATATGGAACTTATTCATGAAGAATCAATTCCAGATAACGTAAAGTACCATCTGGCTCAGATTCAGCAACAAGCTCGGTAACTTTTTTATTCAAATTGCTTTTCTTCATATATATTCATTTCTTTATCGACATCTCCAAGCCTCCTCTACCTCTCCTTCTCTTCATGAGGATCATCAGAATCATGATCGTCATGTTTTCTCTTAGAACCGGAGGCTTGAGATTTACATGTTTTTTCAAGAGAGTGAATATTTCTGGTAAAGCTCCTAAAGCACTGACAACCGTAGCCTCTTGTCTTGTGAAACACCCATACAACTAATACGAGTATTTCGATACTATTATACATTAATTTATACAGAGTACTTGCGAAAATACGGTCAAATTAAAACTTTTGCAATGCTTTAATAATCATCAACGTGATTCCAAACATTTTGCATAAGACACAATAGAGTGTCGGAAATCACGGAGTAATGTAACTGGGGTTACAAGATCAAGTTATCAATTTAATTACAAACGAATTAATAAACATTAACTAATTCGCGTAAGTCCAAAAATGGAAGTCTGCTACTCCCACCCCAATCATTCACAAAATATCGAGCTCCTATCCGAGCTCCAAACGATGTCTAACAACTTAGGCCAGCCGGGCCTTTGCCCTTAACAGTTCCTGAAAAGAAATAACAACTAACGGGTAAACAAAAAAGTTGTTTAGTGAGATTCTAGATTAAAGTACCATGCGATATATGAATGATGCCATGCAATGCCATGAATTCAACTATCAATTTCAGGAGGCCAACCAATGGCAAATAAGCTACCACATTGCGGTTACCACACACAAGCTTACCGATCAATGGGTTTACAATCTACTGCTCGATTACCACAGACACAGGCTTATCGATATGCAGTTTACAATGATGCCATACGATTACCACACACAGGCTTATCGTTTTACAGGCAATAATGGTTACCACACTCAGGCTTACCATTAAGATTCCGCTAGGTTACCACACTCAGGCTTACCGTCTCGGCGGAGGGGTCAAATGAATGATCAACAACTATCAACCGAGTGATATTATGATAACAATAATATATGAGATGGCAAAGCATGTAAATGACAAGAATGATACGAAAGCAATAACATACAATTCATGATATGCATATAAATACATTAACTCTAGAACTCACAATGATACGCTCTCGGCCTCAAAACCGAGTTATATTCGTCAAAGTATGAGTGACAGTCTCCAAGTGACTTAACTCGTCCAAACCCCTACAGATAGGTTCATAATATAATATTTATAAGTCTCACCGCTTATAATTTCTTAACTTTAATCCGGATACAATAGTCGCCAAGACTTAACTAAGTTCGGCATCGACCCAAATAACTATTTTGGTCTAATTATTCTTCATAATTGGTGATGTAAGTTATTATGGCAAAAGATCCCACGGACTAATTAAAATTACAATTTCTGGCCGAAACTGGGCTCAACTCGCCGAGTTCCCATCCGAATTCGGGTCAAGGGTCATCCGAATTTCAAGTAATCCGAATTCGGTCAGGGACCATCCGAAATTCGGATTCCTCCCAACCGAAATGTGGTCCGAAGTCGGTCCTAGCCACATCCGAATTTCGGACCAACCCATCCGAAATTCGGATCCCAAGATATCCGGATCCTTTAACTTAGAACTTTTTCTTTCAAAATTTCAGACCAACTCGCCGAGTTCGAGTGCAGGTCTGCCATTCTGCCTTACGGATTTAATGCTCAAAACTACCAAAACTTCTCACCTTTATTATAAACGGTTTGGAATCATTCCCAAACATATATATACCTTTTTAAACTCATTTAACTATCAAGAACACTATTTCATTCCTTTTTAATCCACGAGAGTTCATAAAAACTCCATTTCGGGTTTTTGAGCTAAAACCCATCAAAATTCGTAAAACTTGAATAATATGTTTGAAAATGATGATTCCAACTATATTTCATGATCACAATTCAAGATCTAAAGATTTCTCCATATTATCCATAAAAACCCATTTGGGTTTCTCATCTTCTTCAAATAAAGATGGAAAGGAGAAGAAAAGAACTTAGTAAAATTTATAGAAAGAGTGGTACCTCTTGGATCTTTCGAAACCGACAAAAGTTCCAACAAAAGTTGATTTTTGGCTTCTTCTTCTTCTTCTTCTTCTCTTCTATTTTCTCTCTATTTTGGAATTTTGGAAAAAGATGAACACACACACATAAGTGTGTGTGTCTGCGTATGTATCAAGCAAAAAGGAAGGAGATTTCATTTCCTTTTTCCTTTAGTCCAATACATTTCAATAATTACAAATCAAACCCTACAATTATTTCCATTTCTTTTAAAGTCCTTTCTATATATTCATAAAATTCATACACCAACATTCATTCATATGTCTTGAAATTAATTAATATTCCGACTCGTATATCATTACAATAAATATTAATTATCAATTATATCACATAATTGGGTCGTTACATCTTGATATTCTATCATTCATGCTGACAAATTGATCTTCACAATAGCTTCTCAACTCAACATTAGAATCAACTTGAATAGTTTCAGGCTCAGTAGCAGCAACTTTACCTTTCAACAACCTCTGCGCATTCATCATTTATTTCATCATCAAACCAAATTGATTATTCATATTTAGGTTAACAATTTAAATGACCTCATCTAGTCTCGATTTGGTGATAAATGGTGAAATAACAGGATCTCCTTGCTTACGAAGAGTACCACGACAACAGTTGAACTTGTGACAAGTAGATTTGTGTGGCCTACGGTCAGAGATGACATTGTTGTAGCTCTAGTATGACTTCTACCTCCTCCTTGTGAAAGTGCAACAGATGTAACTGACACTATAGGTATTCCAAATAGGTACACTTAGGAATTCTGTACTTGTTGCAACATATGTAACCGACTCAAATGTCCTAAAATGTGTTTCAATAGGCTCTATGAAACGTGCAGAATCAATAAACGTACACAGGGGAAACGGTGTACTTGTTTCAATATCCAAAGGATCCAAATGATCCCCGGATAGCATATGAGCAAAATCCTCGTGTGAAAATAAAACATCCTCTTGTTGAGAGAAGGATGAGTGACTGGAGGGGGCGTGCAATCACCAGTGGGGTACTGTCTTCTTCAATGCTAATTCTCAGTTGAGAGTCAACAATGGATGTGGCTTCCCGGTTGTTCAGGTTTCGGTTGTTTACACCCTATATTTTAACTCCTCCCTCATATGGCACCACTCTCCTCCTCACAAGTCAATACAATTCAACATCACCATGTGTATCATCATCATCATCATCACCTCTAACATTATATAACGTCCACGAATCCTCCCTCTCATCACCCTCACCACCTCTCTTGATATTGTCCCTGTGCTCTGTTTGGCCCTGTTCAACAACCTCAGGCTGCTGAACACCAGTGGAGCATAATCTATCCTATATAATCTCACGCTCTCAGCTTGAGCATCAACATTTTTCATATTAGATTCTGGAATCGGTAGTAAGTTAGCATTAGGATCTTCACGGTTGCTGTAGGGGCTCATCGTAACATGATTAGGGCATTTTGTGAATCAGCCCTCTTTGGTAGTTTATGATTGGCCTGTAAGATCCCTCTAATCAGAATCTGTATGAACCACTGGAGAGGTACAAATATTTGGCTCTATTTGTAGCTTTAGCTAACGCTACCTTCTTGAGGTCCTCCCAAATACACAAAGTATAATCTTAATGCTTGTTAAATGCCACTTTGTGAAAAATTCTGAGTGCGTGAATACTGCTCTTATCAGCTCCTGTGTGCTTGGAGGTCATACACCTATTCAAGATGCAAAATATGGTATAACATTCCCCACTATGACCATTTCTGTGAAATAGAGAAATCTCGTGTAAAGGTCTGGTGTAACAAAGACTATTGAAATCTCGACACATTTGTTCTTCAGTAACGAAATCCTCAAAATCAACCACATCAGGAAAGTTTTTCCTGTCAATCTCTTTGGGAAGAAAGAGATTATGTCGGAGTCTGGCTAAGGTGATCTTGTATTTGAACTGATCAGTTGTGACTTTTAGATGGTGATCACCCGCATCGATAACAAATTTAACTTTATGCCAGAATTGGTGAAATTATTTCAATGGAATTGAGGGTTTGTACTTTATTAGGTAACCAAGGGGATGACCTTTTAGAACTTCAAAACCACAGGATGGCTAACTTTGGAAAGTGACGAATCGAGCCTATGATTGTTATCTGACAAGAGTACGAAGTGTTTAGGTTTCATAAGTTGTGTTTCGGGAACAGGTCACATTGGTTTAGGATTAGCAATAGATGCGGACCTAACTGGTTTAGAAACAAGAGTATGGTTGGATGAAGATTGTGAATCAGAAGATTCAAACACATGGGTGTGTGATAAAAATGCCTTTGTATACCTGTAAGAGTAACAAACACATTAGAATCCGCAGGTAAACAACAATATCATACAGATAAAGAAAAATAACATTTTACGGGAAGTTCGAAAAATATTTATTTCATTGTTTACAGCATCGGGATTCCAGACAATAATATAAAAATATTACTGTTAGGACTCCAAAGTCAACCATTAACGGACCAATGTTAATAAAACAGAGATTTGAAATTTTAACTTGTTAAAAGTTAATTTTCTTTGAAAAATAAAATATCCCACACATGGATAACTTGTAAGTATAAATCTCGAATCATGCATAATAAATATCGAATGGTGAACCATGAAATTCGTACTTTATAGGAACAACCTCAAAGTGTATTTCATGAATCTCGGATGGCACATGATAATTCTCGAATGAGTGTGAAGGAACTTCATATAGTGTTGGATGAAATTTGAATGCTGTTGAAAGAAATTCGAATGATGTGTAATTAAATTCGAAAGACTCTGATTGAATTTCGAAGTGTATGGAAAGAACATCGATTGATAAAGATATCAATTCGAATTATGAAAGATAAACTTCGAATGATATCGATTGAATTTTGGACGATATTGCCCAAAATTCAAGTACTTGAGTCTGAATCTCGAAGGCTAAGTATTGAAACATGAAATATAGGCATAGATTTCGGATATCAAACACTAAATTTCAAATATAAAATATAACATTTCGAATATTATAATGTAGCATCCTAAGATTTAAATTGTTGTAATTGAGAATATTTAGTTTAATTTCATATTTAATATAATCAAGTCGGATTATTAATGAAAATTTATTTATTCAGAAATTTAAAAGTTGGATGTTATGTTAAATAATTAAGAAATTTTAGAATTCCAAAATTATAATTAAGTATGATGAAATTTAAATGTTCGTGATGAAAAAATAAAGATTGAAACTTCATTTAAAGAAATCAGTTAAGTGAAGGGACCACTTATGACAATAACCGAAAATGAGGGAATAAAAGACTCTTGAGTCTTTCAAGAGTTCATTTGCAACTCTCCATCTATAAAACACACACACAAATTCTCTCAGTAGTTCTGCTGGAATTCGAAAACTCATGGAGGAAATTCGTGTTAAGAGCTAATATAACAAGGATTCAAGTCAGATTCAAGGTAAGAAAGTGATTTTTAAGTTGAAGTGTTCTTGGAAGAGTTTAAAAATGCAATATTCAGATTTTTGAATCTGATAAATTGTTGTTGCATGTATGTTATTATAGTTGTAAAACATCAACTGAAGTTCCTAGAGGCATCTGAAACAAGAATCGTTCACTGATTCAAACAAAAAGGTAAGAAACATGGATTTTTACGAACTTTTGTGTTCTTGAGGTTTTTTTCCCTTATTTTTGGTCAAATCTGGACGAAGTTGAGTGTTAATGATAGGGAAAATGGTCTAGAAATACTCAATATATGTTAACATATCATTGTATGGATTGCATGTAGCTAAAAATAGAGTTTGGTAAATTTTGAACAAAACCCGTAGCTGCGACTTGCAGTTCTGCAGGTCGACTCGGGGTGGGCTGACTCGGCGAGTCGCCAAGAACATCATGATGATAATAAATTTTCTAAGTATTGAGACCCGAATTTCGGGTAGGGTTGAACTTCGGGTGTGACCCAACATCGGGTGGGGGACCCGAACTTCGGATGTGGCTAAATTCGGGTTACATCTCGGGTATAATTGAACTTCGACCGAGGATCCTAACTTCGGACCTTGACTCGTCGAGTCGAGCAGGGTGACTCGGCGAGTCGGCCTTAGCTCATGCGAAATTCAGTTCTGGTTCAAAGGACCCGAACTTCTGGTCTAAAAATAAGATTTTGAGATAACTTTAGCATTATAAAAGTACATTTAATTATGAGTTTTTCGGACCTAGAAAGATCCGAACCTTGGGTTTTAAATATGAATTTCGGATAGCAAATCCAAAGATTTAACACTTTAACTTGTGAAACTTGATGGAAATCATTATTAAACAGACATTGATGGTATTTCCTATGAAAATGTAACAGGTCCCTTGTGGTGTTGTTAAAGACACAGTAAGGTAATTTTTGATTCGGTTGAAAGCCTGAGGAGAAATAATATAATTTGAAATTACATAAGGCACCCACTGTGAGTACTTAGGATTGTATATGTCTACATTTGTTTTATGCTAGTTGTTGTTCATTGAGGCATGTTGATTCATATTCGTTTGGCACTTTACAAACTTGCGTTTATTTTGATGCACATTGTTGCTTGCTTAAATGTTATTACATGGTCCGTGTTCTTTGTTGTCCATCATGTGATGACCTTTCGAGCTATAACTGGTAACTCGATGCTACCGAGGCTATATGACCTGGAGCTGATCCCTCTATAGTCCCGAAGGGCAGGTGTAGCATCCCCGATGGTAAATTTTGGCTCAATTGAATGTGTTATTCCGTGCAATGACACGATGGAGCTGCGTGCTCGTATGTGTTACCGTACTTCGTGTGCGAAGGGGTGCATGGCGTTTGTCACCGGCGTTACTCATTCTGTGTTGCATAAAGACTTGTAGAATGTATTATCTCTGTACTCACTAAGCTTTGCTTATCCTTTAGTTGTTTACATTCTTTAGGAAAGGGTAAATCCGCTGCTGGACCTTCTAGCTAGGTCATATCTTGAAGTATTTGAGTACTCAATCGGTAACTAATATATGGGGACATCACTGTACTATTTTGGATGTTTTCAATAAATAATGAGTATGTAGAAACTATAGTGGAACCTTCTAACATCATAGGGTGTTTGACTTTCATTTTAATTATGTATTTTCAATTTCCTATAATGTACTATGTACTTTCAGATCAATGGTTTATTATTGGTTGTGTTTAATCCTGGGTGTTGTAATTGTGGTTAAGCGGCAAGGGTGTCACAACGTATAGTATCAGAGCAGTAGTTTGAGATTCAAGTGTCCGGGAGGTCTTGGTCTCAAACATAGGTGATGACATGTAGTGATTATAAGTAATGATCTGAACTAAGATTGGATATGATCTAGTAATTATAGAAAGTTCACTTCCATACAGGACAATGGGTGGTGAATTTAAATAATTAACATGATTATTAAACAAGTCATATGTTAAAATTTCAGAATATGTCTGGAGATGGAATGACACCACAAGAGACAAGGGAAATGATGCTATCAATGATGGCAGAGCAAAACAAAATGATTCAGGATCAATTTTGGGCTCGAGATGAGGCCGAAGCTAAAAGAAATGAAGACAAAAGAAAGAATAAGAGGAACGACGGTGATGATGATAATCAAGATGACAACACTGGGTCATCAAGTAAGCCCAAGGGTTGTCGATTTAAGGATTTTAAAGGAAACGAAGCTATGGAATTTAATGGACTAGGAGATGCTGTTGCTGCACTAGAATGGATAACAATGACTGAATGGATTTCCCGAATCAACGATTGTGCTGAGAATGACATGGTCCGATTTGCTACCGCTATTTTCACTAAGGATGCGGTTATGTGGTGGAATTCCATGGTTAACGCCTTAACTCTGGAAAAGGTGTCTTTTATGACCTGGGCTGAGTTCACAAAGATATTCACTCAGCAATACTGCCCGGCTGATGAGCGTCGTAGATTGGAAGCCAAATTCATGACGCTGATGCAAGGAACTAAGACTGTGTACCAATATGCTGTGGAGTTCACGATGCTAAGCTTGTTTGCGCCTCATCAAGTTGACACAGAAGAAGTGACCAGATTCGAGGCTAATCTGGATTGGAAATCAGGAGGGTTATGAGAAATGTCTGCTACCCCACATTTGCTGGCTTACTGGAGGCTGCCATAAATGTCGAACAAATTTTGATTATGTCTAACTATACGATTGGGTCTGCTGCCGCCTTTGCTAATCCTACCCAGCCGTCACCGCCGAAATGCTAACGTGAGGGAGGCTACTCAGGTTCAACTCGTTTGTCTCAGTACTCATCTCAGCAGTCTTACCATCGACCTTCTGCTTCATCAAACCAGGCTCGTGCGTACTCCATCAACACGGAATTGCAGTACTGTAATAAATGTCGACTTGAACATTTCGGTCGGTGCACTAATATGCGTGCCTACTTTTGTTGTGGAGAGTTGGGCCACTACCAAACTGAACAAATCTGATGCCTGCCAAAAGTGTGGTAAATGGGGGCATTATAGTAGGAATTGTAGAAAGGAAACTTCAACTGCTCCTTCTTCAACGCCATCTTCTGGGGGATCAAGAGGTGGTTCAGTCAGCCGCCGGAACCAGCCACCAAGGACACCTGCTCGTGCATTCCAAATCACTGCGGAAGAGGCTAGGGAAGACCCGGAGGTGGTCACGGGTATGTTTATTGTTTTTTTTATGCCTACACGAATTCTGTTTGATTCTGGTGCCAATCAGTCATTTGTATCTACTGCTTTTGTTCAACAACTGTCGATGCCTTTGTCTAAGTTATCTGTTGTGCTTGATATTGAAACTGCTAGTAATACTTTTGTCAAAGTAGATCAAGTATATCGTAATTATACCTTAGTAATTGAAGATGTAGTCTTCAATCTTGACTTGATTCCAATAGAGTTCGGTGAATTTGATGTAATAATCGGGATGGACTGGTTGATTGATAATGAGGCTCACATAGTTTGCAAGAAGAGAATGATAAAGATAACTACTCCGGAGGGGCGAGAGATCTGCATATATGGTGATAGGAGATGTGGGGATCAGTGTTTGTTGACCCTTGCTAAGGCCTGAAAGCTGGTTGCTAAGGGCTGTGAGTCTTATTTTGGCATATGCTTTTGATGCCAATGCTGAAAAGAAAACTGTGGCCGATGTGCTTGTTGTGTCTGAATTCCCGGATGTGTTTCTGGAAGACTTCTCTGGTGTGCCACCTTCATACAAGTGGAATTTAGAATTGATTTAATCCCCGGAGCTGCCCCGATAGCTCGTTCTCCGTACCGTCTTATACCTACTGAAATGCAAGAAATGATGAAGCAACTCCAAGAGTTGTTGGATAACGGCTTCATTCGACCGAGTTCATTACCGTGGGGAGTGCCAGTACTATTTGTAAAGAAGAAGGATGACACTATAAGAATGTGCATCGATTATCGTGAGCTAAACAAAGTAACCATAAAGAACAAGTACCCGCTGCCGAGAATTAATGATTTGTTTGATCAGCTGCATGGGGTGAGTTATTTTTTAAAGATCGATTTGCAATCTGGGTACCATCAGCTGAAAGTTTGAGAGGAGGACGTACTGAAAATGGCTTTCCGTACTCGTTATGGGCATTAGGAGTTCCTAGTTATGCCATTTGGGTTGACCAACACCCTAGCTGCTTTTATGGACCTTCTGAATAGGGTTTGTAGACCGAGTTGGACAAATCGGTAATTGTATTTATCAATGATATTCTAGTATGTTCTAAGTCTGAAGCTGAGCATCCTGAAAGAGTTATTGGGACTATTAAGAAAGGAAAAGTTGTATACCAAATTCTCAAAGTGTGAGTTTTGGTTGCAACATATTCACTTTTTGGGGCACATGATTTCTAGAGCTGGAATTTCGGTCGATCCAGCTAAAGTTGAAGCAATAAGGAATTGGGAGTCGTCTCGTACTGCCACTGGGATTAGGAGTTCCTTAGGGTTGGCTGGTTATTATCGAAGATTCATAAAATACTTCTCGAAGATTACGGTTCCTTTGACTGCACTAACGAAGAAGAATGCGTCGTTTGTATGGGAGGTTGAGCAACAAGGATCATTCGAAACCCTAAAGAAAAGTTTAGGCGAAGCACCGATACTTGCCCTACCAGAAGGTAATGAAGATTTTGTAGTTTATACGGATGCATCGAGGCTGGGATTAGGTGTTGTATTGATGCAGCGTGGGAAGGTTATTGCTTACGCCTCGAGACAGCTAAAGCAACATGAGAAGCATTACTCAACTCACGTCATGGAGGTGACTGCTGTCACGTTTGCTTTACAATTGTGGCGACATTACTTATATGGAACTATGTGTCAACTGTATACTGACCATAAGAGTTTAATGTACATATTCAGCCAAAAAGAACTTAACATGAGGCAAAGACGCTCAATGGAACTTATAAAGGATTATAATTGTGAGATCCTTTATCATCTGGGTAAGGCCAATGTAGTTACAGATGCATTAAGCCGTAAAGCATACTCTAAAGATTGTTGTTACGTGATGACCTCTACCATGTTGACCTCCACGATCATTGAAGATATTAGAGTCGCTCAAAGGGAAGCTTTGAAAGAGGAAAATGTTGATGCCGAGGATATAAGGGTGCAAATGAAGATTATGGAATCAGATGAGTCTGGCATGAAAGGTGTTTACGGAAGGATCTGGGTGCCAAAGTTTGAGGGTATCAGTAAAGTAATTATAGAAGAAGCACATCAGTCAAAGTATTTTGTACATCCCGGGAGCACAAAATTACAATGAATTAAAAGTTGAGTTTTGGTGGCCTTGATTAAAGAAGGATATTGGGTAGTATGTCGAAAGATGTAGAACTTGTCGACTTGTGAAAGCTAAACGTCAACAACTGTATGGCAGTTTGCAACCACTTCCCGTTCCTGAATGGAAGTGGGAACATATTACCATGGATTTTGTTACCAAGTTACCGAAGACTAGGCGACAATACGATGTTGTTTGGGTTATTGTTGATAGACTAACAAAGTCTGCTCATTTCATAATGATCAAAGAAAGTTATTCGTTAGAGAGGAAACATGGAGTCCCAAAATCTATTGTATCTGATCGAGATAGTCGCTTCACCTCCAAATTTTGGTCTGCTTTACAAGAAGGTTTAGGTACGAGGATTGCCATGAGCACGACCTATCATCCTCAAACTGATGGTAAAAGTGAAAGGACCATCCTCACACTTGAAGATATGATGCGGTCTTGCATTCTAGATCTGGGAGGTAATTGGGACGACCACCAACCGTTGATAGAGTTCTCGTACAATAATAGTTATCATACAACGATCAAGAAAGCACCATTTGAGACCCAATATAGGAGAAGACGTAGGACTCCTATATGTTGGAGAGAAACAGAAGAAACTCCAATTGCTAGGCCGACATTGTTACAAGAAACAAATGAGAAGATACAATTGGTCAGACAAAATATGAAAGAGGCGCAGGATCGACAGAAATGTTACCATGATAGGAGGCATAAACCCATCAATTTTGAAGTAGATGATTGGGTTTATTTGAAAATATCACCTATGAGAGTTGTTACTCATTTTGTAAAGAGAGGCAAGTTGGCACCGAGGTTTTTTGGCCCATTCAAAATAACAGAATAAGTTGGAAATCAGTCGTATCGTGTGGGGTTGCCTAAGGAGATGTCGGGCAAACACCCGGTGTTTCATGTGGGAAACTTTAGAAAGTCCTTCACAAATGGAAACTAAGACTGGGCTGATCATACCGAGTTGCAGATAGATGATAGGCTCCGATATGTGGAAGAGCCGGAAAGTGTTTTGATACTAAAGTGAAGAAACTAAGAAACTAAGAGTTGAAATGGTGCTGATACGTTGGAAGCATCACAAAGCAGCAAATCACACTTGGGAGACAAAGGCAGATATGTTAAAGAAGTATGCACAACTGTTCGAAACCAAGTAACTTCGAGGACGAGGTTCGAGCGTGGTGGAGCCCATGCTGTAACATCCTAAGATTCAAATTATTGTTATTGAGTATATTTAGTTTAATTTCATATATAATGTAACCAAGTTGGATTATTAATGAAAATTTATTTATTCAGAAATTTAAAAGTTTTATGTTATGTTAAATAATTAAGAAATTTTAGAATTCCCAAATTATAACTAAGTATGATGAAATTTAAATGTTGGTGCTGACAAAATAAAGATTGAACCTTCATTTAAAGAAATTACTTAAGTGGAGGGACCACTTATAACAATAACCGAAAATGAAGGAATAAAAGACTCTTGAGTCTTTCAAGAGTTCATTTGCAACTCTCCATCTTCAAAACACACATACAAATTCTCTCAATATTTCTGCTGGAATTCGAAAATCCGTGGAATAAATTTGTGTTAAGACTAATATAACAAGGATTCAAGTCAGATTCAAGGTAAGAAAGTGATTTTTAAGTTGAAGTGTTCTTGGAAGAGTTTAAAAATGCAAAATTCAGATTTTTGAATCTGATAAATTGTTGTTGCATGTATGTTATTATAGTTGGAAAACATCAACTGAAGTTCCTAGAGGCATTAGAAACAAGGAATCGTCCACTGATTTAACCAAAAAGGTAAGAAAATATGGAATTTTACAAATTTTTGTGTTCATGAGGTTTTTTCTATATTTCTGGTCAAATCTGGACGAAATTGAGTGTTACTGATAGGGAAAATGGTCTAGAAACACTCAATATATGTTAACATATCATTTGCATGGATTGCATGTTGCTAAAAATAGAGTTTGGTAAATTTTTGAACAAAACCCGTAGCTGCGACTTGCAGTTCTGCAGGTTGACTCGGGTGGGTTGACTCGGCGAGTCGCCAAGAACATCATGTGATAAGAAATTTTCTAAGTATTGAGACCCGAATTTCAGGTAGGGTTGAACTTCGGGTTTGGCCAAACTTCGGGTGGGGGACCCAAACTTCAGATGTGTCAAAATCCGGGTTCCATCTCGGGTATAATTGAACTTCGGCCGAGGATCCGAACTTCGGACCTCGACTCGTCGAGTCGAGCAGGGTGACTGCTCGACTCCACGAGTCGGCCTCAGCTCATGCGAAATTCAGTCATGGTTTAAAGGACCCGAACTTCTGGTCTAAAAATCAGATTTTGAGATAACTTTAGGATTATAATAGTACAATTAATGATAAGTTCTTTGGAGCTAGTAAAGATCCGAACCTTGGGTTTTAAATATGAATTTCGGATGGCGAATCCGAAGATTTAACACTTTAACTTGTGAAAGTTGATGGAAGTCATTATTAAACAGACATTGATGGTACTTCATATGAAAACGTAACAGGTCCCTTGTGGTGTTGTTAAACACACAGTGGGGTAATTTGTGATTCCGGTAGAAAGCCCAAGGAGAAATAATATAATTTGAAGTTACTTAACGCACCCACTATGAGTACTTAGGATTGTATATGTCTACATTTGTTTTATGCTAGTTGTTATTCATTGAGGCATGTTGATTCATATTCGTTTGGCACTCTACTAACTTGTGGTTATTTTGATGCACATTGTTGCTTGCTTACATGTTATTACATGGTCCGTGTTCTTTGTTGTGCATCATGTGATGGGCTTTCGAGCTATAACTGGTAATTCGATGCTACTGAGGCTATATCACCTGGAGCTGATCCCTCTATGGTCCCGAAGGGCAGGTGTAGCACCACCGATGGTAAATTCCGCCTCAATTGAATGTGTTATTCCGTGCAATGGCACGATGGAGTTATGTGCTCGTATGTGTTACCGTACTTCGTGTGCGAAAGGGTGCACGACATTTGTCTCCGGTGTTACTTATTGTGTGCAGCATAAAGACTTGTAGAATGTATAATCTCTGTACTCACTAAGCTTTGCTTATCCTTTAGTTGTTTACATTTTTCAGGAAATGTTAAATCCGCTGATAGACCTTCTAGCTAGGTCATATCTTGAAGTATTTGAGGATCTGTACTACTCAATCGGTAACTGATATATGGGGACATCACTGTACTATTTGGGATGCTTCTAATAAATATTGAGTATGTAAAAACCAGAGTGGAACCATGTAGCGCCATGGGGTGTTTGACTTACATTTTAATTACGTATTTTCAATTTCCTGTAATGTTCTAAGTACTTTCAAATGAATGGTTTATTATTGGTTGTGTTTAATCCTGGGTGTTGTAATTGTGGTTATTGTGGGAAGGATGTCACACATAAGATGAAGTTCGAATAACAAATAATCAAATTTGAATTACATAGACTGAAATTTCAATAACATTGACTAAAATTCGAATATCAAGGTATAAATTTCGAATACCTCTTATATTCGAAATTTATCACAGAAAAATATCAAAGTCTATATACACACAGAACCATTCAAAAACACATTTAAGCACATATTGACAATGAAAAACACACTACTAGACTCGAAACATGATTTTAAACAAATTTGATCTACTAAAAATTTCCTAAAAACAACTAAAAATGATAATAATCAAGAATATACAGTAGATCTAAAACTTGAACATATACATACATACATACATATATATATATATATATATATATATATATATATATATATATATATATATGAACAACAGATGTAAGTGGTTAGATGTTAGCACCAATGTTAGACACATTGAGGGTGAGGACCAAACCTCACACCTCAAAAATCGAATTTAACCCAAAATATGCAACTCTAACCTATGAAATCAATATTCATGATCGATTTATGTATATACAACTATGCATAGGATTTATTTCAACATTAACACACAAACACATGGGAATAAAATTTTGAAATTAAGTTCCATGAACACAGTGAAAAAATACGAACATGTAAAAAAAATCTACAAATGCACAAACAAACACATGATATGTAGTATTGATGAACAAAACTCAAAAGAAAACTTACTAGTTTGTAAGATTTGCTGGAAATCAACGTAATTGAGCTTTCTTTGTGAGTAATAAAGACGAGAGAGAGAGAGAGAGAGAGAGAGAGAGTGAGTGTGTGTGTGTGTGTGTGTACAGTAGTCATAAATGTTGAAAAAGTGAATTTCAAATTCAAATTTTAAATTTAAAGTTAATCCCCCTCCCGGTTCATTTTTCTCTCTCTTATTTTTTTATTAAATCAGTCCAAAAACAAAAATTAAAAGCCTAATGAAAATTCAAGACAAATACAAAATTTCACAAAAAAGAATATCACATTTTATAAATAAAAAATTTTTGCTCCCTCTTGAATTATGCACATAAAAACAAATTTAAATTGCTCACCTTCAAAGGATATATCAGTTAAAAATTAAACCCCCCAACCCCCCCCCACCCCCCCCCCCCCCCTAATTAATCACATAATACCACAAATAAGACTTTGTAAGCTCCCCCTGCACAAGACAATTTAGAGTCATTTAAGTCTAAAAAAATATCAATAACATTGAAAAACAAAATATTAACTAAAATCCGATCAAATAGAAAAAAATTATAAAATTGTATTTTGTAGTAGCTGAGTGTTTAATCTAACGATTCAGCATACCTAATTTGTATACCAAAATATTTAAAAAACATTTTTCATCAAACGCTTTGGTAAACAAATCAGTTAACTAATACTCAGTAGATACAAAATATAATTAAACATTACCATTTTCTGCTTGATCTTTAATAAAATGACACTGAATGTCGATGTGCTTTGTTTTGGAATGTTGCACAGGATTTGACATGATAGCAATTGCGCTCTGCGAGTAACAATAGACCGATATCTTATCTAGTGTAAATTCGTAGTCTCTGAGTTGACTCTTCATCCATAGCACTTGAGAGCAGCAAGATGAGACAACAACTTATTCTGCCTTTGCTGTTGACAATGTGTAAGGTCACCTACCTACGGATCCAATCTTGACGCAACATCGTCCAACGAGTGCGGAATCCTCGTTAGGGGTTTAAGGGATTGATCACACACACACACGAAACACGGAGACCAACACGATGATAGACGTAAACTCGAACGTCCCGACACGTGAATCTCTCCAAGAACACTCTCCTAATCGCACACAAGTTCGTAATCGCCTCACACACGAATTTCTACAAAGATTCTTAATCAAAACTGATTAACCCTTAACTATAACCATTAACTTCGAACTTGGCTTGGACAGGTTCAAGAAGGCCCAAGCCCACGAACTTGTCCACCATTAAGTTCGAATCTTGGCTTTGAACTTATTCTAGAACTTGTCTTTGAACTTGTTCTAGAACTTATGTTTGAACTTATGTTTGAGCTTATCTTTAAACTTAAGTAAAACATCAATCACAAACAAGTTCAAACATATATACAATAAATTATCAATCAATATTAAACATATGTATTAACGTACAATTACGAAGACTTGAACTATTACAAAACATTATCTACACTTAGACTGCTATCGTCACACAGGATGCACTAACAGACTCCCCCTTGACGATAGCTTCTAACTAGATATTTACTTTGCCTAAGTACTAGGCCTATTCAAAATACTACCCGCATGCAAACCCTTCTCTATACAAACCTTGACTACCTTTTGATACTTCATGTCTTCCGATCTCTAACCTTCATGGAAATAGATAGGTTGTTCATGAAGTTTCTGCAGGTCGCTCTGAGATAGGTTTAAAAGATGTAGAGGGTCATATACTTTCAAAATCACTTTGTCCTCATGGTCTCCATTACTGCCTCAGCTGTTTCATTGTCCACAAACCACCACTTCATGTTTGCAAAAACGTCCTGTGGCATAGTCTTCAACGGAACCTTCTTTAAGCATCGGACAGGTTTGTAAACCATCTTAGCCCATGGTTTCCCAGTATGAGGATCTATTCTTGTCTCGTCTTCTACTCTCTTCCCCGATCTTGGCTTCAGCCTTTCAAACCTTCCAGATCTACCTTCCTTTCTTATAAGTTTAGCAACAACTTAAGCATAAGGGTCATCTCATAGGTTGATCAAATTCATCCATGCCGGCTCTTTCACCTCGCATTTTGGCAGCGTATTAAAGACTTTCAACGTTCTCCTCAGATACTGTAACTCATCTCGTCTCTTTAGAACAAAAAGCTGTAGCTCTCTATCAAAAAACCAGCTAACAATGCCTCCAGACAACTTTCCTGGACTAGGCAATCTCATCTTCTTCTTCACAGCTCAGTCCTTTTCTCTTCCTTTCTAAACCACAACTTTCTTTTCTCTTCATTTGTGAGTTCCCTTTCAGGCTCCTCACTTTCTGATTCAACATTAAGAGCGTCCTTAAACGCATCGATGTCTATCAAATTCTGTTCAGCTGTAGTGTATGTATCTATGATAGGATTTTGTTGAATGATGATCTCATTGGCCTCATCTTCTTCATCAACCAAGACTTTGTCATCAGATTTCCAATATGAAACTTCTTCTGGAACGAACTCCCCTTCTTCAAGGTCTTCAAATTCATCCTCAAAATCAAACATCACTTCTTCATCTTCAATATTGGCAAAGGCTCCGATTATCTCCTGATCAACTAGCTCTGTTGCCTCTGGAGCCTTGCCTTTTTCTCGAGATTCACCTCCTCCCAGACTTTAAGAACCATGCTCCCCCTAAACGATTGCTTGCTGAGCAGTCTTTTGAGAAAGATCTGCTAGCTCACTTTCTTTCTGTGCGCCTGGATCATCGCCTTCTTCATCATCTCTTCTGACTCTCCTCAATTCATCACCCTTGCAGCTGCTCTATCTCTGAGCTTGGAGATCTTTCATTATCTGCTCAATTAGGGTCTGCATAGTCAGAATTTGTGCTTGTTGAGTCCTCAGCTCTGCTTGTTGATCTGCCACAATTGTCTGTAACTTGGCATTGTCTTGATCCAAACGCGCATTATGTTGTTGCAACTCTTTAACGGCTGTTGAAAGCTGGTATATTTGGACTGTTTGGAAGTCCACTTTTCCCTTTAACTCTGCAAACCACTGGTTTTCGATGAATGAAGTCGAGGTGGATGGAATGGAGGCGGATGTAGATGGAGCTGCGGTTGATGTGGATGGAGCGGCATGTGACACAGATGGGGAAGCAGAAGTGGATGGAGCTCCCTGCATGAATCGATGCCTCTTTGCCCTATGCCTAGGAGCAAGTGGAGCTTCTTCTTCTAAATCAAAATCTGAATAATCGGCCTCTTCATCACAAATTGCTGGCCTTGTCATTTTCCTTCTGCTAACAACTACTCTAGATCTATATTTGCCGATTGTGACAGCCGGATCTTCAGCCTCTGTCCCCTTAAAACTAGATTCGGATTCAGACTCGGAGGCGGTCTCAACGTGACCCTTAGCATCAGTCTGTTCCCTAGCATCTTCTTCTTCAGCATGAACCTCTGTGTCTACAAAGTCGACATCAGAAGGTTGATATTCATCTATCTCCTTGAAAATATCATGCACATCAGCTGGAGGTTCCAAAACGTCCTGAACCAGTTGTTCAGCTATATCTTGCTCCGCAGCTGTTCCTTGCGCCCAAATTTCCTCCAACGTTTGCTCCCGTTGGTCATATTGTGGAGTCGAACTTGATGGCCTAGCAGCTTCAGTGGCTGGTTGTGGGCGAGGAGTGGTTCTTGCAACCAGAGTTCTTCTCGCCGGTGCTCTTTGCTGTTGCTGCTGCTGATGTTGTTGTTGGGAGGGTGCTTCACCTATCCAATCTTCTCCTTCTTGAGCGACAAAGTCCAGATCTATCATTGCACCAAACAACGGTGCCACCTGAGGCCTGACCTGCTCAGCCCTTCTAGCATTATGGGTCTGACAGACAACGAAAATGCGCTTATCAATCAAAGCAACACCACTTTGGTTGGGTAGTGGTGGCAGATTTGGCAAAAAATGGCGTATAATCATCATGACAAATCGGGGATACATAAAGAATTGTTCCCTGGCCGGAGCGGAGATCTGATGGACGAACTCTCCAAAAAACATTTCAGAAAAGCTAAACCTCTTGTTATATACCAAAGCAATCAACGCAGACTGCAATTTGGACACCATCGTGTCAAAACCTACTTTCTTCGGCGTGAAGCATACCATTATAACATGAACGAGATACCTCCATTGTCCAATTAATCCACTCTTTACATATGATGCCTTCGTTATGTCTTGCGCATAACCCATTCTCAAAAATGCCGCTTGCCTTATGGGTAAAGGGAAATCTATTGGGCCTGCTTCTTGATCTTCGGTATCCAATTGCAAATCTGCCTCAAGATATTTGCCGAAAACACAATTGGTTGACCGCCTACTCTTGTTCGCAGCACTGTAGGGGTAACCGAGCAGTCCACCTGAAGGTGCTCCCTAAATTGCCGCACATAAGTCAGAGTTATTTGCAGATTATGCGTGAGTGCATACACTACTCTAGATTGTGTTAGGAATTCTATCATCTGACGATAGGGCTGGGCCTCTGGCAACTGTAGATCCACAACCATGACCATATTATGTTTATTACAAAAGGCACGGTCTCACATATCTGTACACAAAATCAACAAACTAAAATTAGAAATTAAACTAAATTTGTTAAATTTGAATTTGCATAACTTCGAACTTGTTTAAGTTCGAAGTCCAACACATTCGAATTTGATAAAATTCGAGATTATTAAAAAACATTCGAACTTAATTAAATTCGAGGCATGAACCTCTCTGTCTACAAACTCGACATCAGAAGGTTGATATTCATCTATCTCCTTGAAAATATCATGCACATCAGCTGGAGGTTCCAAAACGTCCTGAACCAGTTGTTCAGCTATATCATGCTCTGCAGCTGTTCCTTGCGCCCAAATTTCCTCCAACTTTTGCTCCCGTTGGTCATATTGTGGAGTCGAACTTGATGGCCTAGCAGCTTCAGTGGCTGGTTGTGGGCGAGGAGTGGTTCTTGCAACCAGAGTTCTTCTCGCCGGTGCTCTTTGCTGTTGCTGCTGCTGATGTTGTTGTTGGGAGGGTGCTTCACCTATCCAATCTTCTCCTTCTTGAGCGACAAAGTCCAGATCTATCATTGCTTCAAACAACGGTGCCACCTGAGGCCTGACCTGCTCAGCCCTTCTAGCATTATGGGTCTGACAGACAACGTGTAACAACCTAACTTTTTATCAGTTATGTAATGTTGATTTTGAGATGATAATATAATTTTGTTATATTATTTATGATTGTAAATATTAATTAAGAATGAAAATTATTAAGTAATTTTCATGATTAAAATAAAAGAGATGTAAAATACAAAAAAATAAAATAAAAGTGGGTTAAAATTTTAAATGAACAAATGAAACATATAAAACTAAATTAATAACTTTAAATTGTCATTTAACACCAACTCATTTCTCTCTCTAATCTCTCTCTAAAACTCACGGCTAACCT
Organism: Centrapalus pauciflorus; assembly: GCA_020465985.1. Taxonomy (NCBI): domain Eukaryota; kingdom Viridiplantae; phylum Streptophyta; class Magnoliopsida; order Asterales; family Asteraceae; genus Centrapalus; species Centrapalus pauciflorus. The sequence continues at coordinate 245,880 of JAANYP010000657.1, read as the reverse complement.
CACAATTCACCAAGAAATTCAAGATTTGATCATTTAATTGAAGATTTACTACAAGAAGAAGTTACAACAATCATCAATCAACAAGGAATTGCCAGATTTAAAGGTAACAATTACTTAAAATTCGAAATATTAGAGTTTATGTTCGGTTTTCATAAAAACCGAATTGATGATTTGAAAATCTTGTTGCATGTAAATAAACTTAGTAGATTATGATGAATTTAAGTTAATAGATGTTAATGAAACAAGAATTTTAGTTTGGATTATTCAAATAAGAAGAAAATCTGAGTTTTTGGATGAAAAATGATGTTCTTGACAAAAATGATCATTTTTGGATGATCTTGTTATATTTATGATGTTTTTGATCAATATAATTATATAAAATTACTCAAATAATGTTAATACATCAATATATTAAGTTGCATGTTGATTTAATTAAGTTTTGAGAATTTTTAAGAAAAATCCGTATGAACATTATGATGAACAATAAGAACAATTCTGGGAAAAATATAAATTTAAGGATCCGAATTCGGTAGAACCGAATTCGGATGATACTCAAATTCGGATCCTAAATTCGGACTGGCCATGGTGCACAATTCGGATTCTTTGTTTCGGACATAAGCTTTGGTTCGGATGATTTCATTTTCTGATTCTTATATTCGGTTGATCCTAATTCGGACCCAATGATAATTAGGATGTATCAAGACTGAATTCGGATGGCACTTAATTCGGTCCCAAATCCGAATCCGGATAACTGATTCGGTTACTAATTGATCCGAATTCGGATTACATTTCGGATAAGCTAATTCGGGTCCTTAATTCGGTTTGGTCCGGATCCGGTTGATCCGAATCCGGATGGCCCATTTCGGATGAATCCAAATCCGGATCCCAATCCAGGCTGATCCGAAATTTATGATCCGAAACCCAATTTTATGTATTAGAATGATTTGTGAATAGATAAGTTATCAGAATCAGATGAAATTTAAGATTATAAAGATTAAAAGACAAAAGATGACAGCCTTGTTAAGACAAGTTATTAGATATCAGACCCAGATAAAATATCAGATTTAATGACCAAAAGATGATGAAAATTCCATGATAATGATGATGATATTGACATGAGATTTATATGATATAATTCTGGACAGGTTCAGTGAAATTCTGAACATAAAGACAAAGATTTTAAAAGATTTAAAGCGGGTCAGAGAATTGATTTACAGATTACAGATTGACAAAGACAAAATCCTGAGATAACTCAGGTGGCAGATTCATATATCTGTTTGACCAAGACCCAGACCTGTGAGTTATAGATATTCAGATTGAACATGCATAGATCCGGTTGAGATATATTGATGCTGTAGATTTATTGACATTCATTTATCAGCTGGATTGAGACCTGTGCACACCATGGTTGGGTGTTGCCCAGTGAATCATGATAGCTATTTGATTATCTCTTCATATTGCATTTAATATTGCTTCAGACTTTGCTTTATGATTCATTGCTATCATGACTTCTAAGACATATGCTTACATCATTGATCAGACATTTGATAGATTGATTCAGCTTGACTAGCCCTTATGGTCTATTGTTCTACACCCGGCTATTTCACCAGTTCTTATGAACTTGGTAATGACCTCCGATGTTCCGCCATATTGACTTACTGGTAGCTAGCCCAGTATGTGGCTGATCCCCACGATTTAAGCGTGAGTGTGGCTTGAACATCATCCGATTCTATGATTCTATATCTCAATCATGAGGGCTGTAGCGGCAGCCAAGACATATCAAGCTAAGACTAATGACTCCGCTTGACACGCATGTTGATATTGAAAATCTATAAACTCACTAAGCGTTGCTTACAGATGTTGCATTAATATTTTACAGGAAAAGCCAAAGGAAAATCACCTGCAGGACCTAGTACTTAGGTCATTCAAGATTCAAGTTTTGAAGATTTTCTAGACCACTACTCAACAAATCTTTCTGGTACTGATTGGAAGACAACAATTGTGGTGGTTCTGGGTAGATATGATGTAATGTATGATATTATGATTAGATTAGATGTTGCCCTTTTATAACTTTATTCTGAAATATGTAACTTAAATCCTAATCTGTAATGTACATGTAATTTCATTATTCCGCAATTTAATTACCCTATCTTAGTATGATTGATATCGTATTGCTATTTGTGGGACCTAGACTCTGAGGACTGACCCGGAAGGGGAGGTCTTCACACAACGAAAATGCGCTTATCAATCAAAGCAACACCACTTTGGTCGGGTAGTGGTGGCAGATTTGGCAAAAAATGGCGTATAATCATCATGACAAATCGGGGATACATAAAGAATCGTTCCCTGGCCGGAGCGGAGATCTGATGGACGAACTCTCCAAAAAACATTTCAGAAAGCTAAACCTCTTGTTATATACCAAAGCAATCAACGCAGACTGCAATTTGGACACCATCGTGTCAAAACCTACTTTCTTCGGCGTGAAGCATACCATTATAACATGAACGAGATACCTCCATTGTCCAATTAATCCACTCTTTACATATGATGCCTTCGTTATGTCTTGCGCATAACCCATTCTCAAAAATGCCGCTTGCCTTATGGGTAAAGGGAAATCTATTGGGCCTGCTTCTTGATCTTCGGTGCCCAATTGCAAATCTGCCTCAAGATATTTGCCGAAAACACAATTGGTTGACCGCCTACTCTTGTTCGCAGCACTGTAGGGGTAACCGAGCAGTCCACCTGAAGGTGCTCCCTAAATTGCCGCACATAAGTCAGAGTTATTTGCAGATTATGCGTGAGTGCATACACTACTCTAGATTGTGTTAGGAATTCTATCATATGACGATAGGGCTGGGCCTCTGGCAACTGTAGATCCACAACCATGACCATATTATGTTTATTACAAAAGGCACGGTCTCACATATCTGTACACAAAATCAACAAACTAAAATTAGAAATTAAACTAAATTTGTTAAATTTGAATTTGCATAACTTCGAACTTGTTTAAGTTCGAAGTCCAACACATTCGAATTTGATCAAATTCGAGATTATTAAAAAACATTCGAACTTAATTAAATTCGAGGCGTCCATTCGAACTTGACTGACTTCGAACTTATAGATATTTCAACAAGTAGTTCGAACCTGAAGAACAAATTCGAAGTTGGTCACTTTCAACTTAAAAATCATGATTTTAACCCCATTTGACTTAATTAATCGTGTAATCTAGTCCTATTAGGTTCTAATCTAAGTTATGTATCATTTATTTTAAGTTTTATCGTTTAAAACTTGTGATTTAAAGTCACCTAGTTTTAAATTACATAAAACTCAAATATGGTCGATTTTTGGCACAATAAAGTTCTAAACTAACACTTCCTTAGTATTATGATGTTCACTATACTCAAGTTTACGTGTATGTTCGAGAAACAGTGGAAAAACTTTGAGAAATAGAAAGAAATTTGAATTGTCGGTAAATTTAAGAGTAAGTTCGAGATCGCCGCAGACAAGTTCGAGAAGGTAAATTCGAGGGTAGGTGTCTTAAATGATGTACTGTTGACCGATATATATCAACTACCTTCGAACTTAGCTTAAGTTCGAACGTACAGCAAGTTCGAAGGTAACTTCGAATATGTCTGGATTTCGAACTTAAGTGAAAATTTTGAAAATTCTTGAATAAAATTCAACTTTTTCATGTAACGGAATTTTTCCAACTTTGGAAAGGCATTCACACTAAGCAACAGATTTTCACGCAATATTTGTTTCTTCAACCAAACATGCATCCTAGTAACTTTGACCTTTATCCTACTTACGGTAAAATAGAATAAAATAAAATAAAGTAAATTAAAATAAATAAAATAAAATAAAGTAAAGGATAAATAAAATTGAAACTACTCAAAAGTATTTTTAAAAATTACAACCTATACTAACAGAATATTTTTACAAGAAAGTCAAAGAAGGTTCAATCAGATAGCGGTGTCAAACGCACTGTCAGTATTTCACTTTCACACTTAGTAATTTTTTCTTCCTTTGGTTGTTTGTTGTGATATACATTGCAAGTTGATTGTCGGTATGTTTTTCCATTTAAACATTCAACACTTGAGAATTTCCTTTGGCCTTTTTATTTATCAAGAAACTACCTTACGTGTCCCATACTTAGATATACTTCTATGATCAAGACAGACACACAATGATTATAACTTTTCGGTATTGCAAATTTTCTTTAAAAGGCAAACGTCGGACACAGTTCTCTATTTACATACAACAGAGTGTCTTAGTTTGTCTTAGAGTTCCTTTTAACTTAGCAAGACAGTGGTGACAGTTCTGTACTTACGTACAACAAAGCGACTTGTTGTGACTCCCGCTTCTTTTCAAAAATTTTTCTTTTCTTTGCTTTAAGACGTATTTTGATGTTGCTATACATCTCCCAGAAAATTTGAATACCTCATTTATAATTATTGTCTGTATGTCTCTAACATAGAAATTAAGACCATTTGGTCGTACATCTAAGTTAGTTACACATATGACATTTTCTTGATTATTTTATTAGCTGTTAGGATTTCCTTTGTGTATTATGCCTACCAACACATCAAACAAGAAAGTGTATATCACTTAGAATTTATGGTGCATTATGTGTGAATGCTTAACACTTAGAGTTTGTTTAGACTGTGCTAATTTTCGTCACTTTGAACCTATGATTCTAAGACTTAACTGATTTCTCGATATCTTTTTTTGAAAATTTTTTATGATTTTCTCTCTTTTATTGTTTTTCATTTTTAAGATAAGCTAATAAACTAAGCTACTAACTTACTATAAAAGGAAAGAAAATATACTAAGCTACTAACTTACTATAAAAGGAAAGAAAATATACTAAGCTACTAACTTACCATAAAAGGAAAGAAAATATACTAAGTTCAAGTGACTCTGGATTGCGCATACCATTTAGTTGAACTAACAACTCAAAGCGTGACTTATGAAAAGCTTTAGTGAATAAATCCGCATTATTGTCTTCCGTTGCAACTTTTACCAGTTTTATCAAATTCTTTTCAGCACAATCACGTATGAAATGATGACTTATGTCTATGTGCTTTGTTTTACTGTGTTTAACTGGATTATTAGTTATAGCAATTGTAGACTGATTATCTATCCTAATGAGAGTATGAGTGTAAGTCAAACCGCAATCCAGTAATTGTTGTTGTATCTACAAAACCTGTGAACAACAACTACCAGCAGCTACATATTCGGCCTTGCACGTTGATACGGCTACTGAAGTTTGTTTCTTGCATTGCCAGAATACAAGCCTCCCTCCAAGGAACTGACAACCTCCAGTTGTTGATTTCCGGTTCAAGCTACATCCATCATAGTCAGAGTCCGTGTATGCCTCCAATTCCAGATCTCCATCAGCATGATACCAAAGTCCCAGCTTCGATTTCGACTTCAGGTATCTCAGAATTCGCTTCACGACTTTCATATGCATCTCCTTTGGATTTTCTTGAACCTAGCACAAATACACACAACAAACATAATGTCAGGTCTAGAAGCAGTTAAATACATGAGTGACCCGATCATGACCCGATATAGAGTCGGATCTACATCAGTGTCACTTTCTGTACCTGGTCCGAGATTGTGATTCACTTGAATCGGAGTACTAAAGTGAGCAGTCAGCTTTGTTCCTTCCATCCCGAAGCGTTCCAGAATATCGTAGACATACTTCGTCTGATGGATAAACATGTCATCTTTCCTTTGTTCAACTTGCAAACCCAGAAAGAAGTTTAACTCTCTCATAGCACTCATCTCAAACTTTGACTTAATGACCTTTTCGAAGTCTTTGCACATCTGTTCGTTTGACGACCCGAAAATAATGGCGTCAAAGTACTCTTGTAGCAAGATAAAGTCTTCTCCTTTTCTCTTCACGAACAATGTACTATCAATTCTCCCTCTTTCAAACCCATTGTCCAAAAGATAAGTTAACAGCGTCTTATACCATGCCCGTGGTGCCTGATGCAATCCATACAGAGCCTTATCAAGTCGATATACTCTGTCGGGATAATTTGGATCAGGAAACCCAGGCGGTTGTTCGACGTACACCAGTTCCTTCACCTTGCCGTACAGGAATGCACTCTTTACGTCAAGTTAATATCCTTTAAACCCTTTGAAGGACGCGAAGGCTAGAAACAGACGAATTGCCTCAAGCCTTGCCACTGGTGCAAACACTTCGTTGTAATAAATTCCTTCTTCTTGGTTGAATCCTTTCACCACAAGTCTTGCCTTGTTACAAGTTACTATACCCCGATCATCTCTTTTACACTTAAAGGCCTATTTGGTCCCTATTGCAACTTCTCCTCGAGGTAACGACACTAACTCCCACACTTCAATTTTTCTGAACTATGACAGTACTTCTTGCATGGCTTCAACCTAAGAGTTGTCTTTCAGTTCCATTTGCACATTCTTCGGCTCTTCTTGCGAGATGAAACATGAATATAAACATGTATGATACGCCTCGGAGTCGTTGATCATCGATACCAACACCGTGTTAATATTCACATTACTCCTAGTTCTCACACCAGTAATCGGATTTCCTATGATACTCTCAATTGGATGATCCTTGTTTATCCTAGATGTCTCAATCTCATCGACCCGAAGATTATCTCCTAAGTTTGATCCTAATTCACCTAACGGGGGTACGACTTCAGACTGTACATTCTCTTCCTCATGATCATTGTCCTCAGAGTTAGAAGCATCTGTCTGATTCTCGTTTGTAGGTAATTCAGGTTCATTCTCTGTTGGAGACCTATCTTCATTCGTTGTAGGCTCAGAAGTTGATGGAATGCCTGACTTTGGAAAACCTTGACAGTCGTCATTCAGGTTTAATGACGAGAAGTCATTCTCCACTGTACTGCATTTCCATTAACTGGTATGTTAAATGATTTAAACAATAAGTCATAATCACATAACCATTCCGGACCAGTTTGGGGTTCATGTGAATAACTCGTCACATCTATGTTAAACACAATTTTTCAAGATCAAAATACCAACTAAGATTAACTGGCTTTAATAAATCAGAGTGTAAACCAATAATCTTGTGTTGAATCAAAGTCTCGTTAAGAATTTTGCAGAATAACATTTAATTGTTTTAAGAAAACTTTCAGAATAGATAACAAATAAATATAATCAAAATCAAATTCTTTGTATTGCCAAACTCACCTCTAATCTGTTTGATTAGACGAAGAACACAGACTGTTCTTAGGGTTTTACAACCTTAGAGGCTTGAGAAACTTTATCTGAAAGCTATAAAAATGAAGTACAGAATTACAAAACTTTTACGTACAGACTTACAATAGAAAGACCTAGCCTATATATATATATATATATATATATATATATATATATATATATATATATATATATATATATATATATAGCCTTCTGATTTGTTTCCTTGATGAACTCTGATTTCTCTAATAGTAGATATGCTTGGAAGATATTCAAATCTTGAAATATAAATCACTTCCTGAATTTCAGCACTTTCTGTTGTTAATCTGTTGAGCAGCTTTAACTTTTGAACTAGCCGCTCGAACTTATTTAACTAGCAGCTTGAACTTTGTAATTACACAGAAATACTACTAACAGTTTGAGAAATCTAACTAACAGCTTGACATACTTGGAATATTTCCTAACAATCTCCCCCTAACTTAAATTCTTTACACAATACTTTAAGTTTCTATACAAATAAGGAAATAAAACGAAGTAAAACTGTTATATACAAACTAAGGCATCCAAAAACTTACAACTGTGAAAGTTTCTGCCTTATAGCCTTTATGAAATCTCTCTTCAACTCCTCTTTATCATAATTAATGTTCATTGAGCTCATTTGGAGTAGCCATGCCTTTGGCAGATTGAGAAATTCAAAATTGTAGAACCTGCTGGATTTGTCTGCAAGCTTGAGTCTATATGTCATCGATTTGGCATATAAATCAACCTGTACAATCTTCATATCCTTGGCAGCTTCTATATCTACTCTGGTAGACTCTGGGTAAAAAAAATGCTTCTGAGATCTTTCAAATTTCGTTGAACCCAAACACATCGAGACCTCGAATGACTGGCAGTTCCAGTATGATGCATTCTTATCAGCTCATCTCTAGTTAGTCTCTGTACCAGATGAATTAGGCTTTTAAATTCTTCTTTTGGACCAGCCTCTCTTTTGATCATAAAATGATAGTCTAAGTCAATGTCATCCATTGACTTAGCATACCAGTAAGTAATAGGAGGTTTAGAGAAGTCATACTGATCCAGGACCTTTTCGATTTCCATTGCCTTTTGCAACAGTTGTTCAAACAGCACTCTCTTAACCTGAACAAACTTTGCTTGTTGAATGACTTCAAAAGGAGGATCATTAGCAACAGTTTGAACTGGTTCTTGTGGACCTTGGACTTGTTGGGAGGCTGTTGATGCTTTTTCTTTCTCCTTTTCTTTGTCATATAGAGCCTGAAGCTTTTCAGTTGACCATGACTGAGCAATGACTTTTGATATTCTAGGTGAAGCAGAGAAATTTACCAAAAATCTTCTATGTTCTGCCTTTGAAGGCCCTGTTGGCCTTTTCCTCTTCTTTTGATTTTCCTTGACCACAAACCCTCTTAGATAATCACCTAAGGTATCATCATCTCTCATTGGTTCATGGGTTTGCTGGTCTAAGATCTCATCTTGTTCTTCTGCTAATTTCCTTGTCAGTTCAGCTTCATGGGCAACTTGGGCTTCTTTAGAAGTGAATTTGATCTTTGGAGACTAAATCAGAATACCCTTGCCCTTATCTTTGGAAGCTGATGTTGTGGGTCGGACTGCTGTGACAGGAGCTTGAGAACCTTCTCGGATGACAACTCCACTTGTCCTGGTGGGAGCAGCTTGAGTTTCTAGACTAACAGCTTGAGAACCTGTTGGGACTGTTAGCCTGGAAACTGAAGCTGTTGGAGAAGAAGATGAAGCTGTTTGGACTAGATGAGGATCTCTTGATTCTCCCCCTTTTTGGATGCATTGGTTTGGCCAGGAGGACCAAAAACCTTTGCAAGCAGGGTTCGAACTAACTTCTCAAGTTGTATGATCTTGTTACCACAAAGTGTGAACCAAAGATGAAACTGATCCAATCCTTGTTGTTGGGCTGCTGTTAAATATTGCAAAGCTGTGATTTGAGCCCCCTGTGCAGCAATAATGGACTTATAATGTTCCAAAATAGCTACAACAGGTTTCAGCTGTTGATCCGTTAACGCCATTAGTTGCAGACTAGCCTCAAGATCTTCAAATGATAGTCATATTTGAGATCTATCACTGGCAGGAATTCCAGAAGTAGAAACATCTGGGCCCCTTTGTTCTTGGTACTGGGGACTTCCAGAAGGTGCTTGCACACCCTCTATTGCCATGGGTGTGGTCTTAGAGATGTTGATACTGTCCGGTGCCTCTTGTGTAGAGACATCAGTAGTACCAGCCACAAATCCCATATGAACATCCTCTGATGGGATGTCCACCTCCAAATTGAGGGTGGGAGTATCCTCAATGGGTTCCCTTTCGATATTCTGTGCAGGAGTGTCCCCCTACATAGGGCTATTTGGCTCTTGTAGTTGGGCTGAGAAGGAAGGAGCTCCTACAACCCTTTGTTTTTTATACATTTGCAGTGAGTGGGTTGGGGATGTATGTATAATAGAAGGAGCAGAGGTGTTTGTATCATGAGGAGTGGGTTGGGGTTCTGGGGGTGAAGGAGTAATGGATGGTTGAGCCTGCTCAGGACCCTCTCCTCTGTTTCTTGGATTGATGTCCAGCATTGCAGAAGGTAATGGGACATCCATATTGAAAAAATTGGCACTTGGTTTCAAAAGTCTTTTAATAGAAGGTAAAGAGTGCCAATGAGAAACATGTATCCTTTTATGAATTTTAAAATTATTGCAAGATTTTGCAATTATTTTGCCAAAACCCGTGGATACATAAAAATTTCCCATTCTTTAGGGCATGATGTCTTAACATCCCGTGAAAAATCATGTTTGAAAAATTGAACTGTTGGCCTGTTGATAAGCATACTAAGGCAGTGGCAATATTTGAAGAAAATTCAGACCAACCAGTTCTTTTAGGGCTTATACACTGTTGTATAATATGCACAAGATATTTCCATTTAGGGGCAAAATATGCTTTGAAGAAAGTAAAAGAATCGCCCCTATACCTAATAGCAAAAAGTCCTTCATGTAAAGCAGTAAGGGATAGATCAGTTATACCTGTGGCATATTTAAGATGCAGATGTTGGCGTATAGACTCTTCGGTGATGGTAATGGAATCACCATCAATGTTGGATACAAAAGAGGTGACTCGATTAGAGGTATTGACTGTGGCAGATTTCTAGAACTGCTCTATATGAGCGACATATATGGTGGGATTAATAGTGAGAGCATGATGGATATGGGAACTTCGAAGAAAGTCCATCATGTCATGGAATGGTTGAAGTTCGGTGTGTTTGAGACAGTAGGGAAGGCAATTGTGTTCTTTGACAAACTCCATTAGAGATCAAGACGGTGATTTAAGGTTTGAATCGACTGTGTGAGAATCGCTCAGAGAGAAGATGAAAAGATTGTTGAAGATATTTTTGCAACTGGTAGTTACAAACGAACGAGACTGGGACTATTAAAGGTTTTGGCTTTTCAAAAATATCTAGTCCCGCGCACAAGCTTATAAGGAATTATGGAATTACCCTGCATACTTTGGCAGACCAAGTGAAACAACTAACAGTCCGAGTAAAATGAACTAGCAGCTTGAGAATAGACTCAAGCTGTTAGTTGAAAATTAAGCATTTTCTAATGAAACAGTGTCTCCTCCTTAACTAAGCACATTCAATAAGTATGTTCCTTATAAAATAAGAGAGAACAATGAAAAACAAATTAATCCATATTAACCATACCAATATTTGATACTAGGAAGGTGAATCTTCCTACATCAAATGGTTTTGTAAATAGATCAGCTAACTGATCATCTGTATGAATTTTGGTAACTTGGATTAATTTCTTCTCATTACAGTCCTTTATAAAATAAAATCTAATGTCTATGTGCTTGGTTTTGGGAAATTTCACTGGATTTTGTACAAAGCTTATTGCACTTGAGTTGTCAATATAAATAGGAGTAGATAGGAAGTTCATACAATAGTCTCTCAGTTGGTTCTGAATCCACATCACTTGGGAACAGCAGCTGGCAGCTGCAACATATTCTGCTTCAGTAGATGAGATGGAAACAGTGGTCTTCTTTTTGCACTGCCAAGAGACCAGTCTTGCTCCTAGATATTGACATCCACCAGTTGTGGATAATCTGTCTATGTTGCAACCTCCATAGTCACTGTCAGAATAGGCTGTTAATTCAAGAGGAGAGTCCTTAGGATACCATAGTCCCAATTTTGGTTGGCCCTTGAGGTATCTAAAGATTCTCTTAACAGCAAACAAATGTGAGTCCTTTGGAGCACATTGAAACCTGGCACAAACACAAACAACAAACATTATATCAGGTCTAGAAGATGTGATATACATTTGTAAACCGATCAAGGATCTGTATAAGTGAATATTCACATCCACTCCATCTTTATCTGCATCAAGTTGCTTGTGAGTGTCCATTGGAGTGCTAGCAACTTTTGTATCCTTGTATCCAAACTTTTCCAGGATGTCATTTACATACTTTGATTGACTTATAAAAAGTCCAGTGGGTTTCTGCTTGGCCTGCAATCCTAGAAAGAAAGTTAGTTCCCCCCATTGAACTCATTTGAAACTTCTTATGCATCAGGGTTTCAAACTCCTTGCACAGAATGTCATTTGTTGATCCAAAAATGATATCATCAACATAGATCTGAACAAGAAGAATCTCTGATTTGATGGACTTTGTGAACAATGTCTTGTCCAGAGTACCTCTCTTGAATCCATTTTGTAGAAGGTATGAAGACAAAGTGTCATACCATGCTCTTGGGGCTTGGTGGAGTCCATAGAGGGCTTTGTCTAACTTGTAGACTCTGTCTGGATACTTATAGTCATCAAATCTAGGGGGTTGACACACATAAACCTCTTCTTCGATTGTACCATACAAGAATGCAGATTTCACATCCGTTTGGTACACTTTGAACCCTTTGAAGCTGGCATAAGCTAGGAACAGTCTGATGGCTTCTATCCTTGCTACTGGGGCAAAGACATCATCATAATCTATTCCTTCTTCTTGAGTATATCCTTGAGCTACCAATCTTGCTTTGTTCTTGATCACCACACCTCTATCATCCTTCTTGTTTCTGAAAACTCATCTTGTACCAATTGCTCTCTTTGCTTTAGGCAATTCAACTAAAGTCCATACATTCTGAATCTTGAATTGCAAAAGTTCTTCATGCATTGCCTCAATCTAGGATGGGTCTTTCAGAGCCTTAGATGCCTTCTTTGGCTCTAATTATGACATGAAGCATGCTTGTTCAAAGGCAGCTAGACTGAATTCAGGGACTTCTGATTCAGCATCAGTGGACTCCTTGTGAACCATTGTCCTTGTTTGCACAGGAGTGCGTGGGTCTCCATTACCTGGTTGAGAGGATGATACTTGTGAACCCTGAGTGTGGGTTCTCATTCTGTCTGAAATGATGTTCCCAGATTTGTATCATCACCTTCAGCACCACTTGAGGATTCTGCTCCAGTAACAGTTTGATCAGAAGATGGGACTATTTCCCTATTGGATGAAGCTGTTACTTCAGGACTTGGGATTGGCACTTCACACTCTGTATTTGTGTCTTGTTGATCAAACAGGACCCCTGGTGGGTCACAAGATAGAAGTGGCAGGACAGTATACTCATCCCATGTAGCAGAATCTGCAATTGTTGGAAACTTTGTGCCAACAGCTTGAATATTTGTGTTACCAGCATGAGAATTTGGGCTGACAGTTCCAACACTGTTTTCAACAGTCCCTGCAGTATACTCAACAAAGCACAGAGATTTTGTCAGTGAATCTAAATCAAACAACCAATCAGGACCAGTGCCTTTGATATTTGTAGTGTTTTCATTAAACTCAACATTGGCACTTTCTTCAATAGTTTTAGACACACTGTTATACACCCTATAGGATTTGCTTTGAGTAGAGTAACCTAAAAAGAAACCTTCTTCAGCCTTACTTTCAAACTTTCCTAAGTGAGTTTTAGTGTGAAGAATAGTGCATGAACAACCAAAAGGCCTTAAGAAAGCTACTAAGGGAATCCTGTGATGGAATAACTCATAGGGAGTTTTTCCTTGAGACTGAACAATTTGAACCCTATTTAGAACATAACAGGTTGTATTTACTGCCTCTGCCCAGAAGGTCATTCGCAGTTTGGAATCAGCTAGCATGGTTCTAGCAGCCTCTATTAAAGTTCTATTCTTCCTTTCAGCTACACCATTTTGTTGTGGTGTTCTAGGTGCACTATATTGCCTTGCAATGCCTTTAGAGTCACAGAAACTGTTTAGGATATGATTTTTAAACTCAGTTCCATTGTCTGACCTCATCACCTTAACTTTTAAATTTGATTGGTTTTCAATCTTAAGAATAAAGGATTTGATAGCTCAGTAGTTTCATCCTTAGTCCTAAAAAAGTAAACCCATGTAAACCTGGTGAAATCATCAACAATGACTAAACAGTTTGCTCTTTTATTCAAACTCAAAACAGATGTTGGACCAAAAAGATCCATATGAATAAGATGAAGAGCAGATGAGAATGAATTTACTTCTTTGGCCTTATGAGAAGTTTTGTGTTGCTTGCCTTTGAGACATGCTACACAATGATCATCACATATGAACTCCATTTGTGGTAAACCTCTTACCAAGTTCTTTTTGACTAAAACATTCATAGATTTGAAGTTAATGTGACACATCCTTATGTGCCAAAGAGCAGACTCATTTGATGATGCTTTGGATATCAAACATCTTAAAGTATTTGATTTGGATAAAAGATCTGTGTCCAAACAATAGACATTGTCCTTTCTTGGTGTTTTAAGTAAAACAAGATTTTCAAGGATTTTAAAATCTTTTGAAAGAACAATGCACTCAGAGTCTGTGAACAAAACAATATTTTGTTTATCACAGATTTGAGACATACTTAGTAAATTGTACTTTAGGTGTTCAACATACAAAACATCATTGAATAGCATGTTGTCTGCTTTGACAGTACCCTTACTTGTTACCTTACCTCCCTTGGAATTGCCTCCAAATGCAACAAACCCTCCTTCAAAGCTTTTGAAGTTTGACAAGCATTCAGAATTGTCTGTCATGTGCCTAGAGCATCCACTGTCCATATGCCATCTTGTCTTATGTTGGGTCCCGTAATGACCATATCTTGTTCGGAAGGCTGTCTTTGGAATATCCTCATCTTTAACTTTCAGCTGATGATACCCAGAACGAAGATCGATTTTGGAGATGTAGCTGGCTCCTTGTAGCTGATCAAATAGATCATCGATTCTAGGCAGAGGATACTTATTCTTGATTGTGACTTTGTTCAACTCACGATAGTCGATACACATTCGGAGAGTTCCGTCTTTCTTTTTAACAAACAAGACAGGTGCATATATCAATTTTACTTATTTGTACAATTAGACCCCTTCATTTTGTATTATACCTCTCTTTTAATTTTTATCATCTTTAATACTTTATAACATAATATAATTTTGGGATAATTGCGTAAAAAACCCTAAAGTTGGACCATTTTTGAGATTAAAACCCCTAACCATTTTCTGTTGCACAAAAAACCTCTAACCGGTAAAATCTTTTGAAATTAGGTCATTACCGGTTATAATAGGTTAATATGCTTACATGGCACACACGTGGCATCCACATGGCAAACCCGACTTACGTGGTGCCTACGTGGCACTACATGTATAATTCTTAAACTCAATTTTTGCATAAAAAACCTCGAAGTTGGTGACTTTTTCGATTAAAACCCTTAACTATTTTTTTTCATCTCTAACCAACAATAATATTTACCTTTTCTCTTCTGCTCTACCTCCGGCAACTCCGATTACTCTATCTCATCTTTATGTTCAGTGTTGTTTATTTTATGTATGTATGTATGTTCGATTAACTTTTGTCGTTTAATTTTGAATTTTAACTTCAATTGTGCCGATGGAATCAATTTCATTCTGTGTTCACGAGTTGCATTTTTAGCTTCAGCTTTATGTTCAATTTCGTTTATTTATGTTCCATTTTTAGCTTCTGAATTTCGTTTATTTATGTTCCATCAGTGAAGACTCAATTTTAATTATCTTTGTTGGTTGGAAGTTTTTTATCAAATGAAAAATGATTTGGGGTTTTAATTTAAAAAACTAAACAAGTTGGGGGTTTTTTACGCAAAAATCTATTTAAAAATTGTACACGTCATCAAGTTGCAACCGGTTTGTCAGATTTTTTGCAAAAAACCCAAATTTACAAAGTTTTAACCGGTTGGAGGTTTTTTGTGCAATGAAAAATAGTTGGGGGTTTTAATCGCAAAAATGATCCAACTTAGAGGTTTTTTGCGCAATTTCCCCTATAATTTAATTAGATATTTTCATTACTTAATTAAATTACAAATCAAATAATGTAATAAAATTACATTATTGGCTCAAAATCAGATAATTAAGTTCAGTTGAAAGCTAAGTTGTTACAGAATGGGCTCCACCACGCACAAAATTCGTCCCCGAAGTTAGCTATGTTCGAACAGACTTGGATATGTTGCTTTCATGACATCTCTTGATTCCCAAGACTGATGCGAACCTTTGTGGTGTTTCCACTGAACGAGCACCATCTGTATCTCTTTATTTCGAAGCTTTTTGATCTTCGAGTCCAGAATACATTCTGGCTCTTCCACCACTCGAAGCTTTTCATCAATTTGCAGATTAACATGTGGTATCTGCACTTCTCTTTCATCTGCTAAGCTCTTTCTCAAATGACTAACATGGAATACAGGATGTATTCCCGCTAAGTCTGTTGGCAATTCAAGACGGTAAGATTGGTTTCCTATCTTTTCAACGATCTTGAACGGACCGATGAATCTCGGAGCTAGCTTATTTCTCTTTATGAATCTTACCACATTCTTCATTGGGGATACTTTCAGCATCACCCAATCGTTAACCGCAAAACTTATCGATCGATGCCGAATGTCGTAATATGACTTCTGCCTGCTTTGAGCTTCAAGAATGTTCCTTCTGACAAGTTGAATCTTCTCATGAGTCAACTGTAGAAGGGCAAGACTTGCTATAGGCGATTCACCTGGTTCGCGCCAACAGGTGGGAGTTCTGCACTTTCGTCCGTATAAAGCTTCAAAAGGAGCCATCTTGATCGTGGAATGATAACTGTTGTTATATGAGAATTCGACCAAAGGAAAATGGCCATCCCAGTTACCACCTAGATCAAGAACGCAGGCACGAAGCATATCTTCAAGAGTCAAGATAGTGCGTTCACTTTGGCCATCTGCATTAGGATGATAAGCTGTACTCATAGAGATTCGAGTACCCATCCCTTCTTGCAACGCTTTCCAAAATCTCGAAGTGAAATGACTATTACGATCAAAGACGATAGATTTTGGCACACCGTGACGAGAAATGACCTCGGTGATGTACATCTGTGCCAATATATCAAGTATGTATGTTTTATTCATCGGTATGAAGTGAGCTGACTTTGTTAATCGATCCACGACTACCCAGATGGAGTCGTGCTGTCTCTTGGTTTTAGGCAATTTCGTGACGAAGTCCATGGTTATATGCACCCACTTCCACTCAGGAACTGGTAGTGGTTGCATATCCCCGAAGGGTTTCTGGTGTTCTGCCTTAACCATTTGACAGACTCTGCAGCTTTCAACGAACTGACCGATGTCTCTCTTCATTCCTGGCCACCAATAATCAGCTTTCAGATCGAAGTACATCTTTGAGCTGCCAGGATGAATGGACAACTTAGACTTGTGGGCTTTAGCTAGAAGAGTGTTGCGAATAGAACCGTACTTAGGAATCCAGATTCGGTTTCCCTTGAGACATTGAAGTCCCAAATGATTCATAGACAGAAATTGCAATTGTCCTTTTAGATTTTCAGAACAAATATTTTCTTCTTTCAATGCTTCGGCTTGAGTAGATTTAATGTCTTCAATAAGATCAGAAGAGAATACTACTGGAGTCAGGGCATAGCAACACTTTTCTAGATAGACCTTTCTACTCAAAGCATCCGCGACCACATTGGCTTTGCCGGGATGATACTGGATCTCGCAATCATAGTCCTTAATAAGCTCCAAGGACCGACGCTGTTTCATGTTCAGATCCTTTTGAGTAAATAAATGCTTGAGACTTTTATGGTCGGTGTATAACTGACACTTTGTCCCATAAACATAGTGCCGCCAGATTTTCAATGCAAAGGTATTGACAGCCAACTCAAGATCATGAGTTGGTGCACTTTTCTCGTAGTCTTTCAATTGCCTTGAAGCATAGGCAATAACTTTTCCCCTTTGCATGAGGACACATCCTAAACCTGTACCAAATGCATCGCTATAAACAACTAAGTCATCACTGCCCTCTGGTAAGGCTAGGATTGTCGCTTGAATAAGTTTCTGCTTCAGAGTTTCAAATGCCTCTTGCTGTTTATCAGTCCATACGAAAGGAGTGTTCTTTCGTGTTGGCATCGTGAGTGGCACAACAATCTTCGAGAAGTCTTTAATGAATCGCCAATAGTAACCGGCCAATCCAAGGAAGCTTCTGATTTCAGAGGCATTACGAGGCATTTGCCACTTCTGAACAGCCTCGACTTTGGACGGATCAACGGAGATGCCTTCGCCAGATACAACATGGCCAAGCAATTGAATCAATAAAGTAATCAAAGTAGAATTTCAAGGTTTGTTTGAAACAAAGAACGCTTTAAGAAATAACTCAAGACAATGTAAGGTTATACCTGTCTGAGCCAATAACTCTAGCAGTTGACGTAGATGAACAACATGGTCAGCCTCCGTGTTAGAGTAAATCAGAATATCGTCAATGAATACGATAACTAACTTATCCAGCATTGGTCTGCACACGCGATTCATGAGATCCATGAATGCCGCTGGTGCATTCGTTAAACCGAAAGACATTACGAGAAATTCGTAATGACCATATCTGGTTCGGAAGGCTGTCTTTAGAAAATCCTCATCTTTAGCTTTCAGCTGATGATACCCAGAACGAAGATCGATTTTGGAGAAGTAGCTGGCTCCTTGTAGCTAATCAAATAGATCATCGATTCTGGGCAGAGCATACTTATTCTTGATTGTGACTTTGTTCAACTCACGATAGTCGATGCACATTCGGAGAGTTCCGTCTTTCTTTTTAACAAACAAGATAGGTGCACCCCACGGAGATGAACTAGGTTGGATAAATCCCTTCTCCAACAGATCTTGCAGTTGCTTTGACATTTCCTGCATTTCTGCAGGCGCAAGTCTGTAGGGAGCTTTAGCGATGGGAGCCGCACCAGGAACTAAGTCAATGTCGAATTCAACTTGTCGTTCCGGTGTCACTCCAGATATATCATCAGGGAATACGTCTGGGAACTCACAGACGATAGGAATATCAGATACAGATTTCTTATTGGCTTCAGAGGCGGAGTCGGACGAGACATAACACAGATAGGATTCATGACCCTTAGTTAGATATTTACGCGCTTTCTCAACAGATATGAAACAATGAGCACCTTTACGTTTGTCGCCTTTGATTTCTAACACTCGGCCGTCTGAAGTCTTAATTCGAATGATTCGTCGGTTGCAGACGATCGTAGTCTCATTGTTCGTTAACCAGTCCATGCCGATGATGACGTCGAACTCTTTTAACGGCATCGGGATAAGATCGAGATTAAACACGATGTTATCAACGAGTAGAGTACAGTTACAGTATACAGAATCAGCAATTGTTACTGGCCGTCTCAATATCGAGTATAACAGGAAGCTTCGAAGGAAACTTAGATAATCTTTGCGCAAAAGTAGTCGAGATGTATGAACGACTTGCACCGGAATCGAATAACACACGCGCAGGTATTGAATTTAATAAGAACATACCGGTAACCACATTCGGGGTTTCTTTCGCTTCCTCCGTTGTTATCTGGAATGCGCGGGTCCTTGCAGTTGGAGTTGCGGCTGAACTTTTCATTGTAGAACCTCCAGCTGATGATTGTAATTGGCTTCGGTGTCCACTATGACACTGGTACATGAAGTGTCCACGCTTTCCGCATTTAGCACATCCAAGACCTCGCTGGGGGCACTCTTCTCTACTATGGCCGATCCTGCTACATACATAGCACGTGACGTC